>OX388153.1:1202500-1802500 GCA_947579745.1 Apocheima hispidaria | reverse complement strand
ATGGACGAAGAGACAGTGGTTTCGTCTAACGTCTTTACTACCACTAGGGCTAGATTGCACCATAATCCCAGTTAAAGTTACTACCCATCATGAGTTTTCCGTCATTTTGACCATAGTGAAAATGATGCAACACATTTTTCTGCTTAACGGGGAGTTTTAACTGCAGTTTAAAGTTAACTTAGATGATGTAACCCGGCCTAAGACAAAGAGTTCTAGTGGTGAGCGCAGGTTTTTAACCGGAGAATAAAAAGAAGGTTCTTTCGGTATGTATATTATGTATGTTTAACATGAACAGTATAGTACAGAATAGTAAGTAACTTATCTACGAACATGAGTTTGTGCTGAATTCGACTTATCATTTCGCTAAAACAATGCTGCTTTTATTTTGCTGTCATAAACAATAGACAATAGACAATAGTTTATTTGTAGCAAAAAACATAGAAAAGTAAATTAAAAAGTGAAAAATAAACAAAACACACAGATAATTTTGCCACAGTCATAGTTATACAGGTTTATAAGAAAAGGGTATGTTTAGCCGAAAAAGACTCTTAGTACTCATCATTATGAACAACTTTTACTATGAGAGCAATCCTGAAATCTAGTAAAAAATATATCTGCAGTTCCATAGAAACATGTTGATTACACTAGTCAAAATGTGTGGAACAGCTGTTTTTTTTCTCGATTTCAGGGTTGATCTTATAGTAATAGCTGTTCATAATCATGAGTACTAAGAGTCATGAGCGAGAGAGATGCATGCATGTCATGAGAGGTATAGCGACTCTCACATGTACGGATTTTATTTAGTTAAGGTACAACGTTTCGCTCATCGTGCAAAATTCAAATATTCTTGCGTTTTTTGTCAATTACAGCTTAATTACTCATCGTTGATTTATTGCGCCAATAAATAAGTTATTTTAAGAATTTACGGGTAAAATGATCACTTAAATAAGATTGGGTTAGCTACAAATCTCAATAAGCTGATTTTCATCTTGGTGTTTGATAATGTACTTATACTAGCTTCAACTTGATTTTTTGGTTGGTGTAATTTCTTGAAAAAATCTATTTATAACCCCAAAAGTAGTTTTCATGAACCTACGATGAGTAATTAAGCTGTAAATGACAAAAACGCAAGAAAATTTGAATTTCGCGCGATGAAATTACGAGTACCTGGATATAATATATATATATCCAGGTACTCGATATAGTGAGGAATACACAATTTTTACATAATAAGTATAGTTTTATTTTTATTGTTTCGCGCCTTTGTCAATGTTATATATGTATTTTTTTTTTTTAATTGTCTAAATTTTATATTGTTGATTTTCTGATTTTATTTAAAATGTTTTTCGTTTTTTTATATGTAGAGTAAGTAACGTTTTGGTCTAAATTAAACTGTAAAGTTGCTTATTTTGTAAATAAATAATAAATAATAATATTTATTTTCTTCGTTAGTTCGTCAGAAATTCACGAAGTATTCAAAAACGTCCGCTCTTTGACTACTACATTATACAAGAGAATTTTCTCCCGAAATCACTTCGTCTATAAAATTAAGATGATTCAAACAAACCAATCGGGTGGAAAACGAAGTGCCTCCTGACTGTCCAATTAAAATTTTATTGACCCAGACTCTGGGGACGTTACCATTTTCTTTTTATGATTATCTATTTAATCATCTAAGCCATCAAATGTTTTATGACCGTATCGATCTGAGTTGTTTGTTGTATTGCTTGTAGCGGAAAATTTGGCCGGAATTTTCGTCCAATTTCATTTTATGGGCTTCAAGAATGTGACTCTACGTCTTGCGTTATCGGATATATTTATGGTTATTATAAAATTTTGATGTAGCTTTATGCTGTTCAAAAAGATTTATTTAATCACACTGCTGTAAGCTTGAGGCTCTAACCACTAGGGAAACGACATGCTCGCTTTATTATTTAATTAGCCGAGTGATTGAAGCGAATGGAAGGTCTCAGTTTTATCTGACAAAATTTGCTTTCATCTGTCCGTATGTTGGTACTCGCGTACAGGTCGTATTTTTCAACAAATATTAACGAAACTTGGTATACAGGTTCTACATTTGTTTAGAATTGTTAGGCGTTGGCGATTTTTGATTGGTGGGGTATTTACCTGACGACCGACAGCCTCTTGACCAATTTTGCTCATATTTAAAATTATGGGAAAAATTAAGTACCGAATATTTATGCCAAATATTATCAAAATCGGCTGGTAAATGGCGTTGCAGAAAATGTTCTCCCTCATTTGGGGAAATAACCCACCAACGACAAAAACAAATCTATGAAATTGTAGAACCTGTATACCAAGTTTCGCCAAGAATGGTAGAAAACTACGATCTGTACACTCGCTTACAGATCGTAGTTTACGGACAGATTTACCAACATACGGACAGATAAAAGCAATACCACACCAATCAAAAGTCACCAAAGACAAAAAACCTATGAAATTTTAGAATTGAGGTTGTGCAAATAAGTTTGTGCTCGCGAGGTCTACTGTACGCAGATCTACTTGTAAATATATTTTACTCGGTGTATTTTTATACAAAAACAGAAATTTTCGGGTGTAACTAACAAATCAGTAGGTAGAGTTTCTTAAGCTATATATATTTTGTTTATTTTTTTACTTTGTTTTGTTTTCTGTCTCAGATAAATCAAAGAAATAAAGAACCTCAAAGCCTCACATCATTACATCTACTACAATCTACAAATTTTCACAGGCCAAGGGTAACCTTACATTCGTTTACATGAAACTGAATTTTTATAAGAAAAACATGTAAAAACCACCCATTGCCCGCCTGGAAAGGTCGGGTGGGCCATGTGTTCCATCGAAAGTCACTTAGCGAGGTGAAACGCTGGAGTGCTACTAGGAATGAACATAGGAAGGAAAATTTTGATGGAAACTGGTTAGTAATAAAATAACATGAGACGGTACAATTGTATCAAAACTAGCTTAAGTCGAGTCACCGAGGCAACGTGGAGAAAAATGGTTTGCTAGATCAAATATTTTAGTTATTTACTATCAAATAACGTTCTTACAAGAAACATACGATATACCTAAAGATACTATCTAAAGAATGTACTAATTGGTTAGACGATAGAATGTATTTTTACTCGATAATATAAAATTCTGAATTTAGGCTAAAATAAAGTCTAAAACGATTTCTTTATTAATAAAAAATCTAAATTTGCACAAAATTTTTATATGGAAGTATTTCTGTTTAAGTACTGCCAAGCACTTACTAAATTTTGTTAATTAATTTAATCCTATATTTATTAAATTCAAATTTATGCCAGAGGTTGAACGTTGCGCAGTGGTTTCGCTATCGCGCCGCCCGTAGTGGGCCGCCTCCGGTGACTCCAGCAACGCGTTAAAATCTTTTAGTTCCTCTCGCAGTACGCTTCCCTACGTCATTGATACAGTTGTGTTGTCGATGAAAGCTAAAATTGGAAGGTGTTATTTACTAGTAGTTCTGCGAACAGCAGACCTTGCGAGCAACACCTTTTTTTGTACAATCTAAATTTGTCCTGAACTGAGATCTCGCGACATCTTGACCGATTTTATATATTCGAAATTCTGGTTAAGAATTGAGTGCTCTCGCTATTATCAAAATCGACCGATACATAGCACCGCAGCAAACTTCCCCTTTTCAGGGGAAATGGAAATCCAATAGAAAATCACCGATTCTATGAAATCGTAGAGCCTGTGCGCTCAAATAAGACCTATACGCGATTATACATCCATACGGACAGATGAAAGCAAATTTTGCGAGTTGTTGCAGACTTCACTTACTTTGTTCACTCGGTCAATTGTAGTTTATTTATTTATTTATTGAGATGCGCCAGTGAGAACAGTGAACATATTTTACGTTCTTATAATATATTTCTACGTGAGTATATGGAACTATATACTATGTATATGGAACTGATATGATCACCTTTTATAGGCTTGGACAACATTGCTTTATGCTTTATTAATGCTTTATTTAATGCTTTAGCATTAAGTCCTCCTGTTGTACCAAATACGTTGTATGTGTGTGCAATAAAGTATTAAATAAATAAATAAATAAACATTCAAGTTATTTGTCTATGTGCTACCATTAAGTTTTAACTTGCCGATTCTACCGATTCAAGAAGTATTAAGAATTCACGCCATTCCTTAGTATATTATAGAGTGATTTTTTAAGCTTATGGCGTAATATTTTATATATACTATTAAAATCTCATCAACTTCCAACAACGCGCTTTGAGCTCAGCATGAGAATGAAGCGGCCTGCTTAAGTTGGTAATATAAGCGTCCAAAGGGTCCAAATAAACCTTCTACTTAAATGGTATTACCTGTAGGAGTACATGTACACGGTTCTGAAACTGCAACTAGAACCACCGGAGGACGGGCGCAGCGCCCTCTTAGTAAACCATCTGCCAAGCGTAGAGAATATCACAACCCACAAACCTCCCTTCGCCGCCTTTTATAAGGGGCCTTCGTTCAGCAGCGTACGTCTTATGATGATGATAATATATATATTTTTTTCTATTTATGTCGTACCATATTATAATATTATGGTGCCTCGTCAATATTACAATCTAGCCTTTAGATTAAAAAGTAATTTAAATTTAACTTAAACTTCTAAGTTGAATAAAATATAAGAATGTGTCTAACACTTTTCTTGTTGTCTCTATCAAGATATTCTCGTGTTCTGTTGGCACTGTACAATATACTATTTACACTGTTATTATCACTAAACTAACTCGAAAGGTTCCGTCCTTTATTGATTGTATCCTTTATGATGATGAAAGGGGGATTTATTCGAATTTTTCATTGAGAATGCATATCAGTGTCGGCAGGGTTACGTGCTAGATAATCTGCAGCACAATAACGATCCCATTGTCTGGAGGGCGCAGTATTTGACGATAGTTTCGCATGGATACAAATAATTTATTTTTTATGTGGCTGTCACCTACAAATCATGCTATTATCTGTAAGTATAATCGGAGTTCGATGACTATTGTTCGTATTCGGTGTGTTCATTTCATAATTACAAGGACAATGATATTCTAGATAATATTGGTAATATATTAGGTCTATTGTCTATCTAGTACACGGATTAACGACCTACTTTGGTAAAAATGGTTTTTTTTAATGCCCTCATTTTTGAAGTAGATTAAAAATCTTATTTTTGACTACTTGACATTTTCTCGATTAAAAAATTGTTGAAAAGACCTCGTTTTACACACATTTTTCGCTGGCGCTCGGAACCCTTAGCTTATATTCAAGTTATTATTACACCAATAGTGAGGTAATAATAATATCTAGGTTTGCATGACACAGAATTTCGATTGATTTCCTGGTTTAGATGTAATTAGAAATTATCTGGTTTTTTGACTAGCGCGCGCCATTTCTTTTCATCTGTGTGCGAAAGTTTAGAGCGAAATACTCTCTTAAGTATTATTTATAAAAATAAAAAACCTACTGCAAAACGTAGCTTTTGTCACTCTAAGCAAAAAGAGGAATTCAACGACACGTAGTCGTCAAAATCAGCCAAGACGTTCAAGCTTCAAGATGTAATATAGTAACACAAACATACACACTTACATAACATTGCCATCCCTCTTGGGCAGTCTGGTAAAAATAGATAGATAAACTCTTTATAAATAGAAAATAAATACTTGATTAGTCTCTAAGCTGTCATATCTACTTACACTACGATCCGGTCATAATTTAATTTCAGTTGAAAAACTACTTGTTCGCAGTATCCCTATCCGCATGAACAAAAAAATGCTGATATTTTTTGAGGATTTAGCTTTAAATGCTCTAAAAATGTTCCATTAAATATTAAGAAAAATATATCGCAATCTAAATGTATAAATAGTATATATTTATTTTAGTATATTTAACAGGGCTGCCATGTAGTCATTACACAAGTCCCAAAAATAAACCAGAATAAAAAAATTAAAAAAACTCTAAATGTATAATGCATTAATTAATGACCTAATATCAAAACCGCACACACTAAATGAACCTTTATACATAGTGATGGAAAAATAACCCACTCAATTCACCATAAATAATAATGACAAAATCGTTCCACCTTAAATGCATCATTAACCATAATATAGCTAGTAGTTTGCGGCGAACTGAGACCTCGCGATCCCTATATCTTCACAACCCCTTGACCGATTAAGCTCATATTTCAACTTAAAAATTGTGTTGAAATGAACTCCTTGCCTACAAAATTTCATGAAGATCAAATATCAACGGTTCGCAAGTGATCATCGGACAAATACACATACAAACATACATACAAATGCCGATTTGTCCCAGTAAACTCTGAGACCTTTGCTTCGCTCGGTCAAAAATCGACCCATTCTAAAATGCACTATTAACCATAAATCGACCAAATCTTCCCACCTTTAATACACCATTAAACATAATGACAAAATCGTCTCACTCTAAATGTAGGCAAAGCAAGTAAACTGTACGTGGAGTCCACATTAATCTCTACCGGAGCCAGCGGGTATTAAAATTGCTATTCGCCATTCAGGGGCTCAAATGAGTCTGAGTAAAATCCGCTGAGAGGAGAGAATTCACGTCGCAGGCGTGGTGAGAGTGGCATAAATACTTTAGTAGTTCTTTTAGTAAAGTAGCTTATACTATTACCAAGATTTTTTACACCCAAAAAGCAAAAAGCAGGTAACCGTTTATCAAAAAACCTTTGCTCAAAAAGATAGGCAAAGTGAGAACAAAGATGTAATTCAATAACTAAAGGAAGCACAGGTAAATTTTACAGGATAAATTGAACGAAGAAAACGAAGCGTAGGCAGGCCTCCCATTAGGTGGACGATATTGTGAAAGTCGCGGGCAACCGATGGATGCAAGTGACACATTGTCGGTCGGTGTGGCGGTCTAAGGGGGAGTCTATGTTCAGCAGTGGACGTCTTCTGGCTGATAATGTAATGTATTGTAAATTGAACAAAGGTATTTTTAGGTTTCTTAGACATATTTCTGTTTTGATTCTCACTACCTCGCAATAAGTGAGGGCCTTATCTATGGTTATTACATATACGTAGCTAGCGTACCCGCAAGGCTTCACTCACATAGGCTAAAGTCATTTCAAAATGATGAATTTAAATCTATTTGGAGAAATGACAAATTGATGGTGATTTCGAGATTCCAATCTCGATCGTCTCTCTTCTCGATTGCCTGAATATCTCGAGAGATAGCATTGACAATAAGAAATCTCAAAGTTCGTCATTTTTATCGAGATGAGATTGAATAACCTGGGTCTTGGTGTCCGTGTCTTGTGTTTGTTCAATGACATCCCCGACACAGGGAATTATATAATGTAGGGCTCTGAGTGTACCAAAAAAAAAAGTCAATTTAAGAGAATTGTTAGTACTAAATAGGTTAGTAATAAACATCTTAGGAATTTACTATTATCAAAAATTTCTGTCCATACCACTGTTGCCTGGAAAAAATCGATTTAGGCCATAAGGCCACCCATTATACTGGCGGATATTTTATTATTTCTTAATTTAATTTTAATTGTATTTTCGGTGTCTAATAAAGTTATATTGTATCTATTCTATGGTACAACTAAAACCTTTTCTAGAAAACCACTTAACTATAATGCCTCAAAGGCACTTAGTTTCAATCGACTTGATATTGAAAGGGTTAACACACCTCAAAACTCAATAAATGTGCGTCAATAGAAACAAAATTCGAAAATATTGCGTAACATTAACTTAATTCTTCCATTTTCATTCCCTCACTTAGCTTTCTCTGCCATATTTACAAGAAATGTCTGTCTGTCCATCAACATTTGTGAATATTTCTTTAGTACAGGCCTAAGTGTACAGTATGCGGATCTTTGAAGTAGCAAAGGTTCGAAGTTTTAGAGAGTTTCTTCAAATCTGATTATTTTCACCAAGCAAATGACTTGGTCAATAGTTTTTGAGATTTCTTGATTAGGTATCAGTGAACGATTGAGTGAGCGAGTGAATGATATTTCGCTTTTATTTATTTGTTCAGTTAGACCTTTTGCTAAGACAAAGTACATACGAGAGTGCTCTGACATATCATTGTACTAGGTAATATTTTGACCCTTATTTCCGTTAACAGACTAATTAAAATCCTCAAATCCTCAAATTTGCCCCCACGACTCGCGTTGTAACGTTGTTGAACATGATGTCCGAAAAAGTAGATTTTTTTGAGTGCAATCTGGCAGAATTCACAGAAGCCGCTTATAGGCTTTGTGAAAATATAAATCGGTAGTAAGAGTAATATAATTATATAAAACTAACTGTTACATCGTATTGGTCCTGCACTGTAAGGTTGTCACACAAACGTGACAACACTGTCACGTTTGTTTTAATAAATAAATAAATTAAGTTAGTTAATTTTAGAACCCATAGTTCTTAACCAACTTCCAAAAAAAGTAGGATGTTCCCAAGTCGACTGTTTTTTTTTTTGTTTGTTACCTCAGAACTCAATCATTTATAAACAGACTTGGAAAATATTTTATAAAAATCCAGTTCTGATAATGGGATCCGTGAGGAATTGAGGGGACTCCTCAAAACACATACAGCGATTTTGGCATTTTTATTATTAAGTCACGCATTTCCGTTCAGAAAGGAACATTTGGTAAAATGGAACTGATGAAGAAGACCACAGATGACCACTGGAACTTCAAAACGACAAGTTTAGTATTTCAAGGGTGGCGCCAAGAACATCTTGAAAGTGCACTTTTTCAGACTATTTTGTTGACGTCGGCTATTTTTTGCTAAAATTATTTACATTACAAAATGCTTACCTGAAAGTATTAAAATTATTATTTACTGTAATAGCTAGGAAGTGAACGTGAGTCATTGAAGCTATGTAACTGTATTTTACTGTTTGAAGGTGCTCTATACACCTTCAGAATATAAATTGCTTATTTTTATTTTTTATTCAGCGGCTCATCAGAATTCTGGCCAGCATTACTTTTCATTATCTAAAATATCACTGCGATGAAGTGGCTATGCTTGGCTTAATAATTAAGTTTGCTAAATCTAGAGTTCTCAATTCTCTAAAAGAAATACTATAATAACTATATCTATAAAAACTATATCTTAAAAAGAAAATTTTATTATATTATTAATAATATATATTTTGCGAATCCCTTATAGAAACAAAAAAAAATATGGCGTTCAATAAAATGCAGTTACATCGTCTTGTCTATAATTATCATAATAGTATTATTATGTTTAGAGTAGATACAAGATATTTACACCAACTAATTATAAAGAAAACTAAATATTTATTGATGACAAAACTGATAAATATTATTAAAAGAAATATATAAATATATTAAATATTATACAATATTAGAGAAAACAAATGTATTTGTCACGAAACCAACCCCAATTCAGTACAATGATAATTTTCTTTTGGGAAAGTCTGATTGTGACTGATTTTAAGAAATATAAAAATGATTGTTACCACAATTTACCTACAGTTTATTATGTTAAAATACACAAAAGATTTAATCACGCTTTAGATATGCGATGAGCAGATTTTCCACAAATTTCGTACCACAAATCCGCGTTTAGCACTTATCTAAAGTAAAACATGCCGTAGCCATTGTACAAATTTAAACAAATCCAAACCCTTATTTCAAAAGTTATAAATCATCTGTTAAAACGGGGTTTCACTTTTAGACACATAGTCAAAATTATTTATTGGTAAATATTCATCTACAAGTCAAAAACACTAACCCGTTGTAAACAATAGTATGCAACTTAAGTAGAGGCTATTTATTAAATACAATGGTCATTAAAATGTCAACACCATCATACAATGTAACATTCATTACATACAATACACTGTCTAGCTAAACCTGTGTCTAAGCGTTGTTTTAAATTATTTTCGTGGTAATGCGGTAATTACTTAAAATTTGTTCACCTGACTTGTATCACCTTTTTGATTCCGATGGTTTTTTATTCTAATTTGTTGACGCAAGTGATATCACCTTGGTGAACATCACACTACTACCTATTATAAATTTGAAAGTTTGTGTTTAAGTATGTAAGTGTATTTGTTCCCGTTTAACTCTGTAACGGCTGAACGGTTTTATATGAAATTTGGTATGGAGGTAGCTTACACCCTGCATTACCTTTATCCTACATTACTTTTTATCCTTGAAAAATATTCAGTTGCTGTAGAATAACGGGTGAAACCGCGGCGCGCAGCTATTAGTGAAATAAGCCGACACTGAGTGCGGTAATATACTATTAACAGCATGGACTTAGTTAAACATTTTACAGATATAATAACCAAAAATAAACAAGATACGCCAAAGGACACGGGCAGGATAGAAGAGAAAAATTAAAATAATAAGCTTCGTCACGAATTGCATCTGCTGTTTAAAAAAAAACCTACCTTTGTTCAATTTTTTTGGAAAACAAAATGCAAAGTGACATACACAACGTTTTCTCGTGCGTTTTTACCTCAAAAAAGTTATTTTTATACGCCATTGTGATGCAAAATCCAATAAAAATTAATCACGGCTCGGTTTCATGTAACGAGCGTTTAAAAAAGCCAGTACGGTGCGATTAAGAGTCTCATTTAAAATGATACAAGGTACTCGACGAGCTTGCCAAACTCATGTTTCCTACGCCTTCTCTTTATAAGCAGTATGGATAGATGGGATTTTATGTAGATATGTGTGTTCACTGTTTTAAGCTTTCGTGGTTGTTTACTACATTACTATTAGTAGTCATATTACCACGAAAGGGGTAACAAAAGGGGGTAGATCGGTTTGTCTGCTCCTAAATTTCATAAATCTTTATCATCCGCCCGCATTTTCAGTCAACCCGTGAAAATGGCGCATGCAACTGTGCCGAAATATCGGGAACTCAATAAAACTATAAATCAAAACATGGAGTGGTACAATTTAAATTGTTACAGTGTGTTATAATAGATATTGTTCACCATGCATGACACACATTATTCTCACATAATTTTAATTATTATTTATGTCAATTTGAATATTTATTTATTTATTTATTTATTTCATTAGTACGGTATTAACCAATTACACTAACTACATTACAACATTACAACTACATTACAATAAAGGTGGGAATTATTATTTACATTTTATTAATTATTTTATACATACACTTACATACTTATTTTATTTCTGGTAATATTGTACTCCATTCCAACATATTTAAGATGGATTATATTTACTTCTAAGTTACTTTTTTTTTTATAAAATTTTTAAACAGTATTAACTAAACATAAAAATATTATATAAACTATATTATAGTCTAAACTTAAGCCCCAATATAATATGTAAAATCGATATCGAAGGAAGAGTCAGAACTTTAATTTTTGGAAATACGGCCCACACGATTCCTTTTGATATACTAGTTATCCTATTCCTACTTATCAGTCAGGTATTTTGCTTTACTTGTGATATAAATGGCTTTATCTCTTTAGCGACCTCATTGATTGATCATCCATGCAGTTGACCACAATAGGACACCCATACTGCTGTCGTGTTTCACTCATGTTTTCCTCACCGTTCGTAGGCGTATTCTGGAGCATGCAAATTTTTACTATTGACATACAAAAGCGCTTGTTCAAGCGGAAAAATGTTTTAGTCCTTCCTTTGTTGGTTCGACTCAACGGATTGTAAAGAAAGAAATGGTGACGCCATTTTATTATAGGTTTAGGGAGTCGTAAATTCGTAGTAAGTAGGCGTAGTAAAAAATTATAGGTGAAGGAAATAGATTTTCTTTTGAGACAACAATATACATTTATTTATCTCCTAGCACTTTGGAACAATAACTGAAGCTAGGCTCTAGACGCCAAGTTATTTTTAACATTTTTGTGAAGACGAGCCATTTATCGAATTTTGAAATAATGTACCAAGAATCCATTGTCAATGTCGCGTGGTTGTGTCGAAAAGTCGGTGTGGTCGTTCAATATATTTTGTAGCTATATAACGAACTGCGACCAACCCCGGATGTGCATCTGGGCTAATCTGATAACTGCCTGAATATTTCATAAAAATCGGTCGAACCGTTTTGGAGTTCATATGGACACACGTCGAATTTTATATATATAGATTTCTACAGCTAAAATACACAATTTGTTGTGCTGTGGGGCGCCTGCAATTTGAACCTACACCATGCTATGTAAATACAGTACTGTCAAGTTACGTTACGAGCGATAAACATAGATAACAACTAACAAAGGTCGGCAATGTATTTCTGTGATGCCCCTGGTGTTATCGGTGGCGACGGTGATCGCTTACCATCATTCTTCCCGTCTGCTTGTTTGACACACATTAAAAATGAAAAAAAAACTATCTTTTATAAACCTCATACACCATTCCTGACTATTTAAATTTAGTTTTTTATTTAAAATCAAATTTGTTTTAAGAACCTACCACTTGAGTAATTTCAAAAATATCTCGTGCATTCCATGCACGTGAATCAAATAAGACTTCCAATTCTGGACTCTACAGAATAATAACCACAGTGGGGTAGCGGGATCCTCCCCGATGCATAAATAACCGACTTAATTGGGGGTGAAATCGGGCTGCAGTTTTGATGAACAACCCTTGTGTAGACTCGTGTTTTATTTATTCCCTATCATATAAGTGTTTTTTTTTGCCAATTGCCCGAAATAAGCGAATACTATTTTTTAATTATATAAAAATCTTCAGCGCTCATCATCAGGTGAGCGATGTGCTCGTCTCATCACTCTCTTCTGCATTTGAAGTTCAGATAAAAGACGTTCTCAAAATTTCTAAAGCTCAATAGGCAATATTTGCTATCTTGACCAACTCGATAGAATCGTAAGCTATTTCTAATGAAAGATGAGAAATAATTTCTAGCTTAGGTTTTAGACGAATTTAAAGGTGGAGACTAACTTGCAACGTTTGTTTGAAATGTTGTTGTTGTTTTAAAACAGTTGTTTGACCGAGTGAGCGAAGCGAATGAAAGGTCTTAGCTTTGACTGGCAAAATTTTATTCATCTGTTTTTTCAACCAGTTTTGACGATACAGGTATACAGGTTCTAAAATAATGTTAGTTTTTTTTTGTCAACGACGATTTTTGAGTAGAAGGGTATTTAAAGAAGGGGGAAAATTTGCTGCGACGCCATACAACGGCCGATTTTCATAATATCCGAACCGAACAGGTCGTATTTTTCAACCAATCTTGACGAAACTTGATATAGAGGTTCCACATTTTTTTAGCATTTGTTAGTCGTCGGCGATTTTCTTGATTTATATCTTAACAACCTCTTGGCTGATTTTACTCGTATTCAATATACTTGTTAAGATTTGAATACCGAAAGTTTATGCCAAATATTATCCAAATCTTCCCCTATTTTGGGGGGAAATACCCCACCAATCAAAAATAGCCGACGACTGAAAATTCTATGAATTTGTAGAATTGTGATTGTGCAAAAGTTTGTGCTCTCGAGGTCTACTGTTCGCAGAACTACTGGTTTATCGAATTTTTGTAATGCATTACAGTAGTGTTATAATTGCAGTAGTGTTTTATTTTTATTATTGGATATCTTATTTTTTAACACTTATTAATAACTTTAAAACAAAAAGTTGGTTATAATTAACCGTAAATAGGTTGCACTTTTATGTAATATTGTATTTGTTTGTAATTATTTACGTTAATAAGTTTAGTGACTCTTGCGCTATTGTTTTGAGCCCTTCGCGACTTCACACCGAACGGCTTCAACGGAAGATCAGTGCTGTTTGGTTATGCTGAGTTGAGGCCATTCTTGTGACACATAACATTAATTAGCTATAGCTATATGATATTGCTCACCTGCCTACCCTTCAATATAATTATTGTTACTGTTGTTGCAATTTCTTTTTTTGTTCTTTTTCTTTCTTTTAGTCAGCGCAGCGAGCTAAGCCACTCGACGTAAGCGCCGGATCCTCCACTCGACTGTCGGCTTTTTCATTAATTCTTTTATAATGCGTTACAGTACAGTGCAAGCCGAGCCGCTCAATCCGAGCGCATGTTTACAAACATGTAAATGCAGGTTGTTCGCAGAACTGTAACCCAACAGCTTGGAAACACGGAATCTGCTAAGTCTCTGCACAGAATGAGAACAGCAAAATCAATGGAACAAAATTACGGTTTGTAAACACGCAAAAGAGTTCTACCCACCGATAGATAAGAAAACAAGTAATATACTACTAAAGTTAACTAGGTCGGCCCTTCCTCTACTGATAGATATTATCGCAGGACACTGTGAGCTAAACTATCATATAGTTATGCGCGATGTTTGAGCTACTCCTCTATGCCGAGTCTGTCAGCAGGAAACCGAGACCGTAGAGCATGTGCTACTGCACTGCAAGTCCACAGAGGACATATGAATAAGGTCGGGACTCCTTTAAGAAACTCATCAACATTTCTCCAAAACCATAACATCTGACGAAACAGGAGTGGGCAGGTATGCCAGCGACCCAAGGCCGTGGTCCATTATTTTAAGGAGCTCGGCTGCGTTGGGAAGGCTGGTAGCAAGTTAAATGCACAAACCATACCAAGCGAGACGTCAGTGCAGGTCTTATCACACCCAGTTAGAATCAGGTTGCTTGCAGAGTATCGCCTAATATCGCTGTTCTGTAACAAGGTCGCCTCGAATGATACAAGTCAGTCTCCGTACTAAGACAAAGAGCGATATGGAGTCCGTGGTGAGAACTTGGACCGGTGTGTCCAGTTCTTAGCTGTTTTACTGTACATCATTTAGGAAGTCAGAGAAGGTTGGTCATTCCTGGATTCCACCGCGGTGGGAGGACGTGTTCCTTAGCATATTAGAGAAAGGTTAGAGAATAAATATAATGTACTTATCCTTCGTCTATTAATTGAGTAAATGTGACAACTGAATTAAGTATCTAACAAGGCATATTATTAAATGAAAAACGAATACACGACTAACTAATCCAACGACATGACATTCGTCAAAATCGGTCAAGCCGCTTAGGCTAGGAGGTAATATACGAAAATAAAACATACATACACCCTAAAAACATTATCCTCCTTCTTGGGCAGTCGGGTAAAAAATAATGAAAATCTTCAGTATAATTTTATTAGGCTTTCGTACCTCAAAAAGAAAAAAGGAACCCTTATAGGATTACTTCGTTGTCCGTCTGTCCGGCTGTCTGTCGAGACCCTTCTAGAATAAAAAAATTGTTTCGTTATAACAAACTAAAATTTGCTGTTGGAGAATATTTTTTCAACTACATAGTTTTTACGACTAGCACTTGTCCGGTGTTTTAAATGTTTGATAAGCTAGTGGTCGAAGATGGCAAAATACCTAGCCTATCCTAGCCCAGAATAGGAAATAGCTATCAAATGGATTTGCCGCAAAGCGAAGAAAGGTGCTTGGCGACAAAGTTACCTATCAGTTTACCTTTTTTATTATGCGAGCATGAGATAGAATTCTCCACATTCTAGTGCTGTCCCGTTGTCGCAAAGATGAAATTAGTAAAAAATTATCGCAGCGCGCTTGATAGGCCTGTTTAACTCAATCTAGTCCGTGACATTCAATATTGAACCTTCTAAACAGAGGTCAAAGCAATGAATTCAAATTACACCCGCCAAAAATAGTACTTTAACCCCCAAAGTCCCACCACCAACGGCATAAACTTTAACAAACATAAAATCGACGCAATTTAACGACTCTCAGCCCACTGTCATTACGTAAACTGAATCCAAAGGCAACTTTTGAAAATCACTCAACTCGCCTCGAGCCGTTGACAAGTCCTCGTTAAACTTTGCCGATTACCTCGACTTTTTTACTTCTCCTCGCTTTCCCATTTCCAAAGATCGATGTCTCAGGTTTTAATGAACTTTCTTTGAAATTTTTCTATTTAAGTTATTGTGATTCTTTGTGCGAAAGTTTCTCATGGACTGGAATTGAGTGGATGCCTTTTGTCTGGTTTTGGAGATAGGGTTAGAAATATGATTGGATAGCTAACTTATTATGGTGCTTATACAAGGCTATAAGAAAAGGGTATGTTAAGCCGAAAGGAGCTCATAGTACTCATGATTGTGAATAACTATGGGACCAATCATAAATCGAGAAAAAAACAGGCGTTGATATCATTGACATGTTTTCTATGGAACAGCTGTTTTTCTCTCTCTCGATTTCAGGGTTGGTCCCACATTACAAGTTGTTCTTAAAGATGAGTACTATGAACCCTTTTCGGATTAGCTTACCCTTTCCTTATAACCCTGTATAATTAAACTGTTGGCATGTTTCAGGGAATCCTGGCCGCACCCACCTGTGGTGCAGCGACGTCCTTGTATGCCAAGATCTCGGACATACTAATTCAGCGTAGGGACTCCAGTCCCTTTTGAGTGATACCAAAATTGTGGTAAAACAGGGCTGGCATAATCGCTTGGCGACTAAAGCCCTAATAAAAAATAGACTAAAAAAAAAAAAAAAAAAAAATAGTCATTTTAACTATTAAACAAATAAATAATAATTATATAATTAAACAAATAGTCATTTTAACTATTTGTTTAATTATCACCCCAGTATATTTTGGTGCAACTATAGAGAGATAAAAAAAAAATGAGGTATATAAAGCTTTACACTCATAGCGAGGATTCCATGTGACGGAATGCCATAGAACACACACAAAAACGCGGAAAATTTGTGGGGTGTCCATGCAGACCCAGGGCATAAATTTAAATCACACTAATATTATAAATGCGAAAGTTTGTGTGTAAGTATGTAAGTAGATAAGTATGTAAGTATATAAGTGTGTATGTTCCCGTTCAACTCTGTAACAGTTGAACTGATTTGAATGAAATTTGGCTAGGAGGTTGCTTATACCCTGGATTAGCACATTTTATGCCGTAAAATATTTAGTTTCTATAGAATAGCGGGTGAAACCGCGGGGTGCAGCTGGTTCATCATAAAAACATCAGCTCGGCTGAGGATTGAGCGCGGGGCATCCTGATCATAAGATAGACGTACTACCATATATATACGACATGTATATTTAGTTTTGAACAGCAATTGCTGTATAGCTTTTAATTTTAATTTAAAAAAACATAAGCTTAAGAAAACACATACTTATTAGCTACGTGCTTTTTTTACGCAAGAAAAGCAATAATAGTCAAAATCCTAAAATTGAGCATGAAATTTAAATTGAAAGTTCCAAAGGAGTTCCAATATAATTTCACAATATTCACCATATTTGAAATGAACTGTTTTCCTTTAATATTTTTCATTACCTTATTACTAAGGAGAACGTTTAAAAAAAAAGACGGTTAATAATTTTAACAAAAAAAAACCTACTTCAACAAAATAATCTGAAAAATGCACTATCGAGATGCTCTTGGCGCCACCCGTGAAATACTTAATATCATAACGTAATTCTGGTGGCCATCTGTATGTTCTCTACCAAATATTAGGTACTTAATTTATATAATAGTTAAATTTTGTTTTAATTTACATACATTGCGAAAATTACGATTTTATTTATTAAGTTTGACATGTAAATTGGCTCTAGATATTTAATTACTATGATTACTTTCTGAAAGCAAATACTAGACTTGATGATAAAAATACCGAAATCGCTACATTTGAAGAGTTCCCTCAATTCGTCACGGATCCCATCGGAACTGAATTTTGAGAAAAATGGGACCGATCTGGAAGTATATCCGATTAAATGACAAAAAATAATAATCGGCATATAAATGACTGAGTTTAAGCCCACCAAAAAAAATAAACAGTCGTCTTAAGAACCTCCTCCTTTTTTTAATGAAAAGTCGGTTAAAAGTAACCAGGTGTCTTACGTGCCTTACAAACCTTACCCTCAACCTTTACCAAACGAAATCGGTGAAAACGAACCGAACGAAAAAATCCAACCGATCACAGATGTGTGGAACGGTTGCTACGACAAATTGTTTTATCGAAAATTACTTTCTGGAGCGGATAAATTTCCATTTTTCTAATGGAACGGAATGGCGTAACTCCCTTGCGAGTCAAACTCACAATCTCGGGGAGCGTTCACATTGGATCTGGACTGATTTTACAGTTTGTTCAAATTAAGTCCAAGCAGCAATAGAGTCGTTCATAAGCTCTCCGAAACAGCATAATTAAAGAGATGCTAGTTCCCTAAAATTCACCCTCATTATCAGCTCGTAATCACCCGCTGCTGAGCATGCTCTTTTTGTACGCATGCTCTGGTTTTATGTTTTGGATGAGTGTTCGCTACAAGATATTTTAAACTTGGCGCGCTTTCGCGTTTTGGTGCTTCAGGTCTAAGTTTAAGGATATACGGTCACCAGTGATAGATGTTAAAACTCTTTATGTTCAGTAAATTCGCTGGAAACAATATCCTTCAACACAGTAATGTTTGCACAGTACTGCTTGGTGGTTGAATAACTGGAAAAGGTGTGGTACTTCCCCTGTCGGACTCTGCAAAATAATCTTACTACTACAATTATTTATTGGAAATCACAGTACATGATTGCAAAATACCGTTCCTCTAAAAGCCCTCATCGAGTACTGTAGCATTTTTCCTTGCTGGTAATACTTTGTTACTGTGTGTACACGCAGGCAGAATGTGCAAACCATACGCAAACTGCAGAGTTCGGTTAGGTTATTCCTTTTACGAGCGCTGCAGTAACGTCAGAAGCTCAACTTCGTTGTAGCATTGCTACAGTACCTCTACGAAAATTGTAGCATCACTAAATTGCCTCTACGTGCGCTGTAGCATTGTTACAGTATATTTTATGCTTGTAATAAATATATTTACGCCAGTTGTAGCATCACTGCAATGCCTTTACGTCTATTATTATAGCACTGCTAGTAGAATCTCTACTATAGTTCTTCTACGCGTTCTACATTTTTTATATAACAAAATAAGCCGCTAAAATGTACATTAAAACCAGTGTTAACATTTGCGCTGCAAAACTGAATATTTTCCTGTTGACGAGCAGCAACATGACATAACCGAAGAATAAAGTATTTGAAAAATTACCACAATCGACAATATTTAAAAAATTTGAAACTTCTAACTCACCCGAAAGAAGAAACTGGTTGAATCAAAGTCAAAGTCAAAATCTAAGTCAAAGTCAAAGTCTTTTCATTTACAAAATTCATTTACAAATCAAAAATAATAACCTTATGTATACAATAGCATGCAAATTAAGTGGAGGCTATTCATTGAACACATTGATCATTTACATGCTTTATACACGGTGTATTATCCACGGTATAAATCCGACGTAATGTGAACGAGTACTCAGCCACTCGTTACTTTAGTTGACGCGAGTGTAAGTGAGCGCGAATTATGGCAACTTTTTACAGTTTCAGGGTTAAATGAATAACAGCCTGAAAGTTGGAAATAGCACTGTTTTATGCCAACCAGGCCCAGACTCCGCCGAAGCGGAGATGTACAGAGACGTGCCAACCGGAGACGAGTAGAGATGTTTAACACAAACCTTTAAGTACTCTAATATTAACACATATATTATGATAAGTTGATATTGTAATGCCGCAGTCGCCTAATACTCATCTTCCATCTTTTGAGCATAGGTGTACGCTGAAAATCAGCCCTGCGTGACCTTTCGGGAGCACGCAGCATAGCGCTGAGCGTACCTCTATTGCCAAAGTAGTTTTTGTTTATGCTGCTGTGTTAATTTTTATAATTTTTTGTTTTGTTTTTGGCAATATATTCTTATTCTTATTTTTAACAGCCAGGGTGTCTTCACCGAAGCTGGGCGGAGATGCGGACTGGCTAGACCGGAACGGAGATGTGTAATGGTAAATAACCTGTCATAAAAAACTGTAGAAGCAAGTCATGATTGCGATTACTCTTTTGTTTTTTTGGAATTTAAAATAGTATGAAGTGTTTATATCATTGACTGTAATTAACTAAGATGTTAAGTAAACCAAGTGCGACAAAGTGAATAACATACTAAACTTGAAACGAGTTATTTAAATATATTTTCTTATTTTTGGAGAAGTGGTGCCTCCATTTTGGAGTTATTCATTGAACCTTTTCGAAGATCAAGTACGTGTGGATATCGAATCAATATGGATTTGCCTGTTTGGGAATGCTGTGGAAAAAACTCAGACGATGGCAAATCGTTAAAATGTGTGCAATGTTCAAAATTATTCCATTGCGCCTGTTTGTTTTCTACCGACCTTGAGACTGACATCCAGTCTAATGAGTGGAAATGCCCACTATGTGAGAATGCCCTATTGAAAAAAGGTAATAATGATAACACACCATTGCAACGTCGATCCACTAAAAGACCGGCGATCTCATCACCTGAAGATGAGGCACTATTAAACACACCCATAAAGCAACAGGATTTACGCAGCATAATTGATGAAATCTTACAAAGGCAAACTTTGAATATTGTCACAGAAGTAAGCAAAAACATATCTAGTACGTTGTCTCAGGAGCTAAAGACGTTTAAAAATGAAATTAAAGATGTAAAATTGTCTATAAACACCCTAGGTATCAAGTACGAAAATGTTATTAACAAACACAATGTTCTTCAAAAGTCAATGGATGAATTGAACGAGATCAGTAAGAACACAGAGACGGTGATGGGTGGCTTAACTTCTAAAATGACACAACTGGAACAAGACGTCCGTAAAAGCACCAGCAGCAACTTCACTACTACCGAGACACTTAAGGACTTATCTCAGCAATTATCTAACTTTGAGGGGTCAATAAATTACTCAAATAGCCGTCAAGATCGTTTTGAAGACCGTTTGGCTGTGATTGAGCAGCAATCATATAAGTACGACCAGTACGAATCGGAACTCAGTGACCTCACAAATAAGTGTCATGTTTTGAACTTGGAACTCAAAAAACGGCAACAATGGGACAGGTTGTATAACCTAGAAATCGTGGGTGTCCCAGAGAAACACGATGAAAATCTGTTAGACATTGTCACTTCCATTGCCAAGCACGCCTGTGTCCCCATGACATCACTCGATATCGAATTTGCGATTCGAGTCCAAGCTAAACAGACAAGGCCAGGAGTTCCGCGGGCCATTATAGCTAAAATGAAATCTAGACTTTTGAAAGACAATGTATTGGCAGGAATACGGCGGGCTCGTGGCATAAACCGAAGCCACATAGGAATGCAAGGCATCGACAAAATATTTATTAACGAGCATCTGACGATTGACAACAAAGTACTATACAATAAGTGTCGCGAGTTAGTCTCTGCTAAAACCTATAAATATTTGTGGATTAGGAATTGTACGATTTTTGTGAGGAGAGACGACAAGTCCCCAAAAATAGCTATAACCAGAGAAGTAGATCTATCAAAAATAAAATGACTTGTAGTCTCTTTATGGTCTCACCGACTTGTTCACTTGGTATTTCGGCAACGTTTCTGGCTCATTGTCTGGCTGTTGTCAACTGGACTGTACCTACAACATGTATGTTGTTCCTTCACATGTGCATATGTCACGCTTGTGCTTGCCATATTTATTGCACTGCATGTGATGGTCATAATATATGTCTTGTACATTGTTTGTATATTTGTTTCTTAACAATATGTATAATTAACTGTTTATTACTGTACCTAAAAATAACTTATAAGCTACCTTGTATGATGTGCAAATTGCTTCTGTGTATACACACGAGTCTGAAACCTTTATCAATTTATAATGTCCCTTACAATATTTTGCTTAGCATAACTGTGCCAATTAAACATACATTGGTTATTAAAAGTGTCATAATATGGAACCTCTCAATTCAAATAAAAAGATTTAAATTTTCAACTATTTCAAACATGTATATTACCTATGTAAGTTTAAAATGCGCCTCGTTACACAAAATACTTGCAACTGTGTTGCCCATTTTACTATGCTCGGGTTTCTTATATAAATATCGACTTAAGCCTCATTATCAGAAATTAGTGTATTTCTTGTTTTTATATAATACTACATTATTATGTCGAAAATTATTATTTTGTAATGGCTAACTTAAGCTTAAACGTATTCTATCAGAATGTTAGAGGTCTTCGCACTAAAACAGCTGATTTTTATAGAGCATTATGCTATAGTAACTTCCACATAGTTATAATTACTGAAACCTGGCTTCATGACGGAATATTGGACAGTGAATTCAGTGACTCACGGTATGACGTGTTTCGATTGGATAGGGATTTGGTTCATACCAACACCTCATGGGGCGGTGGCGTCATGGTCCTTGTACGTACAGACCTGGAAGCATATGTCTTGGATAATACCAGAACTACGCATCTTACAGATATACTTTGGTTAACAATACCAGCAAAATCATTTAACCCGACAACCGGCACAGACCTGCACCTGGGCGTTATCTATGCGCCGCCTGATAAGCAACTGCCCCAAGCTATCGAACAGGTTGTGCAGAATGTAGTACACATTTACAACTCACATTGTAACGACAACTTTTTAATTGCGGGTGATCTTAACTTACCCTATATAGATTGGGACCTATGCCTTGGCCCTTTGCATATTAAAAAGGGATCTGTAGAATTACAGGAGTCTGGCATACATCTGGTGGAAGAGTTCAACTTATTAGGATTGGAACAATGTAATTTTACCAAGACGATTCACAATCACACTATCGACCTTGTATTCAGTAACTTCTCCGCGTCATGCAATCCTGCCGGCATATCTTTAGTGCCAAAAGAGGACCGTGCTCATACCTGTCTTCTAATTGACCTTGCGAACATGACTGTGTGCCCTCTGAAAGAAAAGTCTAAGTTGAAACGTAATTTTTATAAATGCGACTATGAAAAGATAAATAAATTTTTAGGCGATATTAATTGGATTGAATTATTCGACTCATGTGAAACTGTCGATCATGCTGTTGAATGCTTCAACTCTAAACTATACGAATGCTTTAACCTATTTATCCCTATACTCAAAATAAAGTGTACTAGTGGTAAGAGTTATCCACTATGGTATAATACTTCATTAAAGAAATTACTTAAAGAAAAGTGGATGGCTCATAATAAATGGAAACGATTCAACAATCAATTGGATTACTTAGAATTTTCTTTATTACGAGCTAGAGCAAAGCGTGTAGAAAATGATTTGTATAACCATTATATTGAAAATATACAAGACAAGATTAAGGTATGTCCAAAAAAAATGTGGCAATATGTTAAGTCTAAGAGAGGTAACTCTATATATCCCAAAACAATGACTTTCGGTTCGGAGGTTTACAGTAACGGACACGATATATGTGGTGGGTTTAATAAATTTTTTAACAGCGTATTTGTGGAACCCCCTACTGAGTACGATACTTCTAGTCTAAATCTGCCCGGTTGTAGTGACTCGCATATGATAAGTGGAATAAAGGTAAACGATAAAGACATTTTAAAGCTTCTCAAATTAACTGATGCTAATAAGTCAGCAGGTACTGACGAAGTACCTCCTGTATTCATTCGCAATTGTGCTGAAGTTCTTGTAGTTCCGTTATACCTTATTTTTCAACGTTCATTGCATGAAGGTAAATTCCCGGCTAAGTGGAAAGAGGCTAATGTAGTTCCTGTTTATAAAAAATCGACGAAATCTAAAGTAGAAAACTACCGACCTATTTCCATCTTGAATACTTTTAGTAAAATATTTGAAAAAATCGTATACGACCAGATCTACGGCACAATTGTGAATGGAGTAAGTAGGGCTCAGCATGGATTTCTGAGACGTCGTTCTACAACATCTAACCTTGCAGAGTTTACACAATTCGTATTGAATAACATGGATCACGGAGGACAGGTTGACGTAATTTACACTGACTTTGAAAAAGCCTTTGATCGCGTGGATCACGTGATCTTGCTTGCAAAGCTTCAGAAATTGGGCATACATGGTGATCTACTTCGCTGGATTAAATGTTACTTATCAAACAGGTCACAGGCTGTCGTGGTTGGAGGATATAGGTCTGATTTCATTAGTATCCCATCTGGTATTCCGCAGGGATCGCATCTTGGGCCTTTGCTATACAACGCGAGTATATACGACATATATACCTGTTTTGATTCCTCCAATTATCTTCTTTACGCAGACGATAAAAAAATATTTAATAAAATACGATCCATACAGGATTGCATAACGCTCCAAGAGACCTTATGCAAACTTGAGGCCTATTATACAAGTAATAATATAACCGTTAATGTTAATAAATGTCAACAAATTTCGTTCACTCGTAGACTCAATCCATTTAAGTTTATTTACAGCTTGAATAACATGGCTATACAACATGTTGATAGGGTGCGTGACTTGGGGATTATCCTAGACAACAAACTTACATTTACTGATCACATAGAAGCCATGGTGGACAAAGCATACAAAAATTTGGGATTCGTTCTTCGGACCTGCAAGCCGTTTTCGAATTTAAGCTGTGTTAAAGCCGTATACTACGCTTATGTTCGTAGTGTACTCGAATACGCCAGCAGTATCTGGTCTCCTAACTATATAACACATACACTTCGTATTGAAAAAATACAATCTAAATTTATCAAACATCTTAACTACCGTGTTCGAGGACATTCGGACTATCGTAATGGCTGCATGCGTCACGATATTATGTCCTTGGCGGATAGGCGTACTTTATCAGACATGATGCTCCTATACGATATAGTTAATTGTCACATAGACGCACCAGCTCTTCTTTCTGCTATCAATTTTTACGTCCCTAAGTTGCGTACGCGGCACTCTAATAGTACTCTCTTTGTTAATAACTTTAAATATACAAATTATGCAAAAAACGCCCCTATTGCTCGTTTGTGCACAATTTTTAATAAGAAATTCTCTCATCTAGACCTTTTCAACACACCTAAAAATGTGTTTAAACGTAGGATCTACGAAAACTTGACATTAACTAATGGATAACATGATGTTATCCTATTAATTGTAATTTGAACCACAGGTCTTTGACGTCGTGTGTGTTTGCAGAAGCATGTTTGATAATTTTGATCATTTTATGTTAAGTATGCATTTGTATACCCACTATTGCATAAGAATATATATATATTTATGGATAACTTCATATAAGTACATAAACAGGCTATAATTCTATTCTAATATGATATAATTCATTGTTTTCCACTAATTCTTAATTCTTAAACTGCGCATGTATTTTTCTGTGTTGATGTTTATATATATATATTTTTATATTTATATATTTTATTATATAATTATTCTTTTTTATTTCACATATATATACACTTATACTATTTGTAAAACATCATTTAGTTTATTTCTTTATAGTACCTATATATACGCATAATAATAATACGATTTGTTTCTACCTACTTAAGTTATATGTTTAGACCTTTTATTGGCTGTACTATATTTTTGTTTAAGATTATTTTTATATTATGATTTTGTGCTGTTGGTCTATTAATAAATAAAATAAAAAAATAAAATGGCTAGAGCGGAGAAAAGCTGCGTGCGCTGATGTACTAGCGAGAGTTGACTGGCCCGGGAACGGCAGGCGGGTTGTGCGATGCGGAGGACCTAGCGGAGCCGCTGGCTGCACGCCTCCCACATCACATCTCGACTGCGCTGCGCGCCGTCACCAGTTTGTGTGGCACAGTTATAAGGAACCTATGGAATTGACAAAAAGTCCTGTATCAAACGTTTTTTAACGTCTTTCGCGTGGCGGTCGGCCATTTCTAGTTGCGTTGTCAATGCCTTCAAATGCCCGCTAACTACAGATCACACTAGATACCGCATTACAAGATTCGTTGTTCCTACAAAATGTCACTAAAGTTCGAGGAAGGCGCGGGTGGCAAGAAGTGCGACCGACCGTTCTCATTGGCTATCTCAAGGATACGCCTAGTCGCACATAACAATCAACCAATCAGAGTAATTTCTTATAAGTGTTTAGACTGATGCGTGGTGCGCTTCGAGTGTCCTGAATGCAGAATCTAGGTTGTGATCTGTGCCACTAACATAAAGTTTAATTGTCAAATTTTGGAATGGTATATCCCAGGTCGGCCATGCTTTATTGCGGAGTTAGGGCTTTGTTCCTAGTTAGGTGACTTCCATAAGCTTCCATCTTTAATTCAAAAATGTGAGGCTAAAAAACAACTTTACTGTGCCGTTAAATAGCGCCAGATGAAAACCTTAGACAACCTGGGGCCTTATTCCCTAACTCTGGTGGCAATGGTCATCGCGTGCCGTCCCACTCGCGCCAACTTACTCGCACCATACGAGCGAGCAGGATAGCGAACGAAGACCATCGCCACCAGAGTTACGGGATAAGGCCCCAGGTAATGATTTGTTTGACGAAAATCTGATTGTGCTCAAAGTGAACGCAACCCAGATGAGTTTGTGTTCAAATGCCTGGCCTCTCAAATAGTTGTTACCTCTCAAAAAGCTTATTGTAACTGTTATTTTTCTTTTGTACCAAAACTTGTCTCCCTGCGCTCAATTACATTAGAATCGCGATCAACCACGATGGCAGTTTGCAACTCGATCTAGAAAGTCCTATAGTTTTGTTTTTTATTCAACAAATGAAGTGATCAAGTAAAATCAACTTTTAATCTCATCACAAAGGAAGCCCTCGTGCTCTATATAGCCTTGTTTTCTCCGAGTCTGATAGTTAACATTTGAATGAACTGATAGTGTGGTTGTATTCAGAATGAATTTCAAAAGAGGCCAAAGGTCTACAGTTGTGTCGTCTTAAAATATGTTGATGATTGCTAACAGGCATTGTTTTTTCAAGCAACGCAAAGAACATACAAAGCACAGAACGCTTTAATTCTACATTTTATACACACAGCGAGGATTTGGAACACATAAAGGTGTCTTAAAATCTAGAGTAAATAGGTTGGCTTGCTACGTGCTAGACCTTATTGCTCAATATCAGGCAGCATGAGGTCAAGAGCAAATTTTTTTTTTTCTAAATATGCAACAAACTTATGCAATAACTTGCATGCTTGCAACAATAGTCAACCAACAAAAAAAAGTATTTATGTATTTTATCAGTTATCTGGTTCCCATAGTACAAGCTTGCTTAGTTTGGGGCTAGATGGCGCTGTGTGTGAAAAAAGTCCACCAATATTTATTTCATCATCATCATCATCAGCCATAAGACGTCCACTGCTGAACATAAGCCTCCCCCTTAGAGCGCCACACCAACCGACAACGGGCCACTTGCATCCACCGGTTGCCCGCGACCTTCACAATGTCGTCGGCCACCTAGTGGGAGGCCTACCTAAGCTGCGTCTTCCGGTTTGTAGGTGCCACTCAAAAACCTTTCTTCCCCACCGTTATCGGTTCCTCGAGTGATATGGCCTGCCCATTGCCACTTCAGCTTGCAAACTCTGAAAGCTATGTCAGCACCTTTGGTTCTTCGACGAATATCCTTAAAAATTCGAATATTTATTTATTTTTATTTAACTGTGAACTTGGTCTGGTAATAATATATGAATCCATAACACTGATTTGAAAGGAACAGGGATCGCAAAAAAAACGCTCAAGAATTAGCCCAATAGTTCTGAGTGTCAGTGTGGCAAAATACGCTAAAAGTGTCGATTCTGCTGTTTCTTATTCATCTCTATTACTCTTCCATTTCTCAAACTAAATTGTAATTGACAGCTCTAAAATTATTGCCCCTTTCTCATAGAAAACGAGGGTGGTGTAACATCATATCCAGTATCCTTAATTACTTTAGGTAAAAGGTACCACGCCTACTGGATTTAGAACTTGCTCTCGAGTGAGACGACTTACTTTAAATTAGGCGCTACGTAGGTAATAACAGTGACCGAGCGAAGCGAATAGGTCATAGGTCTACGAGTCTATGGGATCAAATCAGCAGTTGTATGTTTGTGGGTATATTTGGGCGACGGTAACTTAAAATGAATTAAAAATATAAAATATTGGTGGACGTTTTTCACACGCGCCATCTAGCCCCAAACTAAGCAAGCTTGTACTATGGCAACCAGACAACTGATATAATACATATTTTTTTGTTTTGTTTATACGTACATAGAATACATAGAAACACCCAGACAAAGAACAAACATCCATGTTCATAACACAAATGCCTGTCCTGCGTGAGGATCGAACCCACAACCTAAAGCTCAGAAGGCGGAAACCCTCCCACTGAGCCACAAGGCTAGTCGATCACTTAAGAACCATTGATCCGATCTTCATGAAATGTTGTAGGCTTAAAGGTTGTAAGTACTTAAAAACTGTATTAAAATACATACCGTATTTTAATACAATTTTTAAGTACGAATATGAGCAAAAGCTTTCTAGGGGTTGTAAATTTATAGGGGTAAAGGGGTCTCGGTTCAGCGCGAACTACTAGTCTTGTATTCATTTCTGTCGGGGTAAGTAGCCCCTAACATCGCCTTAGGTTCACTCCTGGCTTAGAAACCCTCCAACTGTCCGTAAACAAATAAACGAATATTATTATTGCAGCCTTCGATGGGAATGGATGCTTATGAGTGAACTTCACCCGTTTTCGGTTTATGGGTGGAAGGGTGAAACTAGATAAATTAGTGAGTTTACTGAAATGTACGAAACGGTTCGCGAATATAAATAAATCACACTAATATTATAAATCCGAAAGTTTGTGTGTAAGTATGTAAGTAGGTAAGTATGTAAGTGTGTTTGTTCCCATTCAACTCTGTATCGGCTGCATGGATTTGCATGAAATTTGGTTTGGAGGTAGCTCATTCCCTGGATTAACACTTAGGCTACTTTATATATATATTATATATACTTTATCTGTATATCATACATATATATATATCCTTATATTATTTATACATTATCCCGAAAAGAATAACCGTTCCTGTAGAATAGCGGGTGAAACCGCAGGGCGCAGCTAGTGCCGTATACAACTGTCATCATTATCAGAAATCAGAAATCAGAAATATTTATTGGCCATAAATAACATTAAATATTACAGGCAAGTCACTATTATAAAAAAAAAAAAAAACTTAAGTTTATCATCCAGAAGAAGTCAACTGCTTAACAAAGGCCCCTTATCTTATGCCGTAATCCCCACGCTTTGAGCGGCAAGCGGCTTGGAGATCGCAGAACGGTCACTCTTACTAAGTGACCGCTGCTGCCTTTCCTCCGGTGGTTCTGGTCTCATATTTAGGACAAAATTATTCGGGTCCATATCACCCTAGCCCAGGGCGATATATTCAATAATGTGAATATGTGCGAGCGAGACAGCAGTGAACGCGACTAAGGGTTTTTAACAAAACAACAAATGTACATGTAAATGGTCAAAACAATGTAAAAGCCACTAAATCACTTGCGCGAGGAATTCTACGTCAATTTATATACGAAGAATAAATCTGACAATGGGGGGGTTAGGTATAATCAATAAATTTGGTTACAGGAGAGATATATCAGTAGGTATGTGTATTAAATGAATATTATATAATTATACGACTGGGTTGAGTCGTTTCGGCTACAGGATCAGAATCAGAATATTTTATTGCAAAACTGTGTACAAAAGGTGTTATAAAAATACAGGAGGTAATATAAGAACACACAAACATACTTACATCCTTACATACATCAAAAACATTACCCTCCTTCATGGGAAGTCGGGTATAAAGATGGCTACATACAATCCCGCGTACAGAGAATAAGAGATGGGGCTGGCGCGCGCTACTCAGAAGATCAAAGTACAATAATGTAAGGCGGGATGCATACTGATTAAATACGGTGCAGATGCGATTCAGACGCGATGTGGGCGGTGACCGGACGCGCAACATTGAAGAGACGATGCTTTCTATCGGATTGTTAGTATCTCTCTTATCTCTCTCTCTCCTATCCGTTCCACGTCGACATCGCTTCCCCGCCCAATCTCTTCTGTACATTTAGTATGAACAAGTTTTGAAGCGACATTCGTCCGCGCCGTATTCACGCCTTACGTCCGTTCAGTATGTTTTGCGCCTGAGGCATATTTTTTACATATTTTTTTTTAATAAAAAGAATGCAATTTTTCATGACTTTTACGGTATACGTAATTTTGTCGACGATTTGGGATTTAAGCCTACGCGATTATGACTGATTGTAGCTAGTTAGCTCACATACTGGCCAAATTGCGCTACACACGTCAGATGTGGGCGGGTTTCGACGTTTCATTAGGAAAACGAGCGAGTCTTTCGCCAGAGCGCGCTTCGTGCAAATTCACGATTTGATTTCGTGGTTGGTTATCTCTTGCAACATACCTAGCTTAATGAACATGGAGATTGTTAGATAAGTAGCGGTCAGTGCGTTTCTATCGCGCGCCGTAGAGCGGTTTGTAGTGCTCGGACTCTTTCGCTGTTTCTGCCTGGGGAAGTACCACTCCTTTTCCAGTTATTTTGCCAAGCAGTAGTGCGCAAACATTACTGTTACGGAGTGATTTGTACTATGCGTTTGTTTAAGATTATTTTTATATTATGTATCTGTGGTGTTGATACATTAAATTTAAAAAAAAAAGTAGACATTCAAACAGAGACGGCACGAAACTGTTAAGGTCATATATTCAATACCATAAAAAAATAGAAAACAGGAAACGTCGTACGGAAATCATAGTAAGGTGGTAAGTAAGGGTAAGTACTTCATAGTGCAAGGCTGGGTGGGTATTACCCTCCAGATGAAAAACTGTCTAAGAGCACCTAACGGTCTGTTGTGGCACTTTCACTTGAGCGCCAGTATCCATTCCAGGCTAGGTGTGTTTAGCTTGTAAACCATTAAAAAACCTCTGTCTGTCTAAATAATTTACAGCCTTATAACTACCAAAGATATAAATGTGCATGCATGACATTTTGCACAACGATGGTCTAAGTGATATGTGTTAAGTTTCGTAACAAGTAACATGTAAAGAGGGAAGAAAAAAAAACCCTTTACCCAATCATGCGCGATTTCGTTGAATGGGTCTTTTAAAGTGAACAATTTTGAAAGAATAAAAAAATCATAAGTTTATATTAACGGCTGTCATACAAGTAAGCAAAAAAAAGGTCTTCTACAATTAAGGTAAGGCTTACTGAATATTTTTTTTTTAGATATACTGCTCCAACGGGCCGACAAAGTAGCTTGCAATGTGTGCAACAGAAACTTTTCATCTTCCACGTAGATCTTTTTTAAACTATTTCGGGCAATATGTGATAATACATTTTTCAGAACTGTTAATACTTCGTCTTATGCGTCTACGGAACCCTACTAAGTATGGCCCGACATTCTTTTGAAAAGTTATTTACTTCTGAAAACCTAACACAAACAAGAGGTGAACTTAATAAAAGCGTGTTAAAAAGCGTAGCAGAGAAGCCCGCTCGTGAAGTTATCCTACTCAATCAATAGTTCTTCAGAAGTTGGTCCTCAGCACTCTCGCCGCTCCCGGTTGCATTTAGAAAGTTTATACAAGATCCTTTCGAGACGGTGATTTCATTTAAATTGCAGGGAAATTGACGTACCATGTTCGAGGTAGACGTGCATTTTTTTTTTCATTTTCATTTATTAAATATGCGGCACCGCACTGCGCTGTCACCCTGTACTAATAGATGTTAATCTCTTTATCTGTTTTCACATTACTGCTTGGCGGTTTAATAACTGGCAAATGTGTGGTATACTCTCCCGCCGAAATTCTGCAGAGGCGTAATTTGCAAAAGAGGCTTATGGCTGATGATGATGATGATGACCTTTACGCAGGCTATTTCCTACTTTTTTATCATCATCACCGTCAGCCTACCTTATCCATTGCCGTGCTGTATTTGACGTTTCAGTCTCAAAAATCATGTCAGTTGCGTCAGTGCACGATTATGCTGGCAACATTGAAAATCATTCTGTCGCCAAGCACCGTTGCCATACATTTTAGATGTTTGCTATAATAGACCACACCTTCACTTCATCACACGAGTGTGGTCAAACGCCTACCCTGTTAAAAAGTTACAAAAAAGTGACCGAAGCAAGGCATATTGTACCAAAAAATTAAACTTAATAAGAAACTTTTTACCAAGATATCATAAATAAAGTTGAGTAAATATCTCAATTCAATTAAACCTCCACTATAATACTCAATCAATAAAATAAGTTGGATTCCCACCAGCATTGAGAGCAAAGTACCAGGGGAGCAGAAGTTATGTGGAGACGGTCAGTCCGAAAATCTTATTTTGTAGGTAGAAGTTGGAACTAATGTCACGTAGACGCGTATGGACTGTGTAATGGAAACTTGGAAAATGTTTTTAGTGAAAGAAGCAGGGATAAATTGTATATTTTTTACTCAATCAAACATCTAGAGATATATCTACAGAAAAATATTTTTAGACATTTGGTATTATTTTGTATTTGCTCCCTTTATCAGTTTGCGGTTTGGCAAGATAATCTTAGCAAATTGGAATAAAGCGCTCTTCAAGATCTCTATAAGAATGACGCGACTTCCTGAATTGACAGTGAGAATCTGAATCTGAATCTGAATCTACTCCGAACTCGGCAAGCTATACTACCAAACTTACATTTTACACGTGTCATTTTTACACATTTTCAATTAGTTATTTTTCCTAGTTCAAGGCTAGGTAGCACCCGCGTCTCCTTTTTAACAAAGATAAAGATCTTGAAAAAGATCACCGGATGTGATCGAAACCATAGTCATGTTGGAGTCGGAAGAAAAAATCAAAGGTATTAAAAAAAAAACAATGTTTTTTCAGTAACGTTAAAGCACGTGACACACGAGATAAAAGTATCGGAGAAATGTTTATTGAGGCCGTAGCTCAGTGTGTAACGGGATTTAAATTTGTTTGCGTTGAAATGAGGGTGAAATGTCAACACGCATTAAAGGACGCACGTTAAATTGAATAGGGTTGACAACAATAATTCCGATTAAACTAGATTTCAATTTTATTTTTAAGGTGAAAACGTTTTTACTAAGGTCCCGGCAGAGTTAGCGAAGAAATGCTTTTATTGTCGGCAAACATTGTAATATATCTCGTGACTCGGAAGTTGTGTCGTCAAGTGTTGTATATATACTGAAAATAGATCATTGAAATTCATACTTATTAGTAGATTTACGTCATTATAGGGGGTTGAAAAAGAGCCTCGAAATTCACTTTATGCGACCAGAGAATTAGTCATTACTCCGCAATGGAAAGGATTACACGAGTTATTTATTTTGTGTGGCGTCGTGTGACTATTGAAATGTTCTAAAATGTGAGCTAAAAAAAATAATAAATAAGTAAAAAATTGTACCGGGTGACAGGCTACCAAACGTACATAAACTGCTACTTTCAGGCAATGCTTAGCAATTATAGGAATATTCAGAGCCAGAGGAAGCTAGAAAGGACTCGAGCTCAAAAACCGGTTTGAACTGAATCAAACGAGCACCAGAACTCTTCAACAAAACGAGTGTGGCGCCTTCATGAGCGCTGTAGACTTGTAGCGTACGGCCACCGATTGCGTTGACGGTTTCACCAAAAGACGTTTTCAGGCAAAAATACGTACGTGTAGCGATACTACTCACTCTGGTTTATAATTTAAATTGCTTTATTTGAAAACAAAGAGGTTAGGATATCTCGGCCCGGCCTATTGGTTACAAGACTATATAGGTTACTTGCGTCAGGATAATGTCCTAAGCTCTTTGCCATAATGACGAATTTCGCACTAGTTTTTCGATTAGGATTTTTCCTGTTTTTTTTTATTTCCAAAATGCCTTTCAAAACTTTAATTTATTTTGCCTGCTAATTTTGTTTGTTTGAAGTCGTCTAAAATAATTAAGATTTTTTTGTCCCTTAAAATAAGGAGATCGGGAGAATAATGGTAACATTTTATCTGGTTTTAGAAACTTGAGTTTTCAATTGCATAAAGCTTTTCTTTATAATATCTACATATCGCAGCCTTAAAATAAATCCTTTGTCACCGAGTTTAGACTTATTTTCAGGAAAAACACATCAAGCTTAAAGAAATAATGCATCTTATGTCAATCAAGCGTTATCTTGACCTACGTGTTTTTTTTTTTTGCAGCTTGCGTCGAAAGACTTTTAAGAAGTACGTTTATATCTAAAATGTTTAATATTTATGGGGTTGTGCAGTACGCCACATATTAATCAGTATTCTGAATCCGGGTATGTCCTAAAACTGCGACCAGAACCACCGGAGGCCGGGCAGCAGCATCTTCTTAGTAAACTGTGAACATTCTACGATCTCCATACCGCCTGTGTATATGGCAAAATACAACCAATAGGAGGGGAGGCTTTGTCCAGTATCGAAGTCTATATACAAGCTTTTAAGAAGATTCTGGAAACGAAAATTTGCATTCTTCTTTCTGTCACCCCTATTCGAGGGCGTTATTTGTATAAGATTTTAAGCGTTACTTAATTTCGTTATGTGTAATTTGCGACTGACGGGATGCTTGTTTTGGAATTGCTAATCGTGTTATTTGGATTGCTCATCTTTGAAATCAAAGCTCTGATTGAAATTTAATTAAAATTAGAGCCCGTATCAGCTTAAGTTGAAATCGTGAGAAAATATCTTAGTACAGTTTTATTGTATTCTGGTGAAAAACAAGAATATTATAAAAAGATAAATAAAAAGAAACAGTCGGAAAAATATATGTATGTAAAGTCCTGTCATATAAAGGAATTCAACTACACTTAACCTCACTCAACTCAAAATCGGTCAAGCCGTTTTGGCTACAGCAGGTTTTTTTTTGTGAAACTTGGTGACGAGACAAGTAGGTCACTAACTTGATGTTAAGCTTCACGCCTCACCATAACAGTTCAGTGCCACCCAGAATTTCGAACTTCAACAGTTCAAAACCAGAGCGGCAATGTATTGCGCTCGTCACCATTAGATATTAGATGTCCAGTAATTACGCTGGAAACATTCCCTCAATCCGGAACACAGTAATATTTGCACACTACTGCTTGGCGGTTGAATAACTGGCAAAGGTGTGGTACTTCCCCAGGCGGACTATGCAGAAGAGCCCTACCTCTACTAAAATTAATTGGTAATTAAGTAATTATAGAAAACACAAAAATATTAAATATTAACACATTCATCCTCCTCTTTCAAAAACGTTAACCTTCTTCTTCACTCGGATCTAAAAATTTAAATAAACAATTTTATTTTTTTTCATAATTTTATCTAGGTAGTTTTGGTCAAAACACTCAATTGAATGCTAAAAGGTAACATTTTAAAAGTTAAACAATGTTATCTAATAGTTGCCTGACACAGGCAAAGACAGAGATATTTATTAATTGAAAATAATTATTATAAGTATTGCAATTCAAATTAATTTCATAACAAGTCATCATCATCGATAAAATTAAAATTAATAATGAATGACTGTCCTTGCTTGTATCTATCAAGGGGTTCGACCACAGAAGAGAAAAAAACAATATATTTTATATGGGTTGGAACTAGTGTCTGACATTTTGGCCACCCAAACCCCGAACAATACTTCCGAAACTCAGTAGTACTCAGTTGTACGCACTAACGTCCAAACCCATCCAAAAAAAGATACAAAAAAACAATCAAAACCTATCAATTATAACAATATTGCACTACGAAAGACTACGAGCAAGTCACACCTGTGATTACAGATTACAGAATAGCTAGCTGTTTTGTTCTTGTCCATTCACAGTGTTCACAAAGAGTCAGGTGTGAATTAACAATACTACCGCGATAGCGTAGTGCTCGAGGCTTAACCCTGCAGAGATTAAAATTTCTTATATTTAAAATGTTGGCTTGTTGAATTTGTTGATAATTTTATTGAGTTTTATGTCAGGCTTTGTAATAATAGCTTTGCATAATATCTACGAAAAAGGTTTTGAAAAAAGGAAATAGGTTTTTAGATATGTGTGTTTATTTTTATTTTTGACAAGCTTTTTGACCACAAGATCAGATGGCGGTGGTGTGGTCAAAAATTGTTACCACGCCTTGGCCTGAAAAAGAAAATGGCTCTCAAATGCGGTTGCCAGAAGCAGTATATATTTTAGAGTTAGCTTAGTATAGTAATTTTATAAAACTGCTGTCTTTATCAACACAAATACTTACAAAACTTGGTTTTTGACAGAACCAGAATAAAACCGCGGGATGCAACTGTGTCTAGTTGCATCCCGTGGTTTTATTCTGGTTTAGTCGGTTTAGTCTAAAAATTTATAAATGTATATGTTGTTTTCATGCGCTAGGTTTCGAATCAAGGCTGTACCAGTCCGAGGAATAGGCGTTAACTTTGCTTCAAGCCCATTGATGCATGGACAGCACCGTTTAGCCGGCGTGCCTTTGAAGCTACACGACAATCTATCCCAGGAAATGGTAATCGTGTTGGACAATTTGAAATTCATGACGTGCTCAATCTATTGATGGAATAATTTGAGCGGTCCTAGTGCTAACTACAAACAGCTCAAGAATTTAGTTCAATTCATTACCTGCGTAGTGAGAATTTAAAATAGTGTAAGCTAGAGTTTTTCTAGTAAATATTTTTAGTATGTTGATATAGTCTTTGTTGCAAATATTGAGTAACAAAATGGACAAATAATTCACCTAATGGTAAGCGTCACGCTTGTACACAACAATTCAGTATCAACAAGAAGTTTACAACTTCAAAATTTCGAAACCATGCTTAGAAAAGCACTGAACTGTCACCCTGAGGATAATTGATGTTAAAAGTCTCTTTGTACTCATTAATTACGCTATAAAAACATTACTTCGCTTCAATCCAGAATTTATTTATTTCCAAAAAAACAAATAGCTAACAGTATACCAAAACGCTTACTATCTTAAACAATGAGTACAAAACAACTTAAATTCTCTAATAATAATAGTGATGTTATCACTAAATAAGTCGATATGCTGGAACTTTTGCGCAAAATGATTGAGCGCGGCCAAGGCTCTAGTTGTAGGTGCGTTGCTAGCGTGGCAGGTTCGCGAGACAGCACACGAGAACAGCCGATGCCGTCGACGGCTCCCGACACGAATATAGTTATCGGGGACAAATAACGCCAAAGCACCTAGCACTGTCGGATTGTTAACCCTGTTGCGAAGGATCTGGCAATAGTGCAAAGGTACATTAATATTTGCAGACTACTGCTTGGCGGTTAAATTACTGGAAACGTGTGACACTTTTCTAGATGGTCTTTCCCAGTACCGAGAATAAATTTGCATATTGTTTGCAGATTAACGTTTAACGTTACAGAAAAAAATATTTTTGATGTTAAGTTTCGTATATTTAGTAGTTTTTATATGTATTTCCTTGCTAGGTAGGTTTGGATTCGGTATTTTTATCAATAGTACCTATTCCAGTATAGCTGCAGAAGAATCATAGACTAAATTGAATTTTCCCGGTAAAATCAACTGAGCCAAACTGATTCCCGGGAACATGGACGCATTTGCCGCAGCGTTATAGGATTATTTGCAAAACAATCGTTTGGGAAGTTTCGCAATATTCTTCATATCAGTTTGTGGGGAAAAAATCTGATTGAGAAAGTTGCGTTCTTGCATACAGCAAACACGTTTCTATCAATTGGGGTCGCTAGGAATTTAAATTCCAAATGTACACTAGCAAAAACAGAAACCCCGTTTTTTTATATAGTGAAAGTGCATTGTAATAATCATTGTAGCCGCCAAACCGCATAGGGCCAGCGTGGTGGATATGGCCCGATCACCCTTCTTGGATAGGCCGATATCCCAGCAGTGGGATGTTAAAAGGCTGATACAGAGAAACATTTTAGAAATTAAAAAATAAACATTGTTGAGCCATAAATAAAATGTACAGTCGACCTGGATGATATACTCTATTTTTTGAATGCTAATAAGCTTCGAGCCTGTGATTGGGCCGGTAATAAGTACCTATAGAGATGAGAAAATCCTTCGCTCAAAAGTAAGCAAACAATAAAGAACAATAAAGGTGTGAACAATAAATAGTTATCTATCTATCTATCTATCTATCTAAGCGTCACGCTTGCCCTTATCAGTTCAGTTCCACCGCCACCCAGAATTTGGAATTGAAAATTTCAAAACTACGCATGGCAATGAATTCATAATTACATTAGGTACACGATAGCCTACAAAATGTCCGTCGTCTAACCTATAAAGCAGTATAAGACTAAGCACCATCACCTAAAAAATCCATTAAAACATACTAGGAAATAATACTTTAAAAAAAGAGACACCTTTTAAATATTGTTTGAACAATACATCATTCAATGTTTATATCACTTATGAATCAATGCAGTATCGAAGGGTTAAGATATTAAAGAAACGAACGTCATTGTTCACATTTTTACGTCTCTTTAGGACGTTTTTCATTGCGTGTCAAGGCTTAATTTTACTATATAACACCTGTGATAGAAAACTATTCCTTAGATACCATCACATTTTGAAGATGAGTAGACCATTGAGTTTGCTTAGCAGCCTAACTATCTTAAGTTATGTTTACGCACAAGGATATTATGAAGGTAAGATGTCTAAGACATTAAGGATTCGTCCACAGTCATCTCGTTTGCACAAATACTCAAAAATTCTCGCTTTTCAAAAAGTAAATGTAAGGCGAGCTTAGGGTGAGATAACAAATGTAAAAAATTAAATTAAATAAAAATTATTGCGTCAAATTTAAACTAATCAGAACGAAAATTTATGTTATATAACATACACAACAACAAACAATTTTGAAAATGGAAAAATCAATCATGTGGCTTTTAGGTCAAATGGTCGCGAAGCCTTAGCACGAACTACGAGTAGATAATAATAATCAGTGACAGGCTTTAGTGCCGAAGAAATTCGACCAACACTTGAAGAGGCTCTCACTTCATTGTTGGGTCTATGGTCAGATTTAGTAGGTAGTCATTCTGGTCATGACTCCCACTGTTAGGAATGTCGTTCAGTGTGCTCTAAGGAGTAGAGCCCTTATCTAGCAGTGGACGTCTTTTGGTTCACCATGACGATTGTAAAAACCTTAGAAAACAAAGTAAGTAGCGTCGATAATAATAATGCTTCTCTTACTAAAAATAATCTCATTTTCACAGAACGGAGACATTTAGCCCAGGAACCAGCACTAAACAGCATACCAAAACAATTTGAGGTCCGTGACTTCCCTCAATCAAACCCAGCAAAAGAATTCGAAAAATACGCGGATCAAATCCACCACTTCGCGAAACAAGAAAACATTTCAGTTCTTTACAAAATTCAAGTAGAACTTATAAAGAGGTACAGTACAAAAGGTAGTGGCAAGAAGTACACCAAACAGAAATTGAAGGCAAAGACGTACAATATTCCTCTTAAAAAGAATAGCATGAAGCTGTCCAATTTTGAAGTATTCTTAAGAAAAGCCGCTGAAGAGAATAATCACTACCCACCTCCAGGGGGGTTGATCAACTACCATATGACGTCAACAGAAGTACCTAAATTCACAACGAAAATCCCTCACTTAAAATTTAAGCCAATTAAATCAAAATTACGCAACTTCTCCAAAGTAATAAGGCCTGTTAGAAATAATATTATAACTTTGTCGTAGGATCTTCCTTTTTTCCTCTTTTGTAAATACATTTTTGTTTAACTTTAAATTGTTTTTTGTCTCATGCCTGACCTTTCAAAGTTGATAATAAGTAATCGAGTAATTTGGAGTTTGGATTGTTTTTGAAAAAGTTCTCTTCGATTTTCTTTTTAATTGTCAAGGAAACAATTTCTTTTGTTATGAATGCGAAACTATATATTTACTTGTACCTACGTTTGTTCCTACTCTATTTCCTAACATTTGCGTAAATTGACTCACCATCGAACGAATTAGGTATGGCTTTTAACTCGGACAAAGGAAAAAGGGTAAAAAAAAAAAAAAACGGACGGAACCATAGTCCATTCGCTATCAGATGATTGCTGACAGCTACATTAAATTGCGACTTTTCGAGCCCAAAGTGCTTTTGAATAATTAGCTGTCATCGAACGGACTACCAGTGCAATAACACATGAGTTTTTTCTAGCGGGAACGTGATGAAGCTATGACGCATCATTGTATTATTTTCTAAAACTCGAGTTATGTTGCATGTTTTTTCTATCCATACTTAATGCTTATCGCAATGCTTCTCTTATAATAATCTCTTAAAAACAAACTCTGGTAAAGGTCATAAGATCCAGTATAAACAATAGTCAGTACGTAACTAGGTCACAGTGTAAACACGTAGATAATAATCTAATCCCATTATCACAAATCTCATGAAATGGAAAAGCGGTCAAAACAAAGCATCACAGGAAGGTTTCGAGTGTCCTTTGTTGTAATCAGATCCTCGGAGCGGTAAATGTTGTTCCAGCACAGCTTAGCGAGTGATGCATCGCGATAGCCCGACACTTACCTTGCTTGCCCGGTACTATAAGGATGGGAAAATATTCAGTTATATTTTAATTAGTAAAGATTCTTTGAGTTAAAAATCTTGATAGAGTGTCATTTTCATAGACATGCTAGAAATGGGTATTTCTTCTCTACGCGTTATTCTGAAATTTAAATTATTGATGATCGCGATGTTACATTATTTTTTTTGTTTATCGTTGTCTTACTAAAACCAGCTATCTTTAAAAAGCTTTGAGAATTTAAGATAAAACGCTAGTGAGTTTTTTTTTATTATGCGTGCTCTTTTTATTTTTGCAGCTTTTTTTTATTTGTCTATGTGATATTATGGGGAAAAGAGTTTAAAAAATATGTCTCCTTAAACACTAGACACTTCAAAATATCTCAAAATAAGCGCCTTGCATCTTTTTACTGATTCATCTGTTAATTACAAAAACAAATTACATCTGTCAATTAAAATAATATACAGCTAAATTGTTTTAATAACATTTATCCGTTACTTTTTGGCGGTTAAATATTATTAACGTTACTTTAAGGAGTTTTACTGTAGCATTTATATTGTTTAATAATAATATAAAATATAGATTTTAAAAAATGAAATTAAGCTGTTTATTACTTCTAATATTACAAAAAAGTTACGTGGTGTAATCTTATAATTAAAGAAGACTTGTGTAGTAAGCAATATTTTTAAATTTCTTTAACCCATCTCCCAAACAATCTTTAAATTTATCTCATAGGAAATATTTTTTCATTACATTTTTAACTATACTATGGTTTTTGCCACCAAATTTTACTATTAATGTTTTGGGTAGGTATACTATTTAATGTTTGAGGTAAGATGCATATTCCATATCCCACCCCTTCTTCCATACTCATTATTATTTTTAGATGCTCAAAATAACAGAAGGTCTGGCAAATTACGCAAGTTGTTTTGTCTACAATTTACATCTAAGTTTATGATAACATTTCACAATTTTCTCATATTAAGATAATTCTTATCATAACGAAGAAAAAATACCATTAGACCTAAATAATTATGGCTTGTTTATGGTCATTGAAACAGCGTGCAATGCTAGAGAGGTAGTTACTATCAAAATAATTGCCCTGCTTTTGTGTATTGACTAAACTGTTAAAAAACTTTTTATCGATGTTTGACTTGACTTCGACCCCTCCCTATTCAACAAAGCGCAGCATGTCGTGATCGTGAAAGTGTTGATGTTATCGCTCGAGCACGGGGATGAGACGTCTCGCGACTAATGTAAGCTCCTTAAAAGCTTCCAGTGTGAACGCTTCTTTATGCACAACCCTCAAAGCTGTGGTAAGTAGCTGCAAAGGTATAGCTATGATGACGTTTTTAAGTAATGTGTACATTTAGATTGGCGGCTATGGTTATTAAAATGAGTTGTTTTAAGCTTATTTTTGTAGTTGTTTGGCATAAACAATTTTTGGTTTGGTTTGTAATTGTTTGGTATTTGGTTTGTTTGGTTTGTTTTTGGTAGTCGTAGTAAAGTATTCTTAAATTGTTTAAATTTTGTGACACTACTAGATATTTCTTATTTTTTTTTTTTTTTTTTATTCTCGTATATTTTGAATAAAACAATAAAATTATGTATTAAATAAATATTAAAATAATTCTACTTAATGCGCTCTGAGTGTGTATTTTTAAAGCACCTGAGTGACGAGACGAGCATTTCGCTTTTCTGATGGTCACCGTCAGCATGTACAACAGTTCCGTGCACAATTTTGAACTAACCCTGCGTAGTAATGCACTGTGCTTGTCGCCCTAAGTCATTAGATGGTAAATGGTTTTTCTGATTATCTGTAAGTATCTGATAAAGTCGAGGTAGCTCAATGGGAGAACGCTTGCCTTACATTCGTGAGGTAGCATAACATTATATGATAATCTCAGAGTCCTTTCTCATATTATAAACGCGAAGGTTTTTTTTTGTTTGGTGGTTCCTCTTTTACGCAGCAACATAGGAACTTATCGACAATTTATTTATTATTAATAAAAAAATATTATTATATTAATTTATAGCCATAACTTTCTAACATCTGCGATCCCGCTAGTAACATGTCGGTGGGGAAGTTGAGAATTTAATTCCCCAAAACTCTCACTAATATAAATGGTGGGGTCTCCGCTGAGGGGGAATTTATAGGTGATGTTAGGAATAAGCTGTTTTTTTTATTACTACTCTATAATGTAAGAGATCACTATAAGCGATAAGGCCGCCAGTTGTTACACTAGTTTTAAGTTGTTTTTTGGTCTATTGTATATTTCTGGTGTGAACAATAAAGAGTTATCTATCTATCTATCTATCTATCTATACAGCTATTCTTATGCATGGCTACTTATTATTTCGGCAAATACTACATTTCCAGTTAGATTATCCACGCGAGTAAAACAGCGAGGCGAAATAAGCGTATTTCATATCCCGATCTGTATAATTCCTGTAAGAAGCGTCATTTACTATCTCATAGGAGTATGAGTCATAGCCCACAAAGTAATGTATTACTCCAGCACGCATTTTAATTTGTTTTACACCACGAAGCCATCAACTTTATTAATGTCTGGCGCCGCGTGGAAGTTTCTTTCTGATCCGTAATTGAATTGAATAGATAGTTGAAGTTAATGTTAATGATTTTCATAAGGAGTGGAAAGGAAATAAATACAAATCTATGACATATTCTGTCTCTTTTGTTGATGCGGGGGAAGTCTTACGACGATCTTACGATACGTGAGCTGACTTTTGTAAGTTTTTTTTTTTGGGTGCATGCAAGCAAAGCCGCGAGCAATGTCTGACAATAATATTTTTGGAATGTGCTAATTAAGCTCTTTCATTTGATACTCAACATGGCATCACTAAAAACAGTATTTTTTTTCCATGACTTTGTATCCGCCATATACAATGTAATGTGACTTCACATAGTCTGTAACCAGCGGACGATGAAGACGCTTCCAAATAAAAAAAAATCCTCTTCTGTGCTTCCAAAGATATTTAATTTGTCAAATTATTATAAGTAATTTAAAAGTTATGAGAGAACAGATGAACGTACATACATACATAACCGATCAATATCATAATCCTCCGTTTTGCTTCGCGTCATGAAAATGTAAATATCATCATCATCAGACGTCCACAGCTGAACATAGGCTAAGCGAAGGTCTCAGAGCTTACTAGGACAAATCGGCTTTTGTATGTTTGTGTGTATATTTGTCCGATGATAACTTACGAACCGTTGATCCTATCTCCATGAAATTTTGTAGGCAAGTAGTTCATTTCAATACAATTTTTAAGATCGAATATGAGCTAAATCGGTTCAGGGGCTGTGAAGATATTGGGATCGCGAGGCCTCAGTTCGGCGCGAACTACTAGTTATTACGTTGGTATGATAACGATACGACGCACGTAATACCTAAGCTAAACGTACAAATTTTCTGTGTCCAATACAGAATTAGGTCAGTAAATAAACAAGTCTGTAAAGATTTGGAACATTACATCAAAACGATATATCCTCCAGCAAAAATATCAAAAGCAAACCTATTCGAAATTTAATCATTCGAACCGTTGGAGTTTTCCGCGCGAAGGCACACAATGGCGGTAGTTCGCAACACGATAAGAGCAAACCAAACAAGTACATAAATTAAATCGAGAAGTTTCCATGCCGGAATCAACGACACTTGTGTGTGGATGCTGGAATTTGGGTTCCCTGGACGGGAATAGAAAACCGTTAAAGATCAATAGCATACTGCAGGGCCTATCCAATAACTTGTGTTGTCCAATATACAGATTTTGGATACAATATGTCCACCGGAGTAAAAATCGAAAGTAGTAGTAGTGATGACTTATATGTTTAATTTTTTTTTATTTTTTTTTGTATTTACAATTTTCTGTTCTATCTTTTAAGTTATGGGTTACGTGCCTGAAAATAAACATGTATTATTATTATTATAATAGACAATGGTAACATCTCTGTTAGTCTCTGTTCAAAATTCCCGTGCAGCAACCACACAGTCTTCCAAATTTTCCGTGTTTTATCAACACAGTCTGCATATTTAATATTTAGAGCGCTGAGGAGTGGTCAAGTTTTTTAATTGCTCGTGCATGTATAATATTGAAGCGAAAGTCTGCATGAAGTCATCATAGCCCAGTCAATTTTGTGTTTGAACGGAAGTTACTAATAACAGGTTTTTTCTTCCGTACATAATTGTAGAACTAACTTTTCATACTAATATACAATAATTAAACTAAATGCGTATCCGGAACGGACTCAAATTTTACATTTTGCAATATCGTCACTATTTGCGCTATGTTACAGTTTATTTCACATGACGATTGTAAGCACGGCAGTGAGTCGTCGCGTCGTCGGAGACGATAATGTATTTTGGCTCACGCATAAATGCCTTTTCTATGTCCCGTACCTCCAGACTGTTTAATTTAATTTAATATTGATTTTACGTCAGCAAAGTATACCAAGCACAATTTCATATTTATATTATTAATTATGTCCGGGTCTTCCATACTAAGTCCCGTATGACTGGGCTATCGTGGAGCATTCAAGTAAAGTCAAGCTTATTATATCAATTCATTTTATTTACATACAGGTTTTTACCGCACAGTGATCAAAACAATTTCTGTGATTCCAATAAACATAAATAATTATGTACTTTAATAAAATAAATAAATAAATCTGGGACATTTTTGCACACACGGTCATCTGACCCCAAACTAAGCAAAGCTTGTAATATGGCTGCCAGAGACTGATAGATACGTACATATATATTTTTAAATACATACATAAATATATATTAACACCAAGACATAGAACAAACACAAATGTTCATCACATGAATGTTTGTCCTAGATGGGAATCGAACCCACACCCCCAAACACAGAAGGTAGAAACACAGTTCACTACCAATTGAGCCACCGGGGCAGTCAAGGAAGCATCAAGATAATTCCATGGAAACATAGCAGCTATACATCCTGTTTTGTGAGGCTGTGATTAAACTTCGATATTACATTCCAATAACCTGCAGAACCAAGCGCTTCGCTAAGCATCAGTGTCCAAACTTTGATGCACAATCAACGCATATTCACAAGTTGTCACCAAGGGGCCGGCGAGTTACAAACCCGGTTGCCAGTCAATTTGTACGGTCGCAACTTGGCCTCGTTTGGACACGTACTGACTCGATATAGTTCCATTGAGTTAGTGACTTACTCATGTGTAACTTTGCGGTGTTAATGGTGTACTATGGTTGGAAGATATCGGTTCCTCTTGAACAGGAAGTTTTTTAAAGGAAAACTTCCTAGTTCCAAAGTCTCCTCTAAATGAAACCGGAAAATCGCGGAAAATAACTACTTTATTTTATATTATGGTTCTGAGATACGAGACAAGCAAGTCACTCAAACTATAGAAGCATCAAGCTTGCAAATAATAGTTCAATGCTACCCACATTTTTTATTTCCAACAGTTCAAAACCATGTACGGCCACGGACTGCGCTGTCACTCTTTGATTATCATCAGCCGCAAGAAGTCCAGTGCTGAAGACAGGCCTGCCCATCATCCAGTAGTAGGTACCTATCGATATTAGACGTTAAAATAGTGCATAGTAGAAGCACGAGTCATTAAAATTTCGCTCTTATAAAACTGTTTTTTTTTTCTTTTGTATCATGGAAGAGATTGGTCTGGCTAAGAGTTTGACCGTTGAACATAATAAATATATCTAGTCTGCCCCAAAACGGCTTTCAGTGAGGCTGCCACGTGAACAAACCATCAGTCGCTTCGCAATACATTTTCAACTTGAGCCTTTACGACTCCTTTATGCCAAATTGCCTTAATTTGGGCACTTTGAGAATAAGTACTTTAATAATATTTTGCTTTTTAAGGTTCCGTACCCAAAGCGTCTCAACGGAACCCTATTACTAAGCCTAGGCCATCTGTTAAAGTCTGTTTGTATGTGCTTGTGTGGGTGACTGAAACATCATAATGAGTTGTTTTTGCTAGCTGTGGACTCGACAAGCGCTCGCGCTTGATTTTGATGTACCGCCAATTGCTTATAAATGTGTATTTTTCAAAATTAAAAACGTAATTTGTATGTAAATATTACGTGTGTTAGTTAATATATTATATAACTTATTATTTGTCAAAGTGTCTAGATAAAATGTATATGTTTTAAGTTTTAAATGAGCCTGCGTGCTCGGTAAACAATCTATAATTATTCTATTTAAATGTACTACTAGGATTAACTCAAACCAGTAATTGTACTGTTTGTATTTGTAAATTAAACAAAAACTTTTTGAAATTGAAAAAAATTGTCTGTCTGTCCAATTTTCTAAAAGTATCTTTTGCCTTTTGTTCGATTCTTATTAATCACTCCGAGTCAAAAAAAAAAATGAAATGATTATGTAATTTGGTAAGTTGCAATTTCACAAGTGACAAGAGAAGTTTTACAGAATGCTCCTAAATCTCAAACAAAATTATTGAAGCTCAACTCGAAATGTTATAGAAACTATTCATTAAATAGTTTTACTAACTTTCCTTTAAACCGAATTCAAAACGCCTCTGTTTAGCATCAAAGTGGGAATCCGAAATCCCTTAAGCTGAGTTAGCGAATCAGCAACTTTACTCCATCATCATCTTGTAACAAATTAATCCTTATTGCAACGGAATAGAGTTGTTTATGACTGGATTGATACCACGGTTTCGGCGTAGAGTATTCGAGTGAGAACTTTATTTTCGCAGCGACAATTGCCCAACTAGGTTTTGCCAACTAATTGTTGGGAATAAACTTTTGCACTGCCAACTTGAACGTTAGATATTTGATTTAATCTTGCTGAGGTCCAACATTCCATAAGTGATATGGAGTTCATAGTATGCTGACTTTCAACGGTATTCAAGCGCTAAATTATCCTGGCGACTTCAGTTTCAGTAATTTGCCCAGACCAAGGCTTTTACCGTGAAGTTCTTATTACGGTGATTGTTAGGCTAACGCCCGTCTGCACTGAGGTCAACCAAGATAAGACTTAGCTTACTTTTTTATTTATTTTTTAAATGGAGAAATGCGCACGCATACCGCACTGCCACGGGAAGACAGTGCGGTCATGTGGGACTCCAACCCACTAAAACTCCACGGTGTCCCTCCTCCGCCGCTTGTGGCAGGAGCGCGGGAACACTTTCGCACACAACCGCGAACCCGCTGTTGCCGTCCGTCTCCGGACCCTCCTCCGGGGTCGGGTGCTGTACCCTCCCCCCGTCTTGACACGCCAGGATACATGGCGGCCGCAACGCCTTCCCCGGGGACGAAGCTAACCAATGAGCGCCAGAGTACCCCGTGTCTGAACGTCCGAAGCCCCCCTGGCAATTCGGTCGCAGAGGATAGGAAGAGCGACGAACCACCATACCAGCACTTCTCTTTTACTGCGACCCCGCCGCATCCGCCATCATGATGGCCATCATCCTATCGCTCTACCTATCCTCTGCGACCGAAGTTTCAGGTGGCGAGGACACTCAACAGTGTCCTGCAGCCCGCCTGCATTGCTCATACACCACCACAACCTACTCTGGCCGCTTCAACGTGGGCTTCGGGGGCCAAACCAGAGGAAGTGGCCCCGCCTCGGGTTTCTCTTGGCTTCACCGTGGGCTACCGAGGCATGACTTGTACTTGCCCGTGATTTAGTCTGTTTGACTTAGAGTATGACTGAAACTATATTTTTGTGAAATTACGTCACTTGAAATGTTACAAAATTTGACACTGGCTAAATTTCTACACAATGAATCCAAGAAAAAAAAATCAAAAGAAGAAAATAACCAGTTGCCATCAACACACGAGCACAAAATATAACTGCATCAGTGCTCCCGAATTGTCTTAGTTAGCCACGAGCGCAGATGTATTGTTTCGGACGCTACTAAAATTACTTATCTTTTGTAGAAGGAAACAACCCAACGATGAAACTTCAAAACTTCTTCAACCGTATCATGTCCCTCTGCAGCTTCAATCTACTTAAAATTCCATTAGTACGGACGCAGACCTGCGTAAACTAAACATTTGATACATATTATTAAGAGCCACTGATTGGTTTGCCGGCTTCCACCGAAATTTGCCCTCTCACAGTCTCTTTACATAAAATTTGCATTATCGATTCAGCCTGTATGGTGAGAACTCTGAACAGATTATACAGGGGGGCTTAGCGTGTTTGGATCGACGAGTATTGCCTAGTTGCTGTACTTTGTGGTTTACCTACCGTTTTTTAGCAGTCCAAACGGCTTGACCGATTTTGATGACTGAGATGTCGTTGGATTCCTCTTTACGTCCGGAGTGCCACATGCTGCAATGTGTAGTCGGGTATTTTCTTTTAATCTCATAATAAATTGTAATCTCTCTTCATAATAGTTTATTATGTAATTGCAAGATCTGATTGAAAAGATAGTGGTTATTATCGACAGAATCTATCAGGGCGTCTGGTAGATGGGACGCGTGACCAAAATGCTGGCATTTACTAGTGTCTGACGCAACAAATAGGCATACCATAGATTATCAATTTATTTTGTTTTAATAAAACGGGAATACTCACGTTAAATTGAGTCGGTTATTCCGACTATAGTTTCGATCACATTCGGTGACCTTTATCAAGGAATGCTCAGCGAGACACGCGCGCGACCTCGTCTTGCCTTGCACTGCGGGCTGCGGCGCGTATCAAAACCACGTCAGTTTTCATAGTAAAATATCACTTTATTGTTCACACAAAATTTTACATACATTTATAAACAGGCTTAAAATCTAGTGTAACAACTGGCGGCCTTATCGCTGAAAGCAATCTATTCCAGGCAACCAAAGCATATCATTCAGCGTAGCAATGCCGCCAGAATGCTGGATATACCGCCAACTAGTAGTGGGCTTGCTTTGGGATTATCTTTAGACGTTCAATGGTCTCTGGGTAATCCGTGTATTCGTTTTGTGTCAAGTAGTTTAGGTAGCTTCTTTTACTTTGTATATATTTTGGGCTCAGTAAAAAAAATGTGTAGTAAGAGGCGTATTTTTTTTTTATTTACTTTAAATATTACATTAAAAAAATGACAATAACTTGTTATACTATGTAAACTGACGTGGTTTTGACACATTTTATTTTAATAAAACGGAAAAACTCACGTTAAATTAAGTCGGTTATTCCGACTATATTTTCGGTCACATTCGGTTACCTTTATCAAGGAATGCTATGCTAGTCGGAATAACCGACTTCATTTAAAGTGATTACTCCCGTTTTATTAAAATAAATAACTTGTTAGTCAGTGATAACCCTAATTTTTTTTTATTAGGTGTACATTAATAAATACACTACACCGCGTTATTGGAAAAACTTTGGGTCTGAAAACTTTCGCAATTTGATTCGCGATATTTTATTTGTGGTAGTAACGTATTTCGAGAATAATTAGTTAGTACTTTAAGTTCTTATTTGTTAGGCAGAGAGGTCAATGTTTTGTATTTTAATTTAACTGGGTTTTGTCTAGACAAATGTATTCTATAAAACAAGTATAGAGTTTCTATAGGTCGTGTCAGCTAGCTGCTTTGATGTCAGAGTTTTAGGCCACCTAATAACCTCTATGATGTCTAAATTGTTGTTTTTATAGGATAAACGGCCAAAAAAAAGCTTATTTTTGTAAACATACTCTTGACATGAAATCATATAACTTACAGACAAGAAAATTACCGTGTTCTCTCATGCGAAACAAAGCTCATACAGAGCTTTATTCTAATATCTGATATATAAGGCTTTTTCCAAAGCACACTATACAGGATAACTTTAGTAGTGCGCAAATTTTGTGTACTTAAAGGTTGTTGAAAAATAAACGGAACGTATTTTTTGGTTTTACCCACCGTAGTACAAAATTATCGAAATAACTTCAAATGAAAATAGCTACAGCAAAAGCTGTGTTCGTGATCACTCTATTCATGATTGTACTGCGAACACCTACGATGTGTGTAGGTACCTACGTCACTTTTAATCGCTCGCTATAGCGAGAAGTAGGTGTGTAATTATTGTGTTTTAAGTTTTCCGACATTTCATGCTCAATAAATTTATAAATGCAAAAAAATATATGCTTTTTTTATTGGTTTAATATGTTCTATTAAGGATACTGATAGCGAGATAAAAATTTGCGCACTGCTTAATAACTTATCTTGTATAGCCCGACTTTTGTTTCACGCCATTCAGGCGCGATAAATTCTGCTTACGTAAAAATTCGTATGCAATCATTATACTGATTTAATTTTTATTTTCAGCACTACCAAGGAAATTAATCCCTGTCATTGTCAAAATATTTTCCGAATACAATAATCTAGGAATCATTTAGATCGATCTGCTCCATCCTCAGTCACACCATCAGGAGAGGCTCTGCTTAGCTGGTGAATAAACTTAGATCTTCATCACGATAATATCATAAATGCGATTGTGTGTAAATGTGTGTTCGGTTCCCGCCTTATCGTGAGGATGGGGGGGGCTTCCACCGTACTTTGCTTCTAAGCTCACGATGGAGTGGTCGGTTGGAGGTAAGTTACGGTGTCGTATGGGCGGCGGACTGCGGTGCATACCGTTCAGGTGACACCGCAGCAGAGGGATAGAGGCCGCGGCAGGAGAGGAGTGCTGATATCACGGTACGCTGCTCTTCCTACCTTCCGCGACATTGGTGTGGTCGTCATCGCTAGATGGCGGACGCGGTTGGGCCAAATAACTGCAGACAAAGGAAGAGAAGTGTCAGTATAGCGAAGTGCCGTGTGTACTGGCATGTCGCGACTGGGGAAGTATGCAGCACTCTATCCCGGAGGGACATGGTCATTTTTTTTGTGAAACTGAAACTTAAACTTCACGATCATCGCATTATCACCCCGTGGCAATGCGGCATACGTGCGCATTTCTACAAGATTAAAAAAAAAGTCAATGTGGCTGTTGCCAGTCAACTCCGTAACGGCTGAACAGATTTGGATGAAATTTGATATGGTGGTTGCTTTTACTTTGGGTTAACATACAGGCTACTTTTTTATTCAGAAAAATGTACGATTCCTGCAGGATTGCGGGAGAAACCGCGGATTACTGCCAGTTGTCAACCTTATAAGAATAATCAAAGATAACATTTGTACACATTCGAATCCAGTCCATTCTCAAAAGCCTCGTCATCGCATTGTGGTAAAAAGTCCGGCCATTGTATCATGGCCTGCAACCGTAATCTTTATGACCTAAACGCCAGCGTCTAGGATTAGCCTTGAATTTATTGCACCTGGACGGTTTTCCGGTTTGCTCTACAGGATTAGCAGCCTCTGACTTCGGCTTATGTTGTACGTATTATTGGAGTTGGAAGCTTAGTGCGTGAAAAATAGGTTATGTTTTGCGATTGATTGTGAAAACATACAATAATTATCTGGAAACGTGTGCTCTGATAGAGAGTAATTTCTGTATTTAAATGTAAGGTAAATAGGTAATTCCTAGTTAAATTTGCTTTATCCTATAGGTTTATGCTTTACCATTTCATCGCTTACCATCAGGCCGCGGTAAGCAGTGAAGGAAGGATGTCGCCAAACGTAAATCTACCCTAATAACGCTAGTAATTTCTTTTTTTTTTGTAATGGATCTTTATGCTTTAATTACTTTAAATCAATTTATACACGTTTATACCTATTTACAAAAATAGTATTTACAGGATTTAAAATTAAAAGAAAAAATAACAAAGATATCTCAATCAATATATAATATATCAAATCAATATCTCAATCTGCAGAAAAAGGGGAGAAATAGGGAGGGTAGGGATGCCTTAGTCCTGCAGTGGGACAATGTATGCCTCATAATAATGTTCAATTCTCTGTATCAGCCCTGCATCATTAAAACCCCTCATTAATGACGTTAAAATCATGATTGCACTTTTTTTTAAATTATCTTCTCTGTGAAATGCCCAGTACGTTACGAAATATTTATTTTCATTCCACGTTTCCCCCCGAAACCGGGCAACTTCTAATGATGTCATTTACCAAGAGTTTAATTGCGAAGTTCAAGTTAACTTTTATCTTTCGGACCTTTTTTACACCCGAGAAGTTGCAATAAACTGATTAGCTGAGATAACTTTCTCAGAATTAATTGCTAGTTACTTAAATTTTCACTTAAGTGAGTTTTTCTTTGATATCGGATCAGCGTTAGCTTACTTAGATATATTATGTTAACTTTGGCTTAGTGGTTGAGGAGAGTTGGTTACATTTTTCACTATTTTATATTCTTTATTCTTTATTCTTTCTTTATTGCATATATGTACATATTCTTCTTCTAAAACTACGCTTTAGCTTACATTATGACATATACCCTGTAAATAAGGGCGCAGCAATATTATGTGGCTGGTCACAGACCATGTCACAAGTAGACATACTAATATGTAGGTAATGTGTATAACTACTAAACTACATATTACGAATAAACGTTAAACAGTAAGGGCTATTAATACAGAATCGACTAAAATTTAAATGAGAGTATGCATAAAATTATTAAATTAACTAATTTAATAAATTTTTATCATTAAAATATTCGTCTATCTCGTAGTAGCACTTTTGTATCAGGAAATTACGGAGTTTATTTTGAAAGCTTTTATCGTTTGTTTCTTTCCTTATTGTGACCGGAATATTGTTGTATATATTTATTGACGTGTACAGAGGACCCTTTTTGTATATTTCTAATCGCGGTACTGGTAACTTGATGTTATATTGTCTGCGGAGGTTAGTTTCTGATGTGTATAGGTGAGGATGCTTTCTTACAAAAGTAGCCGCTTCGTAGATGTAGATGCATGGTAGTGTCATCATTTTTTGTTGTATGAAATAGGGTTTGCAGCTTGTGCGTTGACGAATGTTGACGATGATACGCAAGCATTTTTTCTGCATCTTAAAAAGTTGTTCGGTATCAGTACTGTTTCCCCATAAAATTATCCCGTAGCGGAGCCATGAATACGCGTAGGCATAATAAGCAGTGAGAGCGGTGTTTGAGTTGCTGTTGGTTTTAAGTATTGCTAGTGCATAAGTGAATTGGGATAACTTGGATTTAACCTTTCCAACGTGTTCTTTCCATGTGAGATGGGTGTCAAGGTTGAGGCCTAGTAGTGTACAGTTGCTGGTTTCCTTAATATTAAGGCTCTTTATTAGTTCAGTTAGTTGTAGTGGCTTTTTTTGATAAGGAATAAATTGTATGAGTTTTGTCTTCTTTGTGTTGATTTCGAGATTATGGGCAGTTAACCATGATTGGATATCACGGAATGTATTTTGTACTTGTATGAGGGAGTTGGGATCAATTGTACATTTAAATAGTAAAGAAATATCGTCTGCAAATAGGATACAGGGTGAATTGGTTACTTTTGGTAATTTATTTATATATATTAGGAAGAGAACACCGCCCACTACACTACCTTGGGGGATGGAGCAGTTGATTGTGTGTATAACAGACTGTATCGTTTCTGTTAATCCAGAGTCTTGTCGGTAGTATTCGATTTGAACAAACTGTTTCCTATTTGAGAGGTAGGATATTAACCAATTGAGCGGTTTGCCTCTAATTCCAATTTCGTATAATATTTTTATGAGAATACTGTGCGATACTTTATCGTAAGCCTTTGACATGTCAAGTAGCAGTCCGACTGAGTAATATTTATCTCGCATGTTATTAAGAATTTCCTGCACGTAATTAAATATTGCTAATGTTGTCGATGATTTTTTCCGAAAGCCAAATTGGTTTTTATTTAGTAGTTTGTATTTTTCTAAATAGCTGTATATTCGATTGGATATTGCACGCTCAAATATTTTTGAAATCACCGGTAGTAATGCAATCGGTCTATAATTGGTAATATTATTGGTTTTACCATCTTTTTTGAGTACAGGTTTTACTTTTGCAATTTTAAGTTTTTCGGGGAAATATTCTTCTTCTATTGATTTATTAATTAGTACTGTTATGATAGGTGCAAGTTCATGATTACAAGATTTAATTAAAGCAGATGGTATATCATCTATTCCGCAACTATATGTATTGGGTAGTTTACTGATTATATCTAACACTTCATTTTCTGAAACTAGTGTTAGGTACATAGAGTTAACTAGAGCGGGTTCAGGAGAACTGGTTTCTGTGTGAGTGTGAGGGGCTGTATTTATTGATATATTTGACGATTTGCCTATTGAGGTAAAGTAGTTGTTAAATATGTTCGCGACTTGGTAAGGTTCGTTAACAATATTGTTGTTTTCATTTAATTCGATGTTTTTTGTTCGTTTACATGAACTTTTATTGGTGTTATCTTTTATAATTGACCACATAGTCTTTAATTTATTTTTTGATCGTGACATTTTTTTTGTATTGTTAATTTTTTTTGAGGTTTTAACACATATTGTCGACCCTTGTGGCTTAGTAGTGCATCTCCCTTATCAAAAGCGGACAAGTGCGAGCCTGACTCGCGCACCGAGGATTCCGTACCAACTTAACTTTTTAGAAAAAAAAATATCTCCCAAATATAATATTTTTTTTGTGTATTTAAGTGTGTACGTAAGTAAGTGTGTTTGTTTCAGTTCAATTCTGCAACGGCGGAACGGATTTGGATGAAATTTGGTATGGAGGTATCTTATTCACTGGATAAACACATAGGATATACACATATAAATAACCGTTCCTGTAGAATAGCGGGTGAAACTGCGGGGCGCAGCTATTATTATATAAATACGTCACGGTAATTTTCCAACTACAAATTTAAGAGTCGGTCTTGATTTCAGGGTCGGTCCCATAGTAAAAGTTGTTCACAATCTGGAGTACTATGAGGCTCTTTCGGCTTAGCATACCCTTTCCTTATAACCCTGTATAAGGGTTCCTTTTTCTTTTTAATGTCCGGAACCCTAAAAAAAGGTCTCGGCTTTGATTTCTGGCCGGGCAATTGTTTGGATGCTAGTTTTCCGTGGCTGTGTATGTATTCCATGGCATCACCTATATGGGGAAGCCTAGGCTTCGGGGGTGGTTAGAAGTGGGGCTCTAACCTTCATCTACCGAAGCGAGCGCGGGGAGGAAGACTAATTGGGGGCGATAAGACCGGAACTGACGTCCCGCTAAGGGTGTTTTGTGCATTTACCCCGCTGCCAGCCTACCAAACCAGCCGAGAGCACTGCCTTGAGTCGCTGGCATACCTATTCCACTCCTGTTCCGTCAGATGTTTTGGTATTGGAGACTTGTTGTTGAGATTCTTGAAGGACCCCGACGTTACTCGTATGTCCTCTGTGTGTATGTCGGTATGTCGTATATATAATATCAAGTATGAATAATAAATATATCTGTGTACATAGCTACATGTTTGTAAATTTAAAAAAAGTAGTCGCCAAAACCATCTCTCATAAATAAACATCTTTCCTAAGTCATTCAAAAGACCACTGTCTCCTAAACTTCAATATGTAGGGATCAATACAATCACAAGTGGTATAAAAAGATGTTGGGTCTCAGACGTGTCTCACAAAATAACTTCTAAAAGAATACACGTGAACGAAACTAAGGCATCTTTCACACCTGTGACCACCACTCGTTCGAAGCGACAACCGCTCTGAGTTAATTTTATTCTCAACTTTATTTCCATAGCACTAAAGTTTACGTAAAAGCAAACACGAAATCGCCAAAGTTTCCATAAAACTGTCAAAATACGCAACGTGCAAAAGAGACAGTTAAACGATTAAACAAATGAGATCTTTAGAGTGATTGAAATAAGAGCGAGACCAAAATAAATTCAATGTTTGGAACGCAAGTTGTGAACAGATCTGAAAGAGGCGTAAAGTCCCAACATCTGCTGGCGCCTTAGAGAAAAGCTTTCGCTCGTCGATGGAGAAAATCTAGAAGAGGTGCTTCGAATGAATATCGAATTCTAGCTCAGTGTGAAAAATAGTTTGGGTAATTTTATTTGTACGATCATTCTTTGAGACTTATTGGTTTATCCCTCTATTAAGATGTACTAGTAATAATATAGGGCTTTTCAGATTGAAAAGGTATCTTATAGGTCTACGCGCTTCATCTTCGGCCATATTGTCGGCTACCAACAGGCGAGTAGGAAGTCAAACGCGGACATGGAAACTTTGTCAAGCATTTTTGTCAATCTGCATAGGTATTTGGTAAATCGCGTATTTAGTTAAGTGCGTATTTCAATTCATCTTTATGTCCAATTAGGCATTAAGAATATTATATACTGATCATATTTATAGTGTTTAGTATTATGCGTATCTGGCAAGATGTATTCATTGGACTTTGGTGTGTTTGGTACCATGTGACGAATCCCTTCAATCCAGAAAACAGTTATTTTTTTTTTAATTCAACAGTCTTTATTTCAATTAAGTGTACTAGTATACTTTAAAAACGTCAAAAATATTTTAAATTCGTATCCCTACTAATATTATAAATGCGGAATTATGTTTATTGGTTAGTGTTCCACTTTCACTAAGCATCAACGGAACGACGTGATTTTTTGCCTGGGTATCTATACTTTAAAGACCGGAGCGATATAGGCTTCTTTATACTACTGAAAAAAAAGTATGGTTCTAGTATTATACAGAATTTTTCACAGGGGCAAAACCATGAAGCTTATACAACCAGCGCAGCTTATACAATTATCTATATACATCTACCTAATATATAAAAAAAAACACGTTTTTGCCCTTTTCTGGGAAACAACACACAGACCAGATGCTCCTCAAATGGTTTAAGTAAGCAATTAGAACGGATTTTCTGAAATTCCACCTCTAAAGGGGTAAAATGGAACCCCGAAATTTGTATGGAAATAAAATATCTTTTCATGATAACCCAATGAAACTCAGTGTACTAAGCATAAAAAATAAAGAAAGGCAATTGTCAGAATATTAAAAAAAAAACAATCCCTAAAGATGTTAATTTACTGTAGCCTATGCGAGCAAAGCCGTGCAGGAAATCTAGTAAAAATATAAATGTAAACATAAGATTTTTTTCCATTTATTTATAGCTAGTTGTTACCCGCGTCTTCGTTCGCGTGGACATAAAAAAAGTATCAGATGTCCGTCTTTGTGATTTACAGTAACTCCTTATCAAATTTTATCAAGATCTGTTCACCCGTTTAGCCGTGATAACGCGAAAAACATCCAAACATAGAGACAAAGTAGCTCGCTAGATGGCGTTGATCCATTTTTTTTGCATTTTTAGACATTTTGTATGGACTGACAGTAGTAATGTAGGGACTTCTGAATCGCGCAAGCGAAGTTTTTTCCTCGAGACGTATTCATTTGTATACCTCGAAGATTTGATTGGTCCTGATACGACTGCGGCTATAATCTTCTGAATTATCATAATATTATTATTAGTAAGGAAGGATTGGTAAAGAGGTACCTGAATTTATTGGTTTGGTAGGCTTACTTGTAGTATTCAAAAATTCAAAATTCAAAATCATTTATTTCAGGTTAAATTTTACCCATACAAGAAAACTAAAACAAATTTCATAAAACATTCAAAATTCCAAAATAAAAAATAAAATTATATTAACACATTACATTATGTCAAATTTATTTAAACAAAACAAATATTACACCATGTCAAAGTATTGCTTCCACTATTTGGCGGTTGAATAACTGGCAAAAGTATGGTCCTTCCCCAGATGGACTCTGCAAAAAAGTCCCACTACAAGAGTCCTAAAGTCACTTCCATTAGCCTCTAAACCGTTGTCGTTGGGTATTGGAACGCTATAAATTAGGTGGCTTATCTCGCTGACCATTCGCAGCACATGCTCCTGGATTACTCTCTTGCAGAGCCTTTTATTTCTTAATATATCAGCTGAAATCGAAGATTTTTACAAAGGTGATTGATTGTGTTAAGCTCCAGCAGTTAATATTTTAAAAAAGTTTTATTCAATGTCTTTTTTTAATGTGATTTGGTGACGAAACAAGCAAGTCGCTCACCTGATGTTAAGCTTCACGCTTGCTCATAACAGTTCATTGCCACCCACAATTTTGAACCTCAACAGTCCAAAACCTTGCGCGGCAATGCACTGCGCTCAACACACTGAGATATTAGATGTTAAACCACGTCAGTTTTCATAGTAAAAAAAATACAATCTACGACGCTCACTAGTATGACTAATATTAATACAGTCATGTACTACTCACGTACTAGTATGTAGTTTTATGCTTCCAGCTTCGGTACTGTAGTAGTAGCTTCAACTTGAGAGCACACAGAAATCCCAGAAACGCAATGAAATCGCTAGACGTTCAAGTTGCTTACACATTTCTCAAATTTTATAAAAATAAAGTCGGCCAGTTTAGATCGCCTTTTGCAATGGTGTCTCAGTTTAATAATAAGAAACAATGTAAATAATGTATAAATAAGCTTGTATTTGATAATGCATAATTGATCGTGTATATATTTTGTTTTATTAAAACGGGAATACGTTAAATTGAGTCGGTTATTCCGATTATAGTTTCGATCACATTCGGTCAAGGAAAAAATAACATGTATGAACAAAATGTATCAAAACCACGACAGTTTTCATAGTAAGATCGTGTATATGTTATTATGTTATATGTTTTTTTTTTCTTCTAGACGTCCTTGCATCGCTTGGATGCCTGAAAAATAAGATAATACCGGACAATAATAATCCGTGCATTCGCGTTGAATTTTATTTCAGGAAGCATAAATTAATTAAAATACTAATTATTTCTTTTACTTATCTGCTCCAACACCATCAACAATGTTTTTTTTATTTCAGGAAGCATAAATTAATTAAAATGCGTATATATTTTTTTACGAAACTGCGCTAACACCAGCAACTTTGTTTTTTTATTTCAGGAAGCATAAATTAATTAAAATACCTATAATTTTTTTTTACGAAACTGCGCCAACACCAGCAACATTGTTTTTTTATTTCATAAATTAATTAAAATACCTATCTTTTTTTTAAGAAACTGCGCCAACACCAGCATCATTGTTTTTTTATTTCATAAATTAATTAAAATACCTATATTTTTTTTAAGAAACTGCGCCAACACCAGCATCATTGTTTTTTTATTTCATAAATTAATTAAAATACCTATTTTTTTTTTTAAGAAACTGCGCCAACACCAGCATCATTGTTTTTTTATTTCATAAATTAATTAAAATACCTATATTTTTTTTTACGAAACTGCGCCAACACCAGCAACATTGTTTATTTACTTCATAAATTAATTAAAATACCTATATATTTTTTTAAGAAACTGCGCCAACACCAGCAACATTGTTTTTTATTTCATAAATTAATTAAAATATCTATTTTTTTTTTTACGATACAGCGCCAACACCAGCAACATTGTTTTTTATTTCATAAATTAATTAAAATATCTATTTTTTTTTTTACGAAACAGCGCCAACACCAGCAACATTGTTTTTTTATGTCGACAGATTCTTTGGGAATTTGAAAAACAACTCAACCAGCCGAGTGAATTTAATCGGAGCAAATTCCCGTAATATTGACAGTAACTTGAGCACATTCCGAGAGTAAACACAATTTGCATTCTCAACACCTTGTCGATACGAAAATTTGTTCAAAATTCGCTCAATATTTAGCTTCGGGCGCGAACGTAAGTATTTAATATTAGACTTTCTTAGTGACTGATTCGAAAATCGAAAACGCTTATTGGATTTTTTTGCCCAAAACCAATTTTACGTCTTGCGTTAGATTGAAATAGTTCTGGCAAAACAAAAGGATTTTATTCATAAAATAAGAATGCTGAGAGTTACCAAAAAATGTACTAGTAATTTAAATGAAAAACCCACATCTCTAGAAGCCAATGTAATTATGTCGCAGAATTAATTCAGGGAGGTAAAAAAAAACTGACGGCCTGAGAACCTCCACCTTTTTTTTGGAAGTCGGTTAAAAAAGGAGAATACGTTTGTATGGAATATATTTATATTTTCATTTTAGTTTAGTCTAGTCGAACCTCCATGAGCACGACGTGGTCTCCTGTAATGGGGGGTGCACCCAGCTTGATGTCTATGTTTCATAATGTGAATGTTTTGTATAAACCTATAAATTTACTCAATAAAATATTTTGTACTTGTATTTGTATAATGTAATGTGTAACTTCTGTTGGGGTTCTATATTCTATGAAATAAAACAAAATAAAAATAGAATTCTCCAAAATATTCACACTATGGTATGATTCCATAGCATCAATTCCAAGCTATACCAATCTAGACTATGACACTAGCCTCGGGATTCTGAATCGTTTGTTAAATTTGACAACAGATTAATTCTAATGCTGCCTTTGTCTGGCACTAAGCAAATGACAACGACAGCAATAGACTATAAAATCCAATGACACGTCACTAGGAAAAATCGGTCAAGCCGTTTAGGCTAGTAAGAAGTACACTCACACTGTAGTACTCACAATATTCGGTAATCCTAACTAATATGATAATTTAGAGGAATATAGCTGCAATAAAGCTTCGAGGTATACAAATGAATACGTTCGTCTCGACGAAAAAACTTCGCTTGCGCGATTCAGAACTCCTACTTTACAACTGTCAGTCCATACAAAACGTCAAAAAATGCACAAAAATGGATCAACGCCATCTAGCGAAACATGGAAAGTAACTTTGTTTCTCTGTCTGGATGTTTGTCGCGTTATCATGGCTAAGCTGAACGGATTTTGATAAAATTTGATAATAAGTTATTGTACATCACAAAGAGGGACGTAGGATACTTTTGTTATATCCAAGCGAACGAAGTCGAGGGTAAGACCTAGTAGTGTCATGGTTAGGTTGGGAAGACAAGCAGACTGAAGCGCTGGCTTATCGACCAAACATTTTATGACTTTAAAGAGTTCATGAATACTAAAATGTAAAATAAGGAAAAAATTATGTTAACTTTTGTTGACATTTCATGTTCTGGGGCGCTAGTCTCGACTTTTCGCTATGCACTTTGCGACCGAATTCGGTCGCTATGACATGGTGTAATATTTGTTTTGTTTAAATAAATTTGACATAATGTAATGTGTTAATATAATTTTTATTTTTTATTTTGGAATTTTGAATGTTTTATGTAATTTGATTTAATTTTCTTGTATGGGTAAAATTTTACCTGAAATAAATGTTTTTGAATTTGAATTTGAATATGACGCAAAATTCAACGCTATTTTTGCGTTTTTCAGAAAAATTAGTGTTCGTTGTCGAATTTTTGCGTCATAGCGACCGAAGTCAGTGGCTATGGCGTAAAATTCAACGCTGTGTTTGCGTTTTTTCGTTAACAATTCGTGTTCGTTGTAGATTTTTTGCGTCATAGCGACCGAATTCGGTCGCAAAGTGCTATAGCGAAAAGTCAAGACTAGCGCCCCTGACGTAATAATTATTATAATTGAATGTTATTAACATTGTAAAACGATTTAAATGATCATTGTATTCAATGAATAGCCTCTACATAATTTGCATACTATTGTATACAAAAGATTATAATTTTTGACTTGTAGATGAATATTTACCAATAAATAACTTTGACTTTGAAAAATAATTTGAGTTACAATTTTAAAACGAAATAAAAACCACGTAATCTGTAACCTCAGTAGCCACAATGTCTTCAGTCTGCTCTACAAGTACAAGCGTAAAAGCTTTCAAGTTATAATTAAGTGCTGGGATAGTCCGTTCCGAAACTTGAAGTGGCTCAAGTCAATCTACGTAGTTGTGGATGGGGTTTTCTAGAATAACACTTCCTTCATATTTAATAAATGCATTCAGTTATAATGTAGATACATTTCATACTAGTGGCCTTATTGGAAAATAACTAATTCCCGTCTGCACTAAACTTTGACAGCTCCTTAGTTCATGCTTACGGTATTCCAATAACACAGATCGCACTAGATACCACATTACGAGATTCGTTGTTCCTACAAAGAGTCACCAAAGTTTGAGGAGAGCGTTTGAGGTCGCGGGGAGTGCGATCAAGCGTTCTCATTGGCTATCTCAAGGTTAAGCCTACTCGCGCCTAATACTCAACCAATCAGAGTAATTACTTATAAGTGTATTTAGACTGATGCGTAGTGCGCTTCGAGCGTTCTGAATACAGAATCTAGGGTATGATCTGTGTCTAGTAACAACTACTTTTCTTCGTCGTATTTTCAAGCAAAAAGCAGCAGTGCAGAAAAGTTGTCACTATAAGTGCCTGTAACAACGAAGATACTGCGAAATCAAAAAAAAAACTTACAAGCATAGTTTACCACGGTGTAGATAACATAAAACAATCATAGAAATCAGACATTATTTAGGGGTGGGTTTAAGACTACGCTTTTTGTATAGACAAGACGGCGGTATACTCAATTCTTAAGGCGCTGAGCGCCCAGGGAAACTATAATATGAACATCCTTTGTTAAATCGACGGTTTTTTTTTTTAAATTTCAGTTATATCTGAAGGGAAGGAAGGAAAATGTTTTTATCGCCAAGTCTGAAAAGTGACACTGGATTGATTGATTTATCTGAGTTTTCAATTTGGTTTGTCTTATATTTTTTCTTCTAACCCCTGAATACTGAAACGTTTGTTAACTTTGACGATAGATTAAGTATGGTGCTGCCTTTGTCATTTGCTTAGTGCCAGACAAAGGCTGCATTACAATTAATCTGTTGTCAAAGTTAACAAGCGTTTCAGTATTCGGGGGTAAGTGTAGTATAAACTGCTAAGTATGTATCACTCGGAGAAAGTGCGCCTCTCAAACTCTGCTGTACGGTGTAGTTTGAGAACCGAGGCGCAGCTTGCCTTAAAACTACACCCTCCTCAGTGAACAATGTACTATTTTATGTTTGACAGGATTTAAGCATTTAAACGACCACAAACTAATCTGATGCTATGTGACAGTAAGCTCGACGATAGCAAACACACCTAGTCTGGAATGGGAACTGGCTCTGAAGTGAGGCTTCCGGAACACATCGCTGGGTGATTGACGACAGATTTGAGTGATAGCTAACCATCCGAGTACTGAAAAGTACCCCACTACCATGCTATGGTTTCCTCATGATTATTTCCTTCAACGGTAGCTCAAGTTTAATTTTGGGATTTGAAGCCAAGCCCTGCGGGAGCGATCCGAACACGCTAGCCACTGATCTATCATTGATACAAAATATTTATGATTGTATTAAGTGGTGTTGCAAGATAAATTTAATATTATCTAACAATTATAATTATTAATCGTTCTAAAAGGTATAACAGGCTGACCATCTGCAGCTCAAAGTGGAACAAAGTTACCCACAGAGTTGGTCCGCTCGACTACATAAAACTTTATGTAGTCGAGCGGGCCACTGGCCCACTAGCTAGCAAAATTCAGTTCTGTGCTAAAAGCAAGACAATTACTCACGGGATAGTTATGATGGCCAGATTGAATTTAGGCGTTGAAAATGGTTCATGAGTCGATAGACGAAGTTAGATATGCTTTTACTGCAACATTGATGGAGTTTTGGGAATGAGTTTGGGGAATTTCGGGGAAAAGGGGAATTTTAAAATTCTCTTTGACCATTAGACATTTTAATTTTTTATATTTATAAACAACTTAGCAAACGGGCAAGTGGGCCACCTGCCACTGCCAATGCGTTGCTTAATCTTTGGGGGTAAGGATCCTCCTTACATTAAGGTTGCCTGGAAGAGATCTTTTTCAGTGATAAGGCCGCCAGCTGTTACACTACTTTTTAAGCCTCTTTTTAAATATCTGTAAAATTTTGTGTGAACAATAAAGAGTTAATCTATCTATCTATTATTCTTATAAGTTACTCACTTGCCCGCATGGCTTCACTCGCCTAGGCCTATAGGAAATGAAACACCCCTTTAGGTGTTGATTGGCAAAAAAATCTGATGTCAAACTGAGTTTCATTGTCTTAGCATGAAAAATATTTTATTTCCATACAAATTTTGGGGATCCATTTTACCCCTTTAGAAATGTAATTTTGCAAAACCCGTTCGTAATGTTCATCTAGACCTATGAGGAATATTGGGTCCAAATTTAATGTCTCTGCCATTAGCGCTTTGGTCGGTCTGTGCGTTTATTCTTTGAAAAACATTTGTTCTGTTATTATATAGATTTACTATTTTCATATAAGATATGCAAAAAAAAATTGCTATGCTCAACAAAATTAATTAATTTACGAGTAGGTTATGTATAAACCACTCAAAGTTTTTAATAAAACATTTCAAGCTCAACTTCCCTAGGTTTCCCCGTAAGAAAATATTCAAACTTCATCGACTGCCTAAAAACTTTCTCCTAACAAATCCCAAATTCTAATTCATCAAAACCCTCAGCTGGAATAGGTAGTATTGACTTAGGCCTAGTTATAAATATTATGCAAACATATGAAAATTATGTGCCATGTTGGCAGGCGACCCTTTTTGGGTCGCGCTGTTTGCTCTATGTATTTCGTTGATATGGATCGTACGCCACCTCGTTACCACTATTGTTATAGCTGGGTTGCACAGTGTGGAAAAACTTGACTAAAGGTGAGTCCACATTACTGAGTTTTGCATCAGGATATGTATAGTTTTCACTTTGTCTGATGAGTCATTTGATTGATATTGTCTATATATTTTGTTTTAGTGCAGTGAATACATCACTAACTAAATTTATTTTTAGACTAGTTTGTAAGCCACCGACATTCTTTTAAAGCTTGCAAATTGAAGGGAAAAGGGCATGCCGCATCGCTCGAGGAACAAATAACCGATGCGGGAGAAAGGTTTTTGAGTGGTGCTCACGAACCGGTAGACGCAGCGTAGGCAGGCCTCCCCCTAAGTGGGCTGACGATAATGAAAGCTGTGGGCAACCGCCGGTAGATGCGAATGGCAGATTGTCGTTCAGTGTTGTGCTCTAAGGTTTTTGGAGGCTTCCACGACACCTTTCATGGACATTTGTGGTTTTTGTAGTGGTAGGTCTCTTTTGCAGAAGCTTACTGTGAAATTAACACATCTTTGCAAGCTCTTTAACCACCAAGCATGTACAACTTTACTGTGTTCCGGATTGAAGGGCAATGTTTCCAGAAAATTCTGGGCATAAAGAAATTTAACATCTATATCTGAGAGTGAAGAGCGCAGTGCATTGCCACGGATGGTTTTGAACTATTTAATTTCAAAGTTATGGTTGGCACTGGACTGAAAAAAAAACAAGCGTGAGCAAGGGTGATTCTTACGATCAGGCGATTTACTTACTTGTTTTGGAATAAAGGCGGGAAAACGAATTTGGTTATGGTAATAATTTTAGTGAGGCACGATTATTAATCATCGGTAATTTTTTCGATAACACGTCATTTTCCTCAGTTAAAGCCTTTTCTACCTCTGATTAGTCGTCTTACCATTATTTTCAAATGTTTCACAAAACTTTCAAATGATAAGAACATTACTTAGTCCGCAAGTACATTTAAATTTTAATTATTATAAAAGCTGGGCTCCTCCCCAAAGCCGTTTTCCAAACGAAAATCTCCGTTTTCTATTCCAAGCCCGTCGCCAGCGTCCAGCGAGACGTCAGCGATACTCCAACAATAATGTTATAAATCTCATACATTTTTATGACATAATTTGAAATAATTTATATTATATAGAGGCATAGTTTTTTGTGCCTTTCAAGAGGCTCATGAAATATTCCGGCGGTGTAGGCGTATCATGTATACTGATTGGGATGGGATAGCAATATTGTGGAAATGTGGAGGGCTTACGAAACTCGGTTTTCTGAGATGTAGCAGATGTTTTTTTTTTACTTTCACACATAAGTAAGTAGGTATATTCGTCTATCCTTCTCAGAAATGGTATTAGATTCCGTTGTTGTATGTGTTAACTCAGGCTAAGTATTAAGAAATTTAGTATCAAAATATTTTTAATCTCAAATTGTTTTTAAATATTTTAATAGACAAATAAAACTACTAGCACTTCTTTAGAATTTCGCGATTGTTAACCACATTTCAATACTCAAGGGATATTTTGTTTGATTAGTTGAATATGACAAATCACCGGGAATATGGCGTATGCAATGGCGCCGAAATATCGGGAACTCAGAAATAAAACAAATCATGGTAACTATCCAGAGAGTACCATTTAAAATAAAACAACTAACGTATACTAAGAATAAATTTATAAATTTCATAAAGTATTAACTAAATTGTAAATTATGTTTCTTGATTCTATTCTTGAGTTTTTACAGGGCAAGGTACGGTATTTAATAGACAATAGACGAATTTTTATTTATAGAAAAAAATACAAATTGTACACAAAAACCAACAACAAAAAGGTAGATAAAAAAAATAAAAGACTAAGAGAAAGAAGATTAAGATTATACATTGATTTTAACCACAAACCGGTTCCAGCCCAGCATAATACTGGTTGCGAACAACCAGCGCTGGTCTTCCGCTGGAACCGTTGGTGACGTCACACAATATTTAGTGATTCCCCGAGTGTTACACATGACTGTACCAAGTGTCAAAGAAGACAATTTGACCACAAGGTTTTTTTTTCCTGTTGGACAAATCAGTAAGACTATCCAGTTTGACCACGAGGAGGAACTCCAAGTATCCATAGGCGACGATGATTGCTCACCATAAAGCGGCCGTCGGTTGCTTCCACCTATGGCTTAATAAAAGATTTATATACTAAAAGACAAGATTGTGAGGCATTTTATAAGTTTGCCTTTTTTATTCCAAACTGTTTGGCGTTTGACCACATGCTGCCTCATTAATAAGCAATGGTGTGGCCTAGGATAGAGCTAGCTTACCAAGACGGTATTCACGTCTTCAAGACTTGGTTTGGTTAGGTTAGTTTAATAATAAAAGCCATTAAACTGAGCATTATTATTGTTAAAATTAATATTGTTCGCAATCGTTAAGACGCTAACTTCGAGCTCCTAGTATTAGTAAATATAGAGTAGACTCAGATTGAACAGTACCAAACTAGCTCGTCGAGCGTTACCTCAGCGTTAGAGTTGGTCAGTCCGTGAAATTTAGTTGCGATTCTGAAAATTGCAGTTGTATATTTTGATACAAAACCTTTCTTAGAAGCAGCTTCTGGGGTTTTTTTTTCTTTTTTGTTTCAATCTTGTGTCGATACTTATTTAACTTCTGAGTAATCGCCAACCAACGTATCTGAAGAACAGAATTAAAAAAATAAAAACTACATTCATAAACTTTTTTTTTTCTTTTAACTCATACATCCTAATATTATAATTCAGAGGAATATAGCTACAGTAATATCAGGACCAATAAAGCTTCGAGGTATAAAAATGAATACGTACGTCTCGAAGAAAACATTTCGCTTGCGCGGTTCAGAACACCCTACATTACAACTGTTAGTCCACACAAAACGTCAATAAATGCACAAAAATGGATCAACGCCATCTAGCGAACAATAGGAAGTAACTTTGTCTCTGTCTAGAAGTTTGTGGCGTAATCACGGCTGAACGGATCTTGATAAAATTTGATAAGGAGTTACTGTATATCACAAAGACGGATATAGGATACTTTTTTATGTCCACGCGAACGAAATCGCGGGTAACATCAAACTAGTGCTTTTTATAGATAGAAGCACCACTTCAGCTTTGAACCCAAGATGGATGGAGGGTAATATTTTTGGGGTGAATATAAGTTTGCATATAATAAATAAAAAATATGTTTGTATGTTCCTCTTTAACCTTCTGTAGATTATATGGTTTGACAGATTGATGTTAATACTTGTCGATGTTCATGTTAGCACAAACCACCTTATTTCTAAATAACCAAGCTTATTCACTGTATGAAAGTTATTTGTACCGATAGTGCCGAAATAGGTGTTTGAATTTTGATATTGAAATGGTCCAGCAAATGTGGTTGGTATTGTCTAACTCAAAGTGAAATTGGGTTTCGGACTGGTGAATAACTTCCAACTTTGAATAATTAATGAAGAATGAACATAGTTGGTATGAAACTAGATAGTGGTATAAACTAGATGGTATGAAACACACCGATTACAGTAATTATGTTTATCATAATGTCCAAACTATTAAGAAACTAGTAGTTCGCGCCGAACTGAGATCTCATGTTTCTCGTGAACTTCACAACCCCGAGACCGACTTTGCTCGTACTTACTCTGAAAAATTGTTCTGAAATGAACTACTTACGTAATTTTATGGAAGATTATTAGTATTATTAGTAAAAGTAATATAAAAAATAACAGTCTGCATAATTTTTTTTTTTTTTTTTATGTAACCTGGTGACGAGACGAGCGGGTCGCTCTCTTGATGTTAAGCTTCACGCCTGCCTATAACAATTCAGTACCACCCAGAATTTTGAATGTTAACAGTTCAAAACCATGAGCGGCAATGCACTGCGCTCATCACCATCAGATATTAGATGTTAAATCTCATTATGCCCAGTAATTACGCTGGAAAAAAGCATAGATAATTCTGGTAAAACAGAGGGATCAAACGACGCCTCATTCAACAAAAACGGCTGTGCCGGTTAGGCTACAGGAGGTAACAGACATAGGAACACACAAACATACATACTAGCATACATACTAACATACATAATTACATACTAACACACTGACATACTGACATACTGACTTACTGACATAATGTCATACGGTCATGTCATACGGTCATTCGGTCATAATAGCATAATGTCATACCATCATACCGTCATACGGTCATACCACCATACCACCATACCATCAAACCATCACACCACCACACCATCACACCACTACCCTAAAACATTCCCTCTTTCTTGGCTAAAAGTAAACCCCTTTAAAAAATAATGTCTATTACTGGAACCTTCTAAATCTTTTGTAACAACTTTGTATTCCTCTACCATTGGCGGAGCAATATCTTTACGATCGGGCGCCAAGTTTACATAAACGTGCGCGGACTCGGCGTCGGTAACTGGTTTATTGCAAGACGAATCGTGATGCTTGGGTTTAACTTGAATATCTACACATACCTAGTTGTAGGTATTTTTTTTACAAGCCAAGCTTCTTTAAGGAAGCTAATTTGAAAAAAAAAAAATCTCGGTACTTATGATTTTAAGATATAATTACTTTGTTTTGGTTATATAGCATAAATTAATTACAGTCGGTCTTTGTTTCTAGTATATGTAATATAGCTAGGAAGGGGAAAACATAATAAAATTTTGTTGATAGAAAAAAACATTGAAAAGACCTCGATTTATACAATTTTTTTGCTAGAGCTCCGAACCCCTAGTGTATTTTCAAGTCAATACTACTTTAATAATAATATCTAGCCCTACTCCGTATCTCAGAAAGATGTGACGGCGCCAGTGATAGCACAAGTGACGTCACACACAGTGGCCGCCCCAACTTTCAGGGCACAAGTTTCATACTGTCAGTTGTACTTAAACTACTTATAGAATTAAAGTTAGAAACTGCAGTGACGTTCTTTATTTACCTATTTATTGAGCGAAGTCTCTGTAACAACCTGGCAAAATTTGCTTTCATCTGTCCGTATGTTGGTCCCCCAAACAGGTCGTATTTTTCAACTAATCTTGACGAAACTTGCTATATATAGTGGTGACGTGATATATGGTAAGTGATTCCTACTACTGACGTTTGAATGAAATGAATGAAAGAATGATAAATTTCCATTACATTTCTATGGTATCTGTGACAGACAGTTTTTGTCACTGACACTTGCATGCAATTATACATAAATGCTTCGTCCTCGAGATTAGTAACGTTAGAGTATTATTTAACACAATGTAGTATCGCTTAGATTTCACCACTTCAGCACTATAGTTTAGAGAAAGGTTGCCACACTATTAGATGGCAACATTAACAAGGTTTTTTTTTTTTTTTTTTTACTACCCTCTACCCATTGTCATTTCTTTGTGACTTCGTCTGCCGCTCTTCATTCGCAATTTAGTGCTCAACCACTTCACTTGGTCGTTAAGTATCTCGCACAAAATAGGTTAACATGCCGAAACGTGCTAACGAAAGTAGTTTGGAGTTTATAGTAAAAAATCGGAAATTAGAAAAGGAAGTAAAACCATCCCGACGTAAAACTAACTCTTCCGTGCTAAGTTCGTCATTAGCCTCGAGCCAATCTTTGGATTCATCCCCCACATTCGTCGAGCAAAAAGTGAGTACCTGAAAAAAGATTTCCGAATGTATCAGAATGGTCTGCGGGACCTTTTCGACACATTCCTACCTACCTTAAAAAGATAGACTATTGCTTACAAATAATGCGTTAGAATAGTCAAATGAAATACTTTAAAAAACAACGACGTAGGTCTTAAAAGTGCATCAGAGTGGTCTGTGGGACCATCTCGCCGCATTTGATTGTAACGATTTTAAATGACCTAGTATATAAAAGTGCACCAGAGTAGTCTGTAGGACTATCTCGCCGCATTTGAATTGTAGCGGGTTTAAATGGCCTAGCATTAAAAGTGCACCAGAGTGGTCTGTGGGACTATCTCGCCGCATTTGAATTGTAACGGTTTTAAATGACCTAGCATATAAAAATGCACCAGAGTGGTCTGTGGGACTATCTCGCCGCATTTGAATTGTAACAGTTTTAAATGAACTGACATATAAAAGTGCACCAGAGTGGTCTGTGGGACTATCTCGCCGCATTTGAAATGCAACAGCTGTAAATTCCGTAGTCTACACCTAGTGACTCAGAGTAGTCTTTAGGACTACCTCGCCGCATCTGTAGCGTTATATTATAATTCACGCTTATTGATTGCACCCATAAGAAGCAACTACGAACCCTACGCATCAAAATATTACGATTGACGTAGAACCGCCATTGGCAGAAAATAATAAAATGTCCGAGATCGTCATATTCGATAACCCGTCGGAAGATAACATTACTTCGAATGTTCCGAAAGAAGGCACTGTTAGCGTCGAAATCTTGGATATCCTGGGGGTAGATCCGTCAGCCACTTAAATATGGATCTCACATCTGTTATCTAGTGAAATCTAGATTTAGTCATAATTATAGTAATTTCCTGTTTAAATAAAAATGTTCGCAAAGAACTTTTGAAGGAGTTTTTAGTGCCAGGGAACTGCACAAATATAGCTGCACCACAGATTAATATTGTGATTAAAGCTAAAAGATTTTTTGAGACATTCAACATGCCGAATCTGAGTTAAGGCGCAATTATGCACGTTATTCAGTCAAGAAAGTATTAAAGGTTAACAGTTATCTACCACCAAGGATATTCCTATTCGGTAACAGCTCATGGGAAACAACCATAGCGAATACTTCCAACAAGAGTTAAAACTGGAAGGCGAGGGCTGCGCCTCGTAGACAGCCTTCCGACCTACCGCCATCGCGTCACCAGCCGTCTCCCACGCAGAAAGAGCCACTTCGCGGAAACTTGTCACACGGCTAAATGCAGCGACCCAGGCACACCCGCCGGCAGTAGTACCGGTACGCTATGCCGCCTTGCGTAGTTTTATAAATTTGTGTGAACAATTTTAAAGATTGTAAGAAATCTCATTTAGTAGATACCTACTATTTCAAATCTGCTAGTAATCGGAGCTATTTCCGAATGTAAATTGCTCTGAGCAATTTGTTTCACCAGTTTTCTTAGTACCGAAACCAAATGGCAAGATGAGATTCATCTTGAATTTAGAAGTCTTAATAAATTCATAACCATAAATAACCACACATCATTTTAAATTGGAAGACATTCGAAATTCCATAAAGTCTAGTATCTAAAAAGTGCTATATAGCTAGCATCATGTGGTTTTATATTATATAAAGTATCACCTATATAATTAGAATTTTTACCTATATTAGAGACTAGGTACTAAAAATTTACCAAGATCTTTATCTTATATATATCTCTTTTAGGGTTCATTATTAATGTAGAAAAAAGTTTCGAAATACCTTCAAACTCTTGCCATTATTAGGATATGTAATGGACATACCCATAAATGGCAATTAAACTAGCCTCCACAAAGACGAACCCGAATAAAGTTAGAACTATAAACAATCAATAAGGTAAAACGTTGCAACTTGCAAAATAAGTTGATGTTTCTGCTTTTCATTCAAAATGATACGATTGGTTTAATACGAAACAGGTAGAATGCCGTGAATTTTCAATTGGCAGCGGCCTTGTAGCGACAACGAAACATTTAAGACATTATCACAATCATTGCTACCTTAATTGCTGTTTGCGATTTAAAATTGGTGGCTGAATGCTATTATTAATTCAGTCTATAGAATCAGTGACGGTAGCTATGTCTTAGAGATATTGTCTGACGCCTCAACAATGGGGTGGGGGGCAGCTGGAGCTTATACTGATAGTGGACATTGGTGTAATAATGAAGGACACACATTAATCATCATCAAGATGCTTACTTTTTCACTAAAATATTTGCAAAACATTTCTATAACTGTCGAATATTACATAGGGTTGACAACAACAATGTTGTGAGTTACATTAACCGCATAGGACGCGTTACATACCCTCACTTGAACAAAGTCACTAAAGACATTTATCAGTGGTGTAAATCTCACAAAATAATTACTATTGTTGTAGATTACATTGGATCATCAGATAATAATAACAGGGAATACCGTCGAACCCACCCTGACGTCGAATAGGAGCTAATTAATACTAGCTGTAATAAAAATTAAAATAAAAACCTAAATTTCCTGTCCCCCACAAATAGATTTATTTGCTAGCCGCTCGCAGTTGACGTTTTTACAGTAGAACGGTCTCTAGAATTATTCTATGCCTTTTATGCCACCTTTATGCTCTATGCCACCTGCTGCTGTCATACTTAAAGCTTTACAAATATATATATATATATATATATATATATATAACACACAAGGCCGAAGGTCTTACGGTCGTATCCTTTAGCCTACACAGCCATGCCACACCCAATATTTTTTCTCCGTAATTCACACTTAGTCTGGTTTAATGTTAGCAACATCCAGAAATCATAACAAGTTCTCATTACCCTGGTTGCAGGAGTGCGTTATTGCTACAGGGATGCGTGCCGACCTCCGACTGGCTTCAATTCAATTCAATTCAATTCATTTATTCGGACCCTGGGTTTGCACAACACTTGGTAACGTCAAATACTACGCTACTAATACGCTTCATGGTCAACCAATACTTTAAAACAGTATGGTGTTTGCCTCAAACTTTGGTATACCTTTTGTACTGAAAAGGGCGTTAACATTTATAAACCAATCATTTTAGGACTTCTCACTAAATATTCGTATATTTATCTATTCGGTGAAGTCGAAATATTTAATTATGGTGGTCAATACGGACGGAACTATAAATATTCACAGATCTGCGCTTTCTCTGTTAGAAACATAATCAGACGATGATAGAATCATAACATTTTGTAAAGATGCTTATAAATTTAGTCCACTGTTGCCTAAGTATAATGCTACGTGGCATGCAAGTATAGTTTTAAATCTTCTTGGCTTCATTGTTTCCTAAATGAAAGTCTGACATTAGAACTTTCAAAGAAATGCACGACTTTGCTAGCACTTGTGACGGCACACAGTGCGCAAACAATGTCTAAAATTAAAATTGATCAATTGATTTTACAAAAAGAACAAATAATTATAAAAAATGCCGAATAAAATATTCTAAAATAGGTACAAAACAAAAAATCCTGCACTCACCTTACTTTATTGAACGCCTGGAAATATGTCCTACTAAGAGACTAATTGCTTATATTGACGAGACAAATTACGTATTATACCTCACCTAGTTAGTGTACGAAAACCTCACAATTGCGATGCTGCACAAACATTGAGCCGTTGAATTAAGTCTTCCTTGAATGATAGTGGAATTGATGTCTTCATGTTCTCATCGTATAGTACCCGACATGCTACAACAATATCATAATTCTATAGCATATAAACTTTGAGTCAGTTTGGATTTTATAAGACAAAAAAACCACTGAATGGACTGGCAATCCACTACCTTTGTCAAGTTTTTTTACAACATTTTCCAAGGTCCGAGGTTCAACAATGAGGTTAACATGGCTCTAGTAAGAACATTATGTTCACTCTGAATTATTTAATTACACTTTATATGTGTAATTAATATTGTTAATTAACATAATTGTCATGTAATTGATGATAATCCCATCGGATACGTAGATGCCTATTTATAATAAACATTAAATGTATGCTGCATGAAATAAGTTTTATAAAATAAATAAAAAATATTTCATATCATATATTGCGACGTTCCCTCCACTCTCTCTCAACATCTACATTGTGTTAAATAATACTCTAACGTTACTAATCTCGAGGACGAAGCATTTATGTATAATTAATGATTAAACGAACTTACCTGTACGTGAAGTTCTATCATAATTATACAAAATGCTTCGTCCGAAGAGATTAGTAACACCCGCCCGCCCAAGACAGCCCAGAAAGTTGCGGAAACATCGCAATTCTCTAAACTAAATGAAGAGCGGCAGACGAAGTCACAAAGAAATGACAATGGGTAGAGGGTAGTAAAAAAAAAAAAAAAAAAAACCTTGTTAATGTTGCCATCTAATAGTGTGGCAACCTTTCTCTAAACTATAGTGCTGAAGTGGTGAAATCTAAGCGATACTACATTGTGTTAAATAATACTCTAACGTTACTAATCTCTTCGGACGAAGCATTTTGTATAATTATGATAGAACTTCACGTACAGGTAAGTTCGTTTAATCATTAAAAATCGGTGTCTTAAAAATACGTCATGTCCTTCACATTAAGGCAACCTCCTACATTTGGTGCATCGAAAGAAGATCGTGATCGTTAGAAGCTTTCAAGGTTTAATGCAGACGGGCAGGCACACTGCGTTTTAGGTGAGCAGCGAGCATACGGTCTTACGGTACATCTAACTATGACTGAAATGACAAAGACAATAAAACTTCTTGCGCAATCATGTTTACCTTAGGAAATCAAACATCCGAAATGACATCAATACCTATCTTTTACCTGATTAGCTTTCCAGTTGATTTCCTTCGAAGAATTGCCCAAGGCTTGTCATTGTTTCCCATAAACATTGCCATTTCTATAAACAGGTAACTGGATAGGATCTGCGTCATCTTATCGCGTCTGTACAATCCCCTTTCATCTTGTATTGTGTCCGCAGCTCACCATGATCAGATATGAAACGCTGCGATGAAAACATACGAGGCACTATTCGATACGGCAAGTCTTTTGACAATGTTCCACTTGTTTGAAGAGGTAGGATTATTTTGCAGATAACTTCTAACAAATAGTTATTCAACCGCTAAATGGTAACTTGCAAACGAATGTTTGTTTCTGTTTAAAAAGTAATGTTACCAGCGAAATTACTTGGGCAAAAGAGATTTAACGACATTACAATTATATCTCTCGATAACAACCGCGCATAGTTTTAAGCTGTTGAACTTTAAGCTCTGGGTACATGGCACTGTCAATCCAAATAAATAAAAGTCTAAGGTATCTTCTTAATAACCATAGTTACCGTAATATTTACCTGGCATCCTAATTACCTTGAAATAAAGATTCCAGACTTACTACTGAAAGTGTACGGAAAATCTTACATATTGCAGCCTATGTTAAACAGTATAAGTTCCACGTTTTGCAAGGCTTAGAAGCTAACCCCCGAATACTGAAACGTTTGTTAACTTTGTCGACAGATTAAGTCTATTGCTGCCTTTGTCATTCGCTTAGTGCCAGACAAAGGCAGTATTAGAATTAATCTGTTGTCAAAGTTAATGAACGTTTCAGTATTCGGGGGTTGGTCACAAAAAACTTCCACGCGCATAACCTGAATCGTTCTGAATCTAAGCATTTTATGTAATCATGCCAAGATACTGATTCATATTTCCATAAACCTTTCATAAATATAAGGCTGCTATAAATTATCTCACCCAGGTACGATCTGATATTTTATCCAACGGCAAAATACCAGCCATTTAGAAAATTCCCATTAATCACACATATGAACTTATTTTATTGCTACTCGAGTTTCGGACCATATTTTAAAACTCTCCCCTCCCCTCCCCATCAAATCATTTAACCCTCGACCTTAACACCATAAATATCTTCGGCTTACGATTCACGATCACTGGTAAGACTTAAATTTGCACGTTTATCAGCGAGTACTACGAAATCAAAATTACTATCGATTGGTACCCTAGTATCGATAGCACAATAAAATACAATGTAACTATTAAACATCGAAAATACATTTAAAATTAAACTAAACAATAATTAAATTTCCCGCAGTGTAATGGCGATCTTACCGCCAAAAGCGAACCATTAGTACTAGTTTGAACCTCGATCGTTACATTAGGAGGTTTTAAATCTAACGATACTAATATCGTCCCGGTCGAGGTTCACTATCGATAGTTGTTAAAATATATACAATTATTGATGATATCGATAGTCCAAAACTATCGATAATAAACCTCGTCCAGCAATATTAAATCGATAGAACTTAGAAGGTTAGTATCTACACATACCACGTGATATATCTCATACCTTGGTGTACAACGATGCTTACGAAACAATCCAACACCCCGACACGCCCCAACACGCCGAGAGACACAACAATTTTAGTAACACCAAGGCACCCCATACGCAACTCATACTTATTATAATCATGAAAAAACTTAGGTTATTAAATGTTACTTAGGTTACTTAGGTTATATTTTTATTGAGATTAATTTGTTATATTAGAAACTGACGTGTAATTTGTAATTATTATTATAAATAAACATTTCAATATTTGACGAGTCAACTGGCTAAGTTAGTAGCGTGTCAGCTTTGTGAATGATGAATTAAAATATCTGCTCTGGGTCTGGGTGTAAGTTGTCCATGTCTTTGTGTGTGTTCCATGGCATCCCCGACACAGGGAACCCTAGGGGAGCTATGTTTGTTATCATCATCATCAGCCATAAGACGTCCACTGCTGAACATAGGCCTCCCCCATAGAGCGGCACACCGACCGACAACGTGCCACTTGCATCCACCGGTTTCCCGCGACTTTCACAATGTCCACCTAGGTCCACCTAGTGCGATGCCTGCTTAAGCTTCGTCTTCCGTTTCGTGGTCGCCACTCAAGAACCTTTCTTCCACATCGGTTGTCGGTTTTTCGAGTGATGTGCTCTGCCCATTACCACTTCAGCTTGCAAACTCTTACAGCTATATCGGTGACTTTGGTTCTTCGGCGAATATCCTCGTTATGAGTGTACTATGAGTGTAAAGCATTATTATAATTTATTATTTATTAATATCAATATCAAATGAGGTTCAATACTATAGATCGTAATGCCAGGGCATTAATAATACTGCCACATTTTCTGCTACCGATACTATCCGATGCTATCGATATTCATATTTGTAAGTTGCAGGGACCCTTAGCTCAATTTAAACGGAGCCGAGGCGTCAGCGATTTATACAACCGAGACAAAGTTCCAGGGTATTAAAGCTGCACGTTCGCACAAAAGCCATCACTTATATACACAGTTAGAACGTAAAGCAAAACGCCCTGTTAGGTACCTAATAGAAATTCTGCACGCATGTGCGAGGTCCCTAATATCGTCTTACTTGGGATACAGTTTTATGAAAGGCCCTTTGGATTTGATACGCCGCGAGCGACTCGGTGTCACATTTATATTTTTACTTTTGCTGGCTCTGCGATGATTTAATATGATACGTTAGAATTGCTGTCAGGTAAATTTTGTTGCTATTTTGTAATACGCAATCTTTAATCATAATAATCATAATCAATTTATTGATAAAGTTTAGTTACAGGTCATTATTACAAAAATTAAAAGATAATATATAGCAAGTGGAAATAGGGAGTGGTCAGAATCCTCACCAGCCAGAAAGACCCTCTCAACTCCGGTGAAAACAGCTGAAAAAGGCAGCCTATTCATGGCGGGGCACCTCACGCGGCGGACCACAGAGGAGAAATAGAAATATCTTAGATAATGCTTGTGGCCCACTGTGCCCCCCGTTTCTCAATCGAAAATCGATCTTTAGATCTACATCGCAAAAAATATATATTTGGCGATACAGGCTTAGGCGTTGATTATTGTAAAATTATTTTTGTCGATTACTAATTGTCTAGATAAACATAATATAGGGTTTAAGGCAATAGTGAACAAATTATTGTCATTTTCTGTACTGAATAATGAAAATAAAAATAAATATTGTATTTTTTTTTATTGTTACATTATATTATATTATATCATAAAATATCGGTCGTCTAACTGAACATCTAGAATGAATACGGAAATTTCGAAACACCCTTCCATAACATTGGTTGTTATTCCCCATTCAATGCTTGAAAACAAACTCGCACCTCGCATCCGATGGTCCGTTAATATACAGCAGTAAGACACCTCCCACTTCCTTCTAATGTCGGTGCTACGAATATAAAGTGGTCCAAATGGGGGTAGTAAAATGTGCAGTCGCGAAACGACTCGAGTTTTTCGTCGTCTTGAATTATTGGACTGCAGTTGCGGAAAACGAACATAATATGTCGTGGCTTCGCGGCGTCTCGAATCCGGAAAGTGTGGTTACGGGTACCTAGTGGTTTGTATGATTGCTGCTTTAATATTATTTAGGCTTCGAAAAATTAATGCTTATGCGTCATGCTTTTGACGTTCCTTGAAAAATATCACCTTGCAATTATATTCATTTTCGAAGCCTAATAATATCTGAACAGCAATCATACAAACCACTAGGTACCCGTAACCACACTTTCCGGATCCGAGACGCCGCGTAGACACGCGTGCGTGTAATGCTTTTGACGTTGACGTACAAAATTTCAAGTATTATGGGTAATTTGGACTAATTAAAGCAGATTGCAGGTTGTAAATTTTAATTTAAAAAATAAATAAAAAATGTAGTATATTGGCGCAAAAAAAAAACTAAAATGAAGTGAAAAGAGTCATTTTTGTACTAAAAATACTTTAAATTAATGGCTAATTTACTAATAGGTTACTTTCATTCTTAACATAAAATATTTTTCGTGCTCTTACAAGGAAAGATGCAGTTTTGTTCTAAAATACCCCAATAAGTTCGTGAAATAAAACAAAAATGTGTGAGTGTATTTTTCATTATTATTGTTTGAAACTTGAAATTAAACTTAATTCACATAAATAATTAACACCATTAAAACATCACCAAATTTGTGATCGAAACCAGTCTGAATACCCTAATCGAATTGACGTTATTCCCGTATGTCCTTAAACTGCGACCAGAAACATCGGAGGACGGGCAGCGGCAGCTGCGATCTCCAAGCTGCCTGCCAAGTATGGGGATTATGGCAACATCCCAAATACGATGAAGGCTTCAGTTCGGGACGAACTACTATAATAAATAATGCGATTTAACGGCAATATTTGAAAATATTTGGCCGGAACATTCGACGAAAGAAAGAAATAGATATATACAGGGAACTAAACATACATAATTATTATACATTCACTGTCAGTAATCCCAAGTACCGAATGTTTATTTCAAATATTAAAATCGGCCGGTATATGGCGCCACGGCGCACTTTCGCCCTTTTTGGGGGAAATACCTCAATCAAAAATCTCTGACGACTAAAAATTCTAAAAAAAATTTGTTGAACTTGTACACCAAGCTTCGTCAAAATTGGTTGCAAAATACGATCTGCAATTTACGATCTGGACGTTAAAGTAAATTTTGCCAGTTAAAACAAAGACCTTTTGTTTGCTTCACTCACTCGGTCAATTAGGTGACTGGAAACATTGCTCCGCAGTCCAAAACACAGTAATTTTTACACACTACTGCTTGGCGGTTGAATAACCTGCAAAGGTCTTTACTTCCCCACACAAAAGAGTGAGTTGTCTTTCTACATTTCAGTATCTACATCACAACTTGCCCATCGCCCCCATGTCCAGTCCAAGCCGGTGTCTCCGTGTACTATTTATAAATGAAAAGCTATTGTTGACAAATCATTACTAATCATCATCATCAGCCGGAAGACGTCCACATAGGCGTCCCACTTGTATAGAGCGCCACGCCAACCGTCCCGACCGACAACATGCCACTTGCACCTACCGGCTTTCACAATGTTGTCGGTCCCTAGTTCTTCGAGTGATGTCGCCTGCCCGTAAATCATTACTATTATAACCAATAATTTAGGAAAATAATTGTTAATTACACCAACGGTAACTCATAATAAATTCATAGCAAAACCACACCCTTTAAGGTTGAATATCAAAAGTGCGACGTGCCTAGAATGCCCCAAATTCGTAAACAATTTGTTAAATCGTGGCCTTCAGTAAACTGCGGGTGTCGTTGATCGAAGTTGTCACGTGAGTCGGATAGTAATTAACAATTTGATATCACATTGAAATGGCGTTTATTTACCTTGATGATTTGATGATTTTAGAGGAATTATTTGAAAATAAAAAACTTGATTTGTTAAATTGCTTTACTTGGCTACTTTTATTGTTGTCTTTATCTAACTTGGTCACTATCTCAGTTTGATGTCCCAAACGGAAACCGCACGACGTTATACCTAAACAACCCCTTGATCGATTTTGCTCATATTCGAAATTCTTGTTTAGAATTGAGTACCGAATGTTTCTGATTTTTTTTAAATCAAAATCGGCCAGTAAGGGCGCCGCAGCATACTTCCTACTTTTTTGGGGGAAATACTTCTCCAATCAAAAGTCGACGACAAAAAGATTCTATAAAATTGTCGATCCTGTTTGATCAAAATTAGTTGAAAAATACGACCTGTACGCGAGAACATACAGAGAGACGAAATCAAATTTTGCCTGTTAAAGCATCTCTGCTTCGTTCGCTTCGCTTACACAGTCCACTAGCAGCGCCCTGTGGTTTCACCCGCTTTACCATAGAAATAGTTTTTTTTTTTTTTTGTAATTAGGTACTTTGATTTAAACACAAAGAATTAAAATTTAAATACAAAATACTAAAATCTGATTTAAACAAAGAATTAAAATTTAATTAAAAATATATGTCAAATTCATGAAAATAAATATTAAATTAAGATAAATTTAATTATTATCAATTCATCGTCATCATCATCAGCCATAAGACGTTCACTGCCGAACATAGGCCTTAGAGCGTCAATTAAATTGTGTTATTAAAGCTACCTCCAAATTTATCAAATTTACGGAGTTGACTGGGAAACAAACATATTTACGTACTACGCATTTATAATATTTGTGTGATTTTCAATGTGTGGAAATTAATTATTTTTATTTTTACATGCGACAAAATGAGGTTTAAAGATTTATTGTGACAACGTTATTTATATAGAATATATAATAATGTACCATTATATATATTCTTTAAGTTAAAAATTGCATACCTAACAAATTTAATTGAATCTAAATTACAATTAGCGATATCTTCTAGCCAATTTAATAATTCCACCAATATTTATTTATTATAAAATGTAGTTCATTTTATAGAACAAAAAAAAATGGTCACTTTTGTTTTCAAACTTTTAGTGCTTGAATTAGTAATTATTACCGTCAATGAGCCATTGGTTCGAGTATAGAGGCGCGAGTAATGCGTCGCTACGGCTCGTTACGCCCACAAATAGCTGTAATTAACATAGACGAATCACGACTGTGTTTCTATCATAATAGCTGATATAGCAAATGCGAATATTTTATTACATCATCATCATCATTAGCCATAAGACGTCCACTGCTGAACATAGGCCTCCCCCTTAGAGCGCCACACCGACTGACAACGGGCCACTTGCATACACCGGTTGCCCGCGACTTTCACAATGTCGTCGCTCCTCCTAGTGGGAGGCCTACCTACGCTGCGTCTTCCGGTTCGTGGTCGCCACTCAAGAACCTTTCTTCTTCACCGGTTATTGGTTCCTCGAGTGATGCGGCCTGCTCATTGACACTTCGGCTTGTAAACGCTGAAAGCTATGTCGGTGACTTTGGTTCTTCGACAAATATCCTCGTATCGGATTTTATTGCGCAAAGAAACTCCGAGCATAGCTTTCTCCATTGCCCGCTGTGCGACTCTGAGTTTCTTCAAAAGGCCAGTGGTCAAGGACACATTATTTTATTACATATTATTCATCAAAAACCGGCCTAGTGATAGTCCGTACTAAAGCTATCAAAAAAAAAATGCGTTGAAAACCACAATTATTTCGCTTGCATCAAAAATTTAAAACAACGTTTTGACTGTCTATCTTATCATAAGAAATATCTTTTTCTTTTGACGTATTGAAATTTGATACAAGTTTTTAGTTTCAAGCAAAATAAAAGAAAAATCTTTAAAAAAAAAAACTGCGGCGTCAAGTTTAAAGGTATCAAAAATTCAAAACAAAAGTTTCCTTAATTGTAATTTTTTGATACTTGGTTATTTTAATTCTCATTGAGTCATTTTATATTATATTTATCACATATTGCACAAACACACATTACACACGCATTACAAAAATATATTATGCACGTTAAACACCCACACACAGACATTGCACATACAATGAACACGCACATTTCTCACACACGTACACACAACCATTACACACTCATTTAACAAACATATTAAACACACACACGCACATTATACAAACATATACCACGCACAATAAACAACCGCACACATACGCACACACACACACCAACATACATCACACACACGCACACATATACTACACACATGCATTACACAAAGTAATTATACAACAATGATTTGGTTTGGTTTGATTTGATTTAGCGATATCAAGGCTAAATATGTAAAAGGGATTGAATCGTGCGAGGAGAGGCGCGACTAGAGCAGCGGCAACGCGGGGAGCGGCTACACACTTCAGGGGCGCTAGTCTCGACTTTTCGCTACAGCGATTTGCGACCGAATTCGGTCGCTATGACGCGAAAATTCGACAACGAACACGAATTGTTAACGAAAAAACGCAACAGCGTTAAATTTTGCGTCGTAGCGACTTAATTCGGTCGCAAAGTGCTGTAGCGAAAAGTCGAGACTAGCGCCCCCTGGGAAACAGATACTTATCTATTTTTCGCACAGTACGTTTCAATTAGTGAATTCAAATTGAATCGAGCTGTTGTTGCGTCGGACCGTGATTTGGTGCTCTTGTTCCAGAATCGTCCGCAAAATAGATGGCTTCTGATACCGCAATGTTACTATCTACACGGACAGCTAATTTTGTTGATTCGCCACTAAGCTTGCCTTGGTTTACTTGCTTCATGCTTTAGGAACTGGTTGACTAATCTGGAGCTACAACAATAGGAATTGATATATATTTCCTTTAGCCAAGTGGGAAACCACTGTTGCACTGATCTTTGTACTTGACTGCCCAAGAAGGAAATCACTGTTATAGAGTTGCGCGGTTTTTCCTTCGTAAACGAAGTAACTTAGTACTCAAGTGATATTTACTACGATTTTAATTTTCCCACGCGGGTAAAACCACGGGGCGGTGATAGTCTTACCACGAACCATGGGGCGGTGATAGTCTTACCACGAACCACGGGGAGGTGATAGTCTTACCATGAAAATACACAACATTATTATCATCATCAGCCGTAAGACGTCCACTGCTGAATATGAGCCTCCCCCTTAGAGCGCCACACCGAACGACATTCTGCCACTTGCATCCACCGGTTGCCCGCGACTTTCATAATGTCGTCGGTACACCCAGTGGGAGGCCTGCCTACGCTGCGTCTTCCGGTTCGTGGTCGCCACTCAGGAAACTTCCTTACTGAAATGAAAAATAATTAGCGATATTTTTTGTTGTTGAGGGGAAATCTTCAGAAGAAACCAGGGTATTCATTATATTTTTATTTTAAATATACACTTAATGATTGTATATTATGTAAAAATATGCGAACCAGACACCTGTGAGCGCGAGTAGGGCCTTAATCAGGTCAGCTGTAGTCGAACGCTTAGTCTGTCAAAGATAAAAAGTACTAGAGTTAATAATACGAGTCAAGTAAAATACCAATTTGATTTCTGTAACGCAATCTACTTCGACCCTACTCTGTTACTGTCATATCCAATCAAATGGCACCCAAGTGCCACTTGTACTTGGTAATTCTTACTGCTCACGCATTAAGGCTTACTATCCAGTGGCAATTTGTGTAATTTATTAAATCAGATATGTTTTATAAACCTACTAGCAGCGCCATGCGGTTTCACCCGCTATATCATAGGAATAGTATAGTTTTCCGCGATAAAAAGTAGCCTACTTGGTAATCTAAGGTATAAGCTACCTCCATCCTAAATTTAATCAAAATCCATTCAGCCGTTACAGTGTTGACTGAGAACAAACACCCTTAAATACACACTTACGCACAATCTGTCGCATTATAATATTAGTCCGATTGATATACTCAAGTGTCAGTATGTCTGAGTAAATATACCTACATATTACATGTACATACTGTTAAGTCGTGTCCAACCCTCCAGGGACGCTACTCCCTTGTTCATTATAAAGGAATGAACAAGGAATGAATGTTCATTCTAAATGAATGAGTGAATAGGTACTTTCGAGGCAAGCGTGCTACATCTTCGGCCACTTCGTCGCTTTCCATCAAGTGACATTGTGGACAAACGAATGCATAGTACGATATAAAAAAAAAATTACTTTTACTATAGTGACTAAATCTGAATCGCTGAATCTGTTCTTGAAAACTGATGTTGCTTTACAACTGCTACTATTAACACTAACCCCCTTATTAATAAAACACTAACCCCTTATTAATAAACATGTAGTGTCCATGTACTAGTTACAAGTGTTTAGTCCTTTCCGCTCTTTCGAAATTAGAACTCGATTGAAAAAGACATAAGACTGTGAAACTTTCTGAGAGCTCCAAGGTTTCTCCGCGTTTATTGATAAGAGGGTTACGGTGTTGAATGAACAGTAATGCTTACTATCATGTGCTTCAGCCAGTTTTCCACCACAGATTATAAATAGTAATCGCATTACGAGGTAATTGTACCGACAAAAACACATCGAAGATATGGAGGAAAGCACTGGCTGCGGGGGCTACGACCAAGTGTTCTCATTGTCTATCTCAAGTTTACACTTATTCGCGGTTAACATTGAACTAATGAGACTACGGCTACGGTGCGCTTCGGTCGTCCTTTGCGCGGAATCTAGGGGATGTCTATGTTTGCACAAAAATCCGAATATATTGCATTCCTCAAACTTAAAAGGAAACCTTAATCTTTTATCTGAAATTTCTTTACCCGATCTAATCCGTCAAACATTTTAGAATTTAATCTCGTTAACAAAATAGTTTGTTCCAGTCTTTATGACCGCTTTTCCTCTGGCCAGCCTCAATTGACTTACTAATTGTGTACATGCGTACGCTGTATTTGAACCGCATAAGATCGGGACCAGTAAATAAAATCACATCAGGTTTTCCTAAAACGCACGACGAATCTTTGCTGGAAACGCTCACCCAAAAACGTCCACGCATACAAGAGCTTACTACAAGATCAATAGCAACATTCATAGTTTTTTTCTTTTTTTACATCGGACTAGGCATCCGTTTGACCACAATCTCACCTGATGGAAAGCGACGATGTGGCCGAAGATGCAGCACGCTTGCCTAGCAATTACCTATTCACTCTTTTATGCATTTGATTTTGCTTTTCTTTCTTTGCTCATTTCTGCTTTTCTGCTCTTTTCTGAAATGTATGCAAGCTTTTTTCGCAATTTCACTGTTGGTCCAATACTACCGCCTTTCTATGTAAGCACCACCTACAAGACTGTTCGACGCTGGTAATGCTTTGCCCATTCATGAATGCTTACATTTTATTTTAATAAAACGGGAATACTCACGGTAACTTGCATCCGTTATTCCGACTCTAGTTTCGATCACACGCGGTCTTGCCTTGCTTCATAGTAAAAATGTTTCGCATCCATGTCGATTCTCACCATGATAAGTCGGAGAAATTGGGACGGGTATACATTTTGGCGGGAATTATTTTCGAGGATTAATTAACGTAATTGATCAATTTAAAATATCAACCGTTATCAAGTGCCAATCTGGCCTTAGTAATTGCTATGGCCCTGATGACTTTTATGGGGTAGTAAAAATCTACATAGCTTCCCAGCTACATAAGTAATTACTATTCTAAATCATTTATATTGGAATGAATGTATGTCTGTTTCTATAAAGATCTTATAGATATTTTTTGGTGTTTTTTTATATATATTATTTATTGTATATAAAATAAATATCTGGGACATTTTTGCACACACGGTTATCTGACCCCAAACTAAGCAAAGCTTGTAATATGGCTGCCAGAGACTGATATACGTACATAGATATTTTTAAATACATACTTATATAGATATTAACACCCAGACATAGAACAAACACAAATATTCATCACATGAATGTTTGTCCTAGATGGGAATCGAACCCACGCCCCCAAGCACAGAAGGTAGGTTCACTACCAACTGAGCCACCGGGGCAATCTTTTTTGTTTTTGTAGTTCAGTTTTGTAGTTTGTAGTTGTTGCTTTTTGGTTTTGGTTTGTCATCATTGTCATTAATGTATTTTCTTGTTGACTGCCCCGGTGGCTCAGTTGGTAGTGAACCTACCTTCTGTGTTTGGGGGCGTGGGTTCGATTCCCATCTAGGACAAACATTCATGTGATGAATATTTGTGTTTGTTCTATGTCTGGGTGTTAATATCTATATAAGTATGTATTTAAAAATATCTATGTACGTATATCAGCCTCTGGCAGCCATATTACAAGCTTTGCTTAGTTTGGGGTCAGATGACCGTATGTGCAATAATGTCCCAGATATTTATTTATTTATTTATTTATTTATTTGTAAATCTTTATGTGGTGTCAATAAAATGTTTTTTATTATATCCTGTATCCATGGAGCACTTACAAGAGCAATTATAACTTTAATGTTATTTAATAAAGTAGTATATAATTATTATTACTACTGATTATATATTTATATATAATATTGGCGCAAATCATAAAGCAAATTTCTTCTGTCATTAAAGCTCAATTTAGACGCGACAAAAAAGGCAACAAAATGGATTCTTTACCCTAGCGCTAATTACTCACTTGTTTATGAAACAAGATTTGAAAAGGTAGCAATTTGGTTCGTTTTAACGAATGGTCGATATTTGTAAAAAAAAAAACTTGTCCCTATTTTGGTACACCTTGGTAATTTTGGTAACACGTACACTTTGGTGTTAACTACGTCACAATATCAAAACGTTGCCAGAACAAAATCTTACTACACTTCTATTGGTAATGATGGTAATACATAAACTACTCCGCTAACGTAACCAAAATATTGGAAACTCGAAAGTGTATTTTATTTAAAACAATAAAATTATTTGAGCGAACCCAGCGGCTGTACGCTATACTGCCAATAACAAGCGCCATCGGGACTCATAATGGATAGGGAACATGTAATGCTCACAGCTATTAGCCTTGTGAAACAAGAGGTGGAAACGTTGTATTAGATTTCACTTCAGGGATGTATTGAGACTAATACATACTATATTTTTTACATTACATTACATTATCAGCCAGAAGACATCCACTGAACATAGGCCTCCCCATTAGAGCGCCACACGGACCGACAATGTGCCACTTGCATCCACCCGCGGTTGCCCGCGACTTTCACAATGTCGTCGATCCACCTAGTGGGAGGCCTGCCCACTACAATTATTACTGTTAAAATAAATTAATCCAGACAAGCTCGCCGTCTCTACATAAATGTTGGTGGAAATAAAAATATATATCTGTCTACCTATCATTTGTAATTTGTAATTTGTAATGTCGAAACTAATTCTGGTTTAGAGTACCAATACTTCTGCAAAATATTATTAAATTCGACCGGTAAATGGTGCCGCAGCAAACGTCCCCTCTTTTTGGGGAAAATACCCCTCCAAACAAAAATTGTCGAAGACAAAACAATATGTACAAAATGTTAAAACCTGTATACCAAGTTTCGTCAAGATTGTTTGTAAAATACGACCTGTACGTGAGTACCAACATACGGACAGATGAAAGCAAATTTTGCCAGTTGATATTTATAGACTTTCGCTCAGAGATCTCTGACCGGAAAAAGTCACCAAAGTTGGAGTAGAGCACGGCTTGCGGAGACTGAGACCAAGCGTGTTTACTCGCACCTTGCAATCAACCAATGACAGTAGATTTTTATATGTGACCGATATTTAGACCGATGTGTGGTGCGTTTCGATCGTCCTTAGTGAGGAATTTAGGGATGATCTGTGTTCTTGACCCACTTCCGATCTTATTAGAAAAGTAGTAGGTACAGTTATCCGAATATACCGCCATCCCAGTTAACTCTCCACGGGAGCGCTTCCGGTATACCTATAATAGTATCATAGACCCCCCATGGGTTTCAGGAAATATGGTACTTATGTAATTGTAATTAGAGTATCTATTTTCTGATCAGACCATTCCCTAGGGCACGTCAAGCTTTTTGGTACCTTTCATACCCGACCACGTATTTGAAGCGTTCGCGGAGAATACCACTCTGAGTTATTTTATTATAGACTTTATTCTCTTATCACTAAAGTTTCTGTAAACGGAAACCAACGTTGCCAAAGTACATGTATACACGGAACTGTCAAAACACGCAGGGTTCGAGAGAACGGTTGAGAGAGTTTTGGCGGGAACGTGAAGAATTCATGTCGCGTCTTTTTATTATTTTTCAAAACTTGTGTTATTTCGAGTGTTAATGTGTAAAAACGGTGAAGTTTTACCCGTTAAGTGTTCGTGTACAAGCACGAGTGTTGGTGAATGGTATAATGTCGTGAAACGTGAATTTTCGTGTTGTTTCCAAAACTCCATAGAAGGCTCTAGTAAAGTTTTCACCACTTTACTGGGGCATGACTTGGACTTTACCGTGACTTTCTTTGCTTGTCTTTGACCGTGACTATGACTTGTTTGATAATATCTAACAAAACTTGAGAATATATTATGTATACTTGACACTGGCAAATGCATAAGACGTGCGACGCTAAAATCCTCTCAGGAGGAAAGAGAAAAAAAAAAAGTATGTTTCATATAAGTTTATCTGAAAGTGTGGTCCGCTTCCGTTCTAACACGGAACTTAAACCTAACCTTTGAGTTTTTAAACTCTGATTAGTCAACCTAATAGTTAGTAAGAACCTTACCAACAGCTAAACTAATTGTTAGTAAGAGCAATACTTGCCACAAAAATAACGATTCAAATGATTCCATTCCGACATTCTTTACAAATCATCGTCAGCCAAAAGACGGTCAGATTACACACTACTGAAAAAAAAAACCTCTCTCTTACGTAGGGTTTGCCGTAACATCCACGCTTGGAAGGTGGCTTGAGGATCGCAGAACGCTCACGGCTTACTAAGAGAACGCCGCTGCCCGTCCTCCGGCGAGTCTGGTAAGTTTTAGGACTTACCTCGGACTTCGCAAAATAAATAATACTTAGTCCCAAAAAGTCTAAAGCTTCACCGGTGCTGATAACAAGAAATAACACCATAGTGATGTGTAACATAACCTAAACAAACAGTTTTAATGGCGGACGGTCATGTTAGCTCCGGCCGTGTCAAACACGCCTTGCCAAGGATTATCCGCGTACGGGAAAGAAAAGAACAGCAACCCGGTAATTTATTGGTGTTGATTTTGTGAACGTTCCTAAATAATAGAATCAAGCTTACTGTGTGTTTTCACTGATGACACATCTACAAAATAACAAGTTGAAAACCCGGTTTTTTGTTATTGTATCGAACCGCGTTTGCATTGTCCTACAACGACAAATCGACGTTTGACACTGTGTTTTACAACAAATGTCGTAATCAACATGTTTCTATACAAATCTTGTCACTCTGTTTGCCGGCCAAACAGAAAAGAGAAAGATATAAAAAAAAATCTCTTCTGTGGCCGATCCAATTGGAACATGTTACGAGACATAAATCGGCAACAGTGCGAACGTCAAACGATTTCGCGATCCGCTCGGTGCGCGAGCCAGACTCGCACTTGATCGGTTATTTTTAACTATAGACTAAGTAGTTACTTGGTATAATAATATAATTCGTGTTTACATTACAAAATAGCTTCAAAATATCCTTTCTATTTTAACACATCGAACGCCAAGGGGAAGCGAATTTCAGCGAAAACCGAAGATGCTAGGCGAAGATAGTAAATAAAATATAGCTGATATTCGCAGTCTGGTCGCGATTCTTCCTTACTTAATAACGTTATCCCGACCAAGGTACTGTGAAATACCAGTATTGAACATTCATGCCACAGGGCTTGTTTGACTGTTTATGAACTCTGCAAGCTAAGTGACCGCGCCAAGTATGTGATCTGCGAAATGAATTTGCTTCTAGCAAGATATCTAGTGATCCCTATTGGCTGTGGTTGCTTACCATAAATTCGATATTTAGACATTTCTATGCAGGAATAGGCAAAATGCACATTCGCTCAGCTTGTCCACCTCACTTGCGTGTTCTTGCAGAAAAAACCGGCCGCGGCACGAAACTTCAATACTTGGGTTATACCTAAACTCATTGTATCATTGAATGAGTGAGCGTAGCGAACGAAGTCTGTGCTTCAACTGGCAAAATTTGCTTTGGTCTTTCCACATGTTGGTACTCGCGTACAGGTCGTATTTTTCAACAAATTTTGATGAAACTAAACTTGGTATATAGGTTTCATCATTTTATCGATTTCGAAAGGTTGTCAAGATCTGAAGTCGTGAGGTCTCAGTTCGATCTGCCGAACAAAGATCTGACCTTTATATCTTGACAACCTCTTCACCGGTTTTATTAATATTCAAAGTTCTTGCTTAGAATTGAGTACCGAATGTTTCTGTCAAATATTATCGAAATCGTCCGGTTAATGGCGCCGCAGCAACCTTCCACCCTTTTCGGGGGAAATAACTTTGCAAACAAAAAAATCTATAAAATTGTAGAATGTATGTTTTACAAAAAAGTTTGTGGTCGCGAGGTCTACTGTTCGCAGACGAGCTGTGACCCTGGCATTGTAGTTTTTTCTCCTTTTTTATATCGAAAATGTTCCGCTTCTTTCGGAGTTTCGTCACTGTTTCTTACCAATTCCAAACTGAAGGGCTCCCAACATCTAAGGTAATTGGTAAATTGAATCGCCCCCTTCGCTTTCGTAGGTAGCTAAATGTAATATTATTGATGAAGGAAGAATAAGACGATCTTTTAGATTCCGTAGTTTTGCTATCGAAATTCATGGAAGACGGATATAATTTAATTACAACGCTTTTTAGATGATACCAAAATGCCAAAAGGGACCTTTATGTTGAGACTCCTGTGCAGGTCCAGAGTCCAATCGTGTGTTTGTTCCCGTTCAACACTAACTGCTGAACGGATTTGAATGAAATTGCGTGGTGTGGAGGTAGCTTACATCTTGGATTAACACATAGGTTACTTTTTATCCCGAAACATAATCGGTTTCTGTAGAATAGCGGGTGAAACCGCGGGGCGCAGCTAGTGTTAAATATATAAGAGAAAAAACATGGTAATATATCATACCATATTTTTTAGCAGCTTCCCCACAAAACACTTCAAAATTTTGTAGAGTGCTATCTGGCGAACATACCTATTGTTTAAATTTTTGTAGAGAGAAATAAATATTAACGCTCGAAAGTCACAGCAAAAATTCTCTTTTCCCCATAAATACATAGACTTTAACGATGTTTAGGGGAATTAACGTCATCTCAAGCCATGTAGGTCAAAGGGGCCCACATATTAGCAGCAGCCTTAATTATTTCCTTTTGTTATCCGCTAACGCAATTAGTAATGACCCGAGAATAGTCGGGCACATTAGCTTCACTAATTGTTTGTTCCACTCCCATTAAATATTTAGGGTGTTCGAAAGCACTCATTTTGTAAGGGAATCGATGATTTGAACACGTATTTTGTGTGGTTTGAATTTATGTTTGCTTGCGGGAGCTGGACTGCTCGGTGTATACCTTATGGTATTCGGCAGGTCACATGACAAAAGTTGACAAGTACCTAAATAGTGCTTACACAATAAATAAATCTGAGTACTTAAGGCGACATAATATCTGAGATATTTTTCATTTGAGAGGGTGAAAGTTACGCGCGATGCACACAGCGTGGCTCTCGAGCTGATTATCGTTACGCGGCAGTCGGCGCGTGCGATCAAGGACACCGGCACAGAATAGATAATAGTAGGTCGACGCGGCCACAGCATATTTGATACAAGTTTTAGATCTAACGACGAAATATAAAGTATTTAGGATGAACTATAAAGTAATTTTGATCGTCAGTTTATCGGCTCTTTGGCGCAACGGTACAACGCACGGCTGTGAACCCGACGACCCGGGTTTGAATATGGCAATCCTGTAAATAATTTTGCTATTTGGGTCTTTTTTTGACTTATTTGCAGAGTCTGCCTGGGGGAGTACCACACCTTTGCCAGTTATACAACCGCCAAGTAGTAGTGTGCCAAATTGAAAGGCAACAAGTTCAACAAGTTGAAAAGTTTTTCCAGCGTAGTACTAGAACATAAAGACTTTTAACATCTAGTATCTCAGAGTGACGAGCGCCGGACAATGCCATGCAGTTGATGGTTCTGAACTGATATAGTTCGAAATTCTGAGTTTCGTCGGACTAGGGTGTGAACGAGCGGGAAAAAAATTCCCAACAGTGTGGACGAAGACGAGACCAAAATATGGACAAATTAAAGCAAATATTTCATTCGCTCACTTATATTTCAAGTCCGTTTTTTAAGTTTTCAAAGTTTAAATCTGTATGCATATTATATCTGTAAAGCATGTGTTTGTAAATAAGTCGGTCAATAAAAATACTTGAACAGAATCACTTTCACGTGAGTATTCCCGTTTTAAAAAATCTTGCTTCACTTTTGCTACATCATACTTCCACTCGAGCTGACTTAGTATAACTTTAAGAAAACTTCGATGAATACCGGAATAACGGTATTTAACAATTCATTTTAGTTTCTATTTGTAAGGTCTTAGTAAAAAGTTTGTGGAAGTTTTCTCGGTTCTTTATTTGCAAGATTGAAGTATTGAAAATTATAAGTTAGAGCAATGAGAAAGTTCACTGGTGGTGAAGGTGTAGGTGTAGGTGTAGGTGTAGGTGTAGGTGTTGGTGATGATGCTGATGATGATGGTGATGGTAATGATGGCTTAGTAGGATTTAATAATTATTTTAGAGATTTCTATTACAGATCGTTAACATCATTATCATTTATCAGTATTCGCAGGTCCTTCATTCCAATGGATGGGATAACCTACTCCTCTCGTTATTCTTCGTTAAGCAATAATTGATGAAGTAGTACTGCGTTTTAGAGATGACACCGAAATACCTTGTGATATTCCATTTCAGTGTGGCATGTGCAAGAAACGGTGACTTACCTGTATCAAAATTAGCTTTAATCAATCCAGGAAACTAGTTATATCCATACAAAATTTCATAAAAATTCATTTAGCCGTCACGAAAATTAGTATAGGAATATACGCAGAATTTAAAAGTTCATCCGTTCAAAACCCTGCAAGGCAACCTCCCTGAGATAATGAGGCGATCTCTTAACGCTGAACCCACAACCTCACAATCCCAATCAATTTTGCACACTACTACTTGGCGGTTGAATAACGGACAAATGTTTGATACTTACCAGGTGCACTCTTCAAATGACGGCTACCACTACATAAAAATACATACACACAAACTTTTGAATGTATTTTTGGTGTCGTTACTTTGTCAAATTCCTTTTCTACCACCCTTGCAACACCTGAAGTATCTTACATTTAGTCACGACAAATGTGTAAAATAAAATTTTACAAAGAAAATGTACCTTGCCGATTGGATACCAGTCGATGGCCTTCTAGAATAAATAGAGGTGTTACACGGACAAATGTGTAACGATTTGGGTACGCTGCATCGCAATGCTAACGTGTTGGTCCAAGTGAAAAAACTTGGGTATTCGTAGGTATTAGGCAACTTATTAATATGGATCCGGGTATCTCCTGAAACAGCTTCCAGATCCGATGGAGGACGGGCAGCAGACTCCTCTTAGTAAACGGTGAGCGTTTACGATTCACAATTATATTGGCCTGAAGGCCAAAGCATAGGGATTATAGCAAACCCCCTTTAAGGGGAAACTTTTGTTCAGCAGTGGACGTCTTCTAGTTGATGGTGGTAAGGCACCTAATTATAGCAGTTGGGCAGAGACTGTACACTATAGCACAGCCACGTGACAGTTCGTGTGCGGGCCGGCGGCCATTATGATGTATAACAAATGTTCATACAGTTCCGACCCGCGCCCTGCTCTGCGCCTTCTGTTAAAGAAAGCTTTAAATTAGAATATCTGGACACTTATTCCCTAAATAAACATGATGATGATTTGAACCAAAATATAACACCTTAGCACCGCGCTCTTTGTTTTAAAAAAAAATTACAAGTTCTCTTTTGACTTATACCATGGCATCAGAAGAGACGTATCCACGAATGGTGCCGTTCGAACGGTATGGATTGGCAACCACCATTGGTAGTAAGTACCAATTCTGTGGCCTAGATCGTTATACAAATCACGCCTTTATAAGGGATTAGATTAACTTGGTAACTTACAAAGCTAGATATACTCGTACCTTGATAATTTTGTAGGTTGCATCACCTGCATCCACATTAAATTGTTACTGTTCTATTTTATTACAGAATATAGCTTTCTCTCATTTTACCCCCTGCAGTGTCAACTAATATTGATATGGCTAAGATAGAAATAATCGTTTTTAAACCATTCAGTCATTAATCCAATCTGAGTAAAATATGGCAAGGGAATATTATCCATCATGAGTGACGTGATGCTTGTGTCACGAATGAAGAAAATCGTTGGCTCTTTAGCTAGTAACAAAATGATTTTAAATCAAAATTCAAGACGATCTTTGAAGGACATTTCAACACGGCACAGGATCGTACAGTATGTTTTGTATAAAACTCTACAACGTAATGAAGACTAATCAGCATCGCAATTACAGAGGCACCGCCTTGCTTCGGGAGAAGCTAGTGAGTCGTGGTCAACTTACACAGCGGCTACGTCACGCTGGATCGTCGCCGTGCAGGCCGCACTTACGTCGGTCGTCAACATAGAGATGTTACACAAAGCCCATTGTGCTCCCGCGCTTGAAAAAACCTTTGCCCAGCCGTAAGAGTGGCGTGTCTCCCCGCCGTAGTCATGACGATGCGTCGGAGGTGCTGAGCCACTTCGTTAACGAGCTTTTGTTCTTTTAAATTCATTGAAGGCGAGGTGAAGGCGATCCAATCCCGTGCCGATATTTGTGTTGTAACCCTAAAACTTCCTCCACTAAAATATATGGCGTATTATAGTGGGTAGATGCTACAGAGGTCCGCAATGGCGCATTATAGTGGGTAGATGCTTCGGAGGTACGCGCAGTTTTAACTCGGTAGAACTGTTTACTTTAAATATTGATTTAAATAAATACTTTTTTTATCCGGCCGTTTTTGTTTTAGTCCGAAAGATTAGGAATGTTTGTGAAATGAACTTGACTGAAACGAAATTGTCTACTTGAACGATTTAATTGACTTTTACAAAAAAAAACTTGGCTATTCACAAGTTACGAAGTAACCTAAGGCAATGTTCGCAAATGTGGGAACATTGAAATTTAATTAGAAATAGACCCTCTCGACAGGAAAAAGTTCAAGTAACAGCATTGTTTCCAAGAGGGGCGTTGTTTCAGAAAATTCGCTTGGGATAATTAAAATACCTGCTGGCCTAATGATGTTTAATCAGAAATAAACAAAACAAATCCGATTTGTGAACGTGTCGCTCTTTTGTTCTCTAAAACAATTGCTAGAGGGAGTTCAACGCGGTGACACGATTTCAGTTTACACATTTTGCTTCAGCTTTGGCGCAGAATTAACGTTTTCAATGTAAAAAAACAAAACAAGAGCAGGGAAGTGGGTACTCTATTTAAATTGCGAATATAACTTTACTATTAAATTGGTGAAAAATGTGTTGTCCTGGTTAAACAATACGTTTATATACAAAATATTTGAAAAAATTAGAATACAAAATGATAATTGCTGTAAAATATTGGCAATGTTATTTTAAAAATAACAAACGATCTTATTTTTTTATTTCCTCTCTGTAATTTTTATATTGAAAAAATCATGTAAAAGTTCGAGCGAGATAGCTGAATTAGGGACTCCCTTCCCTTAAAAGCCGTCATTTAACAGCCCGCGTTTGACCTCCAACTCGCTTAATAGTAAATAAGCAATAATGGGGCCGTGGATGCAACACGCAGACCCAGGAGAAACCTATTTACCAGACCTTGTATATTTTTCTAAGTAAACAAACTGGCTGAGGAATTCCATAACTTGTTCGTTCAAAACGAAGGTACAGAGCATCAAGTTCGGAGTGAAATAACGGCTACAGTTGTAGATTTCTTAGTTAGTTGATAACGGCGTAGAGTTTTGTCTTTACATAATTATTTGGTGCGATATCGTATCGAAGCACCTAACTGCTTTCAAACATTGAATAGGCTTTGATTGTCGCAACGAGGATGGAACAAATGAATTAAACATTCTGAAATTGTTTGTATCCGCGTCTATTATTCAGTTCAAACCACACATACCGCTCCGGAGTATGTTGGGATGAATTAGTTAAAAATTAAAGGAAACACGGCTCTTATCTTCCTTACCGTTAAATACTTGATCAATATGCATCAAAGTACGTACTTAAAATGCGGTGATTTAGATAGGTACATACTTTAAGTAGGTCGACACAATAATCCTCCAAAAGGGTTCCCCTTTCTCGTGGCGGGAGTGCTTAGAAGCCGTGGCTTGGTCACCCACGGTGAAGCTAAGAGGAACAGGCAAGGCGGTGTGGCTGACCGGTCCTGGAAGCAGCAGATCTACCGGGCTTACCCTCTAAAAACACATTGGAGCGTGCTGGGGAGGTAGGTTGCGGTGCTGTATGGGCGGTATCACAACTGCGGCGGGCCGTGATATTTCGTTATGCGCCGTTCTTCCTACCTTCCGCGGCCTTGGTGGGGCTGTCACCGGGAGATGGTGGACTCGGTGGAGCCTCAGGGAAAGAGGAGTATCGGTATAGCGAGGCGCCTCTCTCACTCTATCGTCTGCGGTGGTGTGGCAGCATTGGCACATACCAAATCTATCGTAGGGCGGTCAGACATGGTGTAGTCTGGTGTCCATAGGTTGGCTGCTTTGACTATCTAGCTTTTAAGAGGCTGGCTGGATACCTGTACGGTAAAAACGAAACTTTTTTGAAAATACTCACAATTAGTTCTAACTTTTAAAATCCTTTTCTGACAAGGTAACTACGAGAATCCATATGTGGTTAGACTATACTTTTAGCCTTTCACCAATTTAATACAAATACAAATTCTTTATTTAGGTACTAATGGATTTAACACAAAAATTTACTTTAAGCCTATACTTAGACTTAGCATAAACTCCTCGCATTACCATCTCTGGTCGCTCACAGAGGGAAAGAGGTAACCGTCACTCTCCTACAGTGTGACAATTATAGCGTTATTAACACCAACCTGGCTGTCAAACGTTCCGTTTCCAATCCCGCAAGGAACATGCACTGATTGACTCAATGACGATGATCGGTGAGACAGTAGATAAGTCACATTTACATTAATATATATGAAACTTTAACTTCCCTATAATATTATGGTTAAGGAGTGTGATGGCTGGATGCGTCATTTCAGGAACGGGCTTCTGCGTGCGGGAGCTAGTCTACTTGCGGTATACACGTAAAATAGAAATAAGATCGATTTAAGTCTTCCTTTAGTACGCCAATTAATAAGAAAGAAGTTTTTTTTTAAATATTTGTAAAGAGCACGGATCCTAGTGTCTGTGGAGCAAAATAAATCTAGAAAAAAAACTATAAAACTACATAAGCAAGAATTTGGGGCACTTTTTTAAACTGTATTTCTACATTCCTAGAGGGGCAAAGTCTTTTTAGCAACTTTGTCTAAAGTATCTAAATACGTAAAATCCTCACACATTAATTTTCACACACATTTATTAACAAAAAAAGACATACGTCTATTTAAGTACTTTTATCATCCGAAAATGTGAAAATATGCAGCCAAGTAAATAAACCTAAGTTCAGCTAATTATGATAAGTTGCATTTATAATACGTTAAATAATTTGAATTTAAATTTAAACGCAATTAGATCACATTTTGATTTCCTACGAGATTTAGTAGAACAACGGCTTATCTGGAATAGTTCACAAAATATCAATGGTTATGGATGAAACCCCGCGAAACCCGATAACGCCTGCATGTGTGAGCGTGCGTTACCTTTGACATGCTAAACTAATATCGACACACACGTGTCGTATAATGTCGATGTATCATATAATGCGAGTTTGTTTTCCACACTAATAAGTAAACATTAGAAGCTACAATGTAAAATAAAAGATATACTTACTGGTAACTCAGTGTCATAGCGTAGCTTGACAAGTTTTTTATTTATGGTTTGGCATCACACATTTTGTATTTAGCCAGTGTTAATTATTATAATATTTCTATTGAAGTCAAATATTTCAATATAATGTCTCAGTCATAGTCTAAGTCAAGCAAAGTAAGTCACGGCCAAGTCCAAAGTTAGTAAACGGTTAGTAAAGTGATGGAGTCTTTACTAGAGGTTTCTATGGAGTTTTGAAACAACACAAAGAATCACGTTTCAAAACATTATGCTGTTCACCAATACTCGTGTACGTTCACGAATACTTAATGGAAAATAATACAAAATACCCGATATAACTTCTTCACGTTCCCGCCAAAACTCCAAGGAATATTATTAAAAGAAAAATAAAACACCGACTGCAAAATGTAGCCTATGTCACTCCGGATTCTCAACAGGAATCCAGTGACACCTCACTCGTCAAAATCGGTCCGTCCATTGCCAATCCAGTCCAAGTGCGACTCGCGTATAATAGTGTATACTGTATAGTCGACCCAACAAGCTCGAAGGCGACCGACGACGCCTCGTTTATAAGTACGCGGCCACCAACTAACATAAAATCTTGATTTAAAAAAAAAACCGTAAAGTTTTATTTCTATTTCCCATTTAGTGATTTTTATATCCTCAAAAATGTAGAAAATGCGCGAACGAGATAGCCGCCGAGGGAAGCGGGCTCCTAAAGGGATAGTTGAAACAGACCAAAATATTTAGATACACTCACAAAGATTGCTTTACCCATCAACCAACAAATTCCGCCTCCACATAATTATTCGGGTACATTAACGAAACCGAAACACAAAACTATCTGTATGTAAAACAAGGGATCCCTGGATAAATGTGAATCGATCGCTCGCTACTAAATGCCCCTCAGTCGAGCCGGGCTAAGCGCTTTAATAACGCGAGAACATTTTTGGTAGAACTGCTGTTTCCATAGAAATAGATTGATAGAATGGCCAATAAAATGTCCATACGCGCCGACCGATATGAACAACAGGATAAATGCAAAGCGAAGGTCTAAATACTAGTAGTTCGCGCCGAACTGAGACCTCGCGACCCCTATATCTTCACAACCCCTGGACCGATTCAGCTCATATTCAAACTTAAAAATTGCACTACTTGCCTACAAAATTGCATGAAGATCGGATCAACGGTTCGCAAGTTATCATCGGACAAATATACACACAAACATACAAACATACATACAAATGCCAATTTGTCCCAGTAAACTCTGAGACCTTCGCTTCCCTCGGTCAATTAGGAATAAACATAGATAAAAAATTATTTGGTATACAGTAAAAACGATGTTTTCATGGATCATCATCATCAACAGCCACAAGCGTATACAGCTGAACAAAGGCTTCCCCCTGGAAGTAAAATGACCAAAAATGGTTAATTGATTTAATTGCTTAGTTTTGTTTAAGTCAGGAGGTTATCTTCATATTTAAATGTCCTTGAAAATCTTCTCGTTTCGACGTCCTTCATGACAATAAGCTAGACTATTAACTAGCATTTGCACCGCAACAAAATCTGTAGTCTTTGAAATCTTTTCTAAGGTTACTAAAGGAGTTTTGGCGGGAACGTGAAGAATTCATGTTGCGTCATTTTATTATTTTCCAAAACTTGTGTTATTTCGAGTTTTAATGTGTAAAAACGGTGAAGTTTTACCCGTTAAGTGTTCGTGAACATGCACGAGTGTTGGTGAATGGTATAATGTCGTGAAACGTGAATTTTCGTGTTGTTTCCAAAACTCCGTAGAATGTTCTAGTAAAGTTTTACCACTTTACTGGGGCATGACTTGGACTTGACCATGACTTGCTTTGCTCGCCTTTGACTGCGACTATGACTTGTTTGATAATATCTAATAAAACTTGAGAATATATATGTATACTTGACACTGGCAAATGCATAAGACGTGCGACTCCAAAATCCTATTTGGAGGAAAGAAAAAAAAAAGTAGGTTTCGTTTTCTTCAGATAACATGAAAGTACTATTTCTAAATCAGCAAAATTTACTTACTTATATCTAATACAAAACTTTATAACATATACAAAATCCTAACATAAAATCTATTGTACCACTTTCTATATCCTTGAAAATACCGGGACAGGCAAAATATATTACTTTCAAAGTAAGCCTTTATTGGATATCCGATCGTAAGGGGAATTAACTTGTTCAATATCATATAGGTTTTTAAGTAAACAAAGAAACCTGAATTTGGAGCTACCAGATTTTTGGTTGGCCTAGGTAATTATATCGATTTTATTAGATATCGATAAAAAAAATACAAAATAATTTGTTTCATATAACATCGTCGACGTGCTAAATCTCGATATTATTACCGAGGATATTTTTTAGAGGATCACATTCGATTTTTTAACGCAGTATAGGTACGTGTCATGTACGTATCCAATAGCTTGCGTTGCGTAATCCGAATGCTCTTTTTTGAATGCTTAATTTATTTTGTGTCTTTGGTGTCCCAAGTACTTACATGAATATTTTGATATATAACATAGAAATACTTTTAGCTCACTTTGACAACTACTTATTTTACTACTGCCACGTACTTCATTCCCTTCTTTATTCGTCTTCGATTTTAATTTATTTTGTTACTTTTTTGTATTTATTCATGGATAAAAAATATTAGTTACTAGCTTACCCGCACTAAATTTAACATCCTATTTCACCTCTTAAAGACATGCCTTTCTTTATTTTTATGCTTAGTACACACACTGAGTTTCATTGGCTTAGTAGCAAGCATTAGCGTGAACGAATATTTATTTCCTTACAAACTTTGGGGGTCTATTTACCCCTTTAGGGGTGAAACTTTGCGAAATCCGTTCATTATGTACACCTAGACCATTTGAGGAGTATTGGGTTCAAATTTCTCGTCTCTATCATAAACAGTTTAATCTGTGCGTTAATTTCTAGAAACGGGCTTGTGCTTATATTTATATATTTATAGTATCTTTTTTCGATACAAATAAATTTTGATTAATTATTTACAAAAAATATTTTTTGTAAATATCCATACAACACCGTATCGATAATATTTTTTTCATTGGTACGTCCCTACTATTTTGGTTAAGTAAGGCTTTGATCCTTACGGATCCGGACTTAAATCCGACGCCAGATTTACCTCAGTAAGCACGTATGATATACCTAGCCGTTTGTCGTTTCCTGCCTACTTAATTCTTGTTCTTTTTACAAGTTTTTATTTAGCTTACAATGTTTGTTTGTATGTATGTATGTATGTTAAGAGAAAATCTTGCATCTCCATTTCAGACCATGCAGTTCCCCTTGTACAATTGAGTTTAAAATTTGCATGCCTGTCAAGTTCCGATGAACCATATTAGGATAGATAATAGATAAGGAAAGTGGAAAACAGAACTCCTCAGTAACAAAAAATACATTTTTGGAGTTTTAGCTCATTTTGTTCAGCTAACTGTACCAATTAACGGATTTTATAAAAGCTTGTCCAGAAAATTATTTTTTTTCACAAAAAATTTAAGTTTTACTCTTGTCAGGGTTATTATATTGGCTATCCTGACATTTATAGCTTTCACTCTAAAATATTCATTAAAAGTCACGTCGGTAACTATGCCAAAATTAATACTAGCACTCAGTCTGGTGGAGGCCATCTACTGGTTCCGAAACCAGTCGAGAGCTCGTGTCTTTGCCGTGATTTGAACCAGTATTTCAGTATTAACTTTTAAGATAATACTTTTACATAACATAATGGTCGACTTGGTGGCGTATCACAAGGGCCATTTTTCAGAATACACAGATATGATTATTTACCGACAATAAAGTAAAAACTTTTGTACTGATAATCCAAAAATTCTTGACTTTGAGATCAGAACTTCAAAATCCAGGGAGTTTTTACGAAAAAAGTAAATGAAGAGGTACTTCTAAGGCGAGCGTGCTAAATATTCGAACGAATTGTCACTTCCTATTATTGAAATTGTGGTAAAAGCAACAGTAGAAACTAACCTACAAACATAAAATTAAGGTTATGTTTTCAGTTCATCACAGGTCTGATTTAGAGACAAAATTAATATAAATGACACATTATTTCACTATGATTTAACACTAAACTTATCGTATTTCATGTTTTTGACCTGAATTATTTTATTCTACTGTGGGTATCCATCACAATAAGCTTAATTTAAGTCAGATATGAAACGTTACCATGTCTATAATTAAATTTTATTTTATCCCAACAAATTTCAATTCATTTCATAAATTTCAATTGATTTAATTTCAATGTTCTACTAAAACAGAAGTTTGTTTTAAAATTTCGGAGTACGACAATAATGTAAAAGTTTTACCGACAGTAATGAAAAGAATTTAAACGAAAAAACCCGAGTGGCAAAACCTCTACAGAAATATTGTTTTTTAAATCGGAGAGAGAATTTTTTAAACCTGGGTGTCTGAGGATGAAAATTTTACAGTTTTTGTACGAATTGTGTCAGCTTTTTATCGGGTAGAAAGTGATATAACTTGTAAAAACTTGACACCATATCTCAACAAAATGTTTTAGAAGCTATTGCGATAACTTTAATTAATGGTTTCTCAATATCCGATAAGTCGACACTACTTCGTTTTTTGTCTATTATATTATTTTGGACAGTTTTGCAACCAACCAATCATCCAGCCAATGTATCGTCCAGTTAAGATTTTTTAAAGTTGAAAGACCTTGATACGGTCACTACATTGCCTTTTAACGATCGCAATCAGTGATAAGGCCACCAATTCAGAACCTTTTTCATAGTACCGGTTACTGTTTTACATGTTTTGTACGATTTTTAATAAAGGGTTGTTTATGTTTATCTTCCTACAATAAAAAAATCTCTTAACCTAATGTCTCACAAAAAAGCAACGCATAAGCTAGGTTGAAAATAAATTTCTCTTTATTAGGAGTCCCTAATAAAGCTTGGGCCGGACAAAAATAGTGGTTGACCACAGCTCACAGTATAGGACAGTGCTTGAACTCGGTAATCGTAGCTAAATCATACGCACACAGACACACCTATCTCAAGCATAAATACCATAATCAATAACCAGTTGACAGCCGGTACTGCGATTTTAAACCGTGAACAAACGGAGCACACCCCTCGTACCTAATTGCCCATCGTCAATAGCTTAGGCACCTTGTGAGAATGTGTGAGTCTTGTGGCTCGGTGGGAGGATTTCCGCCTTCTGAGATGTTGTAGTTTGTGGGTTCGATTCCCACCCAAGATAAACATTTGTGTGATGAACATGGATGTTGGTTCTTTTTATGAGTGTTTCTATGTACTCTGTGTATGTATTTACAAAAATAAAAAGTATTTATGTATTCTGTATTCTGGTATCCATAGTACAAGCTTGCTTAGTTTGGAGCTAGATGGCGCTGTGTGTGAAAAACGTCCACCAATATTTATTTATTAATATTAATTTATTTGCCTAGATTAGTAATTATTATTGGTCGGTTTTACGAGCCCTTGCCACGTGGATATTGGCCCGAGCAGCCTTATTATGTAACTTATATGATAACGGACATCGCTTTCACAAATGCCAGTCTATTTTTCATGAAACCCAGTCTCGATTTCTTGAAGAAGACCATTACCAGAAAAGTCACAAAATAATGCAGGTCGGTCGGGCCTGTTTCCGCGTTGTTCTATGTTCGAGCCGGTCAAATTGCCAGGCGTAAATTGCATGAAATGTTTTAGCCGCGCAATCCTCAGCGCAAATTATTACTTCATTCCGCGTCATGCTCTATCAACTGGTTTTCCGATATCAAGAGTGAACAGCAAGTATTCTTATTCTTATTCGATAAGTCCTGCTCTGACCTCCCGCATGGGTGTATTTGTGCATTTCCCCCTACTAATGTCTAATCGAGCCCATCCAGCTCCTTGAAATACCGGAGCGAGGCTCTGGGCCTAGCAAGGCTACTCCAATGTTGTAGATGGTGAGTCGATGAAGATGAGAACAAGTCAAGCTGTCTGGGTGACATCCATAATACACAACAATATAGGAAAAAAATAATGTAATTATTATCAAAGTAGTTACAGCTTTCCTGCAGCTATATATTCCGACCTGGCAGCCTGGTAGTCAAACACACAGTCCCGCTCCGCTCAGCCCACGCTCAGCCGCTTTATATTTTAAAGTGACCCAAGTCTTAAAGCATCAATATTAAAAGCAAACTAAGAAACCCAACTGCAAAATACTGCCTTTAAAACTCCGGACTGGAAGTGGAAAAAAAAGAAGTAAAAGTTAAAAAAAAACATTCTTTACCTGTCATATTTAAAATAAAACACTTACAATTAAACTATAATAATAATGTTTATTTAAACAAAAAAAACTAGGATCTAAAGATAAACAGTGTGCACTGGATTCCACACTAGGGTGACCTGTGTCGTGGTCTCCAGGCTCTTCATAATACAGAAAGTACTTACATTACAACAAATTCAAGAATAAAGTAAACAAAACTATAAGTTGTTATTCAGTATAAGCAATTTTAAAATAGTCACTACCAGCTGAAGTTCAATCTCTGTAAGCAATTTCCAAAGTGCTTAAGCTCCAATACTGCTGGCATCATTATTCTGTGACCACAAATGGCCAGAGGGTCCCAGCGTAATAGAATCCGGTCCTGTCCGCATTAAAGGGTTAACAATGTGTACCTTGCGCTATATTCTGATTTGTTTGGACGATTATAGCAACTGATGATTTGTAAAACGAGACAAGGTCAGTCAGAGAATATTTCAGAATACTAGTGTTTGCAAAAATAGGTTCATATTTTGTTTATGGTTTTATGACTTGTTGATGAAAATACCAAAATTTCTATTATGTTTCTATAATAATTGACAAACGCAGCGTAGGACGTCCACCCACAAGGTGGACGGACGACCTGATAAAGACCGCAGGAACGCGCTGGATGCGAGCCGCTTCCATCCGCTCTTCGTAGAAATCTAAGGGGGAGGCCTATGTCCAGCAGTGGACGTCCTGTGGCTGAGATGATGATGATGATGATGATGATGATGATGAATAATTGAGAAATTGGTTTATAAATGATTCGAGTTCTGAGGTAACAGAACAGAACAGACTTAAAAAATAAATAATATTCGTAGTAGTTAAAAATAAACAAAATTCGTCATACTAATAGATATCAAAATGAAAGGTTTTTTTTATTTTATTTCTGATTTTATGTTAGATTCTACGGTCAGTTTTTTGATATTCACAATCTACCTGCAAAAACTTGTGCGAGAGAGATATCTGGACTAAAACCTAATAATCACTCTGTCACTATCGCACTCGTTAGCTGAGATAAAGCGCATCCCTAAGCTGGCTCATATAAATTATGCCTTGTATATTACAAAAATAAAACAGCTGTTCCGTAGAAAAAGGCAAAGACACTCGAAAAAATGTATGGAACAGCTGCTTTTTCTCGATTTCAGGGTTAGTATAAAAGTTTTTCACAATCATAAGTATTATGAGCCCTTTTAGGCTTAGCGTACCCTTTCTTTATAACCCTGTATATATATATATTGATAATAGCTATTACCCGCGACTTCGTTCGGGTGGACACAAAAAAAACTCCTATGTCCGTCTCCTACCCTAAAGCTATATCTGTGCAAAAATTCAGCTCGATCCGTTCAGCCGCGTAGCCGTGATAACGCGACAAGCACCCAGACAGAGAGTGAGAGACAGAGCTACTTTCGAATTTATAATAATGGTTATGATAAGTATACGGGAAAAGCTCTTCGCGGTTTCAGTGAGACAGCCCGGGAATAATTCAATTAAATCGGCACGTCGTCACGTTCACGACATAGATCTATCTAACGAAACGCGAAACGTTTGCAGTTCGATATCTAGCTATTGGGATGAAGTACACTGAGGAACTGACAAACTTGCTTCTGTATTCTGTACTGAAACTTAGTAGTAGCATAGAATAAATACTAATATAATTACAGAAAACTCACTACAAACACTACAACTAAACAAATAAAGTTAATTTTAGCAAGCACAGCGAAGTATTACTAATATGCGAAAATCTACAGACACGCAACGAGTGCGAAAAGACGAGAGTGCACGTTTTATCACTTTCACACTCGTTAGGTTAGATGTAAAAACGGGCCCCATCTGCGGCTTTCATGGCTACACGCTTCGCGCTCGCAGTACCTGGTACCGTGTACTAGGGTTTGAAATAACATTTTTGTCCCCGTGGGAATTTGAGTTTCTCTCTTCTGATTGGTCCGCGTTCGCGCTGTGGTTATCATAGTGCGTCGGGCTCTGGATAAAGACATCTTTCTTTGGGTATATCCATAGAAATGCCAATATCTACGTAGCTTTTTATATAAATCACGACAATTTTTTCGCGACTGGCTGAACTGAAGTTTCAGGGAAGGTCGAAAAAGAAACATCGCTTGCTCAAATTATAAAGATGCCTTACTTCCCAATTTCATTATCTATGTAAAGATAAGTTTCCTTCCGTCCAGTGTACCACGAGTAAGAACCATACCCTCGTGTTTCTCGAACGTTTCGAGGCAAATAATTAAACTCGTCAAGCATTGTTCCGGATGCAAGCTGCACGTGACGTATGATGCAAGTTTGTAAAGCTTATTGTTAGGAGTTAGCATAGACTAATTAAGTGAGACCTGTTGTGGGCACATTTAAGGTAGCACGATTTTTCAGCTGCCAATTCAAGGACACGCCATTCTAGTACGCAGATTTCGACGCGCATTCTTGTTTGGAGATTATATAACCTTACCAAATTCGATCAACCCGCGCTTTCAGCTCTGAATTAGAATGGTACAACCTTTTTGAATCAGCCGTTTAGGCCGCAACATTGAAGAGAGCTAAGTGCCCAATTTTCCTTACACATAACTTTTAATTAGTTTTGAGAGTTAGAAATGAGTAATTACAATTAATAATATTCTTGGGGATTTCTGAAACATTTATTTGACTCCAAAGCTTATCAAATTTTAGTATGTTGTTGAAATTTCATAAGACATTTCAAAACTTGTGTGCTTTTTAAAGATTTTTTCCTCTTAATACGGGAGTTTTTTATAAGATCCTCAGATTTATGCTCTAATAATATTATTAGTATAAATAAAACATGTTAACTGTTCACTTACAGAAATTTTATATAATTAAAAATGTTAACTGCGCGTTTTAAGTAAAAGCAGTAGTCCACATAAAAATAATATTTGGTTTTAGTATAGTTTTAGTTAGCACTTGCCAGTTAAAAAAAATAAAAATATTTTAGATTACATTGCACAAGACCGAACTCCAACAAATGTATACACATGATTAGTTAAGGCAAAGAACATTAAGGTTATTCCCATATAATAGAACAATAAGAAAATTATTTATTTACTAACGAAACAAACAAACACTTTATAAATACAATCTAAACTTATATAAAAGAGCTAAAATTACAACCAAAATTATTGTAAATTAATTATAGATAAAAAAACAGAGCTCAGGTCACTATCCGCGGGCAAGGTACCCAAAAGGCTGGTGTTATATCATTATTTATGTATTTAGTATTTCAAGTATATGGTTACTTCAATCTGCTCACATAGCATGACAGACCGTGTGTCTACCATCTTTAGCTAGAGAGAGCTATCTTCTCTGGATAGAGCCGTGACGAGTCTAGATAGAGTTGCTAGAGCAAGCATTAATCTAACTCCGCTCTCGAATATAACACTAATATTATAAATGCGAAAGTTTGTTTGCTTAGCAAACTTTTGCATTTCCTCTCGTGTTCCTAGTGTACTTATTCATTCCCTTTCAACTTAGTAACCGCTTAATAACGGTTACGTTGAAATTTGTTGAAAAGTCTAGTTAGGTTTAAACAAAGACAATAATATAACTCGCAAAAAAAAAACAAGCAAGTCTAATATGTTTAGGGATAATATATCTTTCTACGATAAAGGAAGTTCCAAAGATTGCTCTTAAACAAACAAACAAAATTACATAGTTTAGCTTACCCCTGCATGGTATTGATTAGAGTAATATATATTGATGAAGTTTTTTTTTTATTGGGCTTGGGGCTTTTTTAACTAAGCAAAATACATACAAACTACAACTATACCTAAACTACTTAGCCTACTAAATAAAAATAACAGTTGGATTATCCAGAGACCATTAAAGCTCTATTGATGAAGATTAAAGTAGATTACATATATCCATTAAGGTGACGGTCAATTATCCAACTAAACACTAAACAAAATACAACAAAATACTTTTTATAAGATGCAACTTCAAATGAACTATTTTCAAATGTTCTCCATTACTTGTGTCGTAAGACCTTGTTTCTTGCCAAAATGTCGTGATTATATATCAATGGGAAGTAGAAGAAACCTAGAAGTTTCGATTTACCTTCGATTCTCAAAATATGCGATGGCCGTTAATAATAAATATATGGCCGAATTTTTTTATTGCGTTGACATAGAAGCTTGATAGCTTTACAGATCCAAGGGACCGTATATCTAAGTATTTGATATTAATTTCAACTTGATATCTCAACGTGTTAACATACAAATAGACAGAAGGACAAAAAAAACAATCGACTTGAGAACCTCTTTTTTTTAGTCGGTTAAAAATAAAATATAGGAGCATGGGAGTGGTAGAAATAAATTATAAGGCGATAAAAGTGTGTAAGTTTTCTGTAGTGTTTCTGTAATATTTTCACGGAGGAAACGGGAGAATCCGTTTAGGAAGGACGATTTCATAATGCTTTCTGAGTAGTATTAAAAGCATCTGAGTAATAATATACAGGCCAATACCAATATTCCTGTTGTATTGTAGTAATGTTTCTATATCAAAGAAAATATTAGTTTTATATTGGTTATACATTTCGGTTACACACCCATTCCTTATAACCCTGTATAGGTTATAAGAAATAGGTATGCTAAGCCGAAAAGGGCTCGTAGTACTCATCATTATGGACAAATTTTACTATGGTACCCTGAAATCGAGAAAAATATATTAGCTATTTTCTATAATATATTAGTATATATTATAGAAAAATGTCAATGACACACGACAAAATGTATTTTTTTTCTCATAGTAAAATTTGTTCATAATCATGAGTACTGTGAGTTCTTTTCGGCTTAGCAAACCATTTCCTTATAACTCTGTCTAAGTAAATTCCTAAAAGGATAGCGACAAAACTGCGGAGCGTAGCTAGTTCTTACTAAACAGAAACCTTAGGATTTAGTGTCCGTCCGCGATATCTAATTTAGAATGCTCAATGCTCATGTCCAGAGCATTTCGGGATTCGAGATTTAGGTTGGACGGTTCGTTTAAGTCTACGAGATTAACGTGTTTGACTACGGCTAGAGGAAAATTCATAGTTCGTGTGACCTACATCTGGGTAATTTCGGGGACAAAATTCAGATTTGAGTTTAATAATAATTGTTTCTATTCGCTGTTTTAAAATTCAGTGAAACTACTGGGCAATATGAGATTTAATCCTAACTAATATTATAAGTTCGAATGTAACTCTGTCTATCTGTCTTTCTGTATATCTGTTCATCTGTCCATCTGTCTATCTGTCTATCTGTATGTCTGTCTGTCTATCTGTCTATGTATCTATCTGTCTATATGTCTATCTGTCTTGCTGTCTGTCTATCTGTCTGTCCATCTGTCTGTCTGTCTGTCTTGCTGTCTGTCTATCTGTCTATCTGCCTATCTGTCTATCTGTCTATCTGTCTATCTGTATATCTGTCTGTCTGCCTGTCTTGCTGACTGTCTATCTGTCTGTCTGTCTGTCTCCCTGCCTGGGTGTTTATCGTGTTATCACGGCTAAACGGCTGAACTGATCAAGCTGAATTTTTGCATAGAATTAGCCTATGGGTTGGAGGTGGTCATAGGCTACTTTTTTTTGTAGGTTCACGCGAACGAAGCCGCTGTTAACAACTAGTATCTAGTATGTTACGATGAAGAGCGCAGTGCAGTACCCGCGCAGGGTTTTGAGCTGTGGAAGTTACAAATTCTGGGTGACACTGAACTGTTATGGGAGAGTGTGACGCTTACCATCAAGCGAGTGACACGCTCGTCTAGTCATCACATAAAAAAACAATGATATTGTATAGGATGGAGCACGCTTACCTATTTACTCTAGATTTAAATATTGTACTTCTGAAAAGGTAACGATTAGAGATACAGACATGAAAAAGGTAGTAACTGTATCATTTATTAAAGCTGTCAGTGTATTCAAGCTGTACTGGATAAATCGGGAGAAGGCCTTTGCCCAACAGTGGGACTTAACAGGCTAAAAATAGCAACAACAACAACCTAGTAATACATTATTTGAAGTGTGTGACTAAATAAAAATAATTCATAACTTGTCAAGAGCATATCGGGCCATGCTTAGTAGGGTCCCGTAGACGCGAAGCACGTTTGAAGTATTTAACAGTTTTTTTCCACTTATCTCAAAAAGTTGTCGTTATCGGCATTTTGCCCGAAATAATTTTAAAAGAAAGTTTTTACTAAGGTAAGAAGGCTAATGCCCGTCTGCACTAAGGTCAACAAAAATAAAACTTAGCTAAGCATCACCTAAGCTAAGTCTGACTTAGACATCAAATTCCTCTGCACGAACCAGTTGACGTTAAGTGACTCCTACAACTGATGTTTGAATGAAATGATAAATTTCTATGGTAAAGTTAGTTAGTAAAGTTTGGTGCAATGCATTTTTCACTGTTAGGTACGTCCTAGAGATTTAAGTATGAACTTAGGAGCTTACAAAGTTTAGTGCAGACGGGCAGAAGACGAATTTGGCAGATGATAAGTGTCTGTGATACATAGTTTAGAAATGGAGGGGGGCGGGAGGCATTGCAAGCCAATATGTCAGCCCATATTTCGCAAGCGATACTGGACTAAAAAAATGGTTAAATGTATGTATGTTTTTATTCTTTCAAATTTGTTACTTTTAAAGAAGTTCAAAATTCTGGGTGACACTTAACATCAGGTGAGCGAAAAGAACGTCTCATCATAGAGTAAAAAAAAAAAAAATTGCTACGACATCCCAATGCTCAGTGTTTCTCACCATGGGGGACAGCGAATTTTTTTTCATCCTCTCTTTATTTGTATCGGAGCTGCAAATTTTTTTTTTTTCAGATCCATACTTAAACAAATATTCATAGCTTTGCCTCTAAAGGATTCAGAGAGACATGGACATGACGAACTTAGGGTTCCTTGTTGTAATCGGGAACGCTAAAAAGGCTTATATTCAAATCACAACAATATTCATAATCCAATTTCAACACCAATAAAATAAATACCCTATCACGAATCACACCTTTTTACGTAACTTGACAAGTTCAAGTGGCGCATAAAGTCTGAAGTTAAGAGAAAATATTAGCACGAATGCCGATCGAGTTCACATCTCGGGCCCAACTCGATCGTAAACCATAACTTTATGTAATCTACGGAGCTCCGAAGCGACTATGGAATTTTTATTCTCTGCATCACCTACTGAATACTGAATGTTTGAACGAATAATATGCGGGACGAGAACTATAATGACGATTGCGCCTACATTCAAAAAGTTCTAAATCGATCGGTTTCGAAAGTTTATAATTTTTTTCGCTAATTATTGACCCGAACTGCGACCTCACAGCTCCTGTATCCGCTTGTTTTTTTTTTTTTTTTTTTTTTTCTGTTTATAAATTGTATTGTAATGAACTACTTATTTACTAAATTTCATGATTGTCGGATTAAAAGTTTGCAAGTTATCGTCAGACAAATATACATACCAACATACAAACATACATATAAACGCCAAAATGTTCCCGTGGACTCTAAGACCTTCGCGAAGAAAGACGAAGGCTAAGAGGAAATGGATGACTTTTTTCAAACTAACGACGTTTTAGAAGAAAAGGTGTGCGAAGAGGTCGTTTATTGAGAGCTTTAGAGCCTTCGCATATCCTGTAGTTTATACGTCCAATAGTCAATGTTTTAAGTCGGTCACGTAGTGTGCCGAATATTCGGCTTATGAGGCTTGTGTCGAAACGTCCGTGTCAGCGGCTCGAACATACTACCGACTTTGTTACTGTAGTTAACGAAATTATCTCTCTCTTGAATCTGATCCATCTTTCTTTCAAGAGACTTATTATTCTTTCTTTCCTTTTTTTTCCTGGTTATAATATTACAACACTAGTAATTCTGCGACCTTGCGAGCACAAACTTTTATACACAAACTCAATTCTAAAATTTTATAGTTTATTCTTTATTTTTTAATGCCATAGGTGGCAAACAAGCAGACGGGCCGCCTGATGGTAAGCGATCACCGTCGCCTATGAATACCTGTAACACCAGGGGCATCATAGATACGTTGCCGACCGTTAAAGACTCTATTAACAGCCCTTTTGAAGAACACCATGTCGTAGTTACTCGGGAATACCGCAGGTGGAAGCTCATTCCACAATTTGTTGTCGGTGATTTATGATTGTAAGGGTATTTCCTCCAAAAGGGAGGCAGTTTGTAGCGGCGCCATCTACCGGCCAATTTTGATAATATTTGGTAGAAACATTTGGTACTCAATTCTAAACAACAATTTCGAATATGAGCAAAATCGGTGAAGAGGTTGTCGAAATATAAGGTCGTGAGGTTCCACTGAACTGTTATGTGAAAGCGTGACACAGACAAGCGACTTGGGACCCTATTCCTGTGCGCTCGAGATTATCTCGGTGACTGTCTCTCTAATTTAAAATTTAATGGGAGTGAGTGAGAGAGATAAAAATGTCATTACTCCGAATAGGGGCCTTGCTCGTCTCGTCACTCAATGGTACTAGTACTTCGCGCCGAACTGAGACCTCACGAACTCTACAGATAACTTCATAATCCCGAGTTCGAGTTTGCTCAAATTCGATCTTAAAAATTGTATTTAAATTAACTACTTTCCTATTCTTTGTTTTCAACACAGTCTAACACCTACATTTTTCTCATTCCCAAATAAATTATAAAAATCAGAGCTCACCGTGTTTGGAGCTCATAACCCGTACACAACCAAGAATTACCTACGCTCCAAAACTGCAAGTTTGTATCTACACTACAAACGTCCACAACTTTGTCACGTTGTCCGCTGCATTCGAAGAAACAATTCTAAACACATTCAAAGATGCAAATGCTAACTTTATAACTCTCGAGATAAGAGTGAATACGACTGCAGAAGTATGTCGGGTGGTGGTAAAATACAATGTTCTCGTGGTCGTATCAGCGTATAACTTGAAACCTTAACGCGCGGAGCTATGGTCTATCAAAACAAAACCACAATGTTGTATTCAAGAATGTCCTAGAGCAATTCTCACAGAAAGTAATCTTCAAAAAGGTGAGATCACAAATGAAGCCTGCTAAAGCTGTAGCATGAATGATTTCCATGTTCAGTGAAATACAGCTCTTGGTAACACAAACATTTTCATATCTAAAATAAAAATAAAATGTCCTTTAAACTAACCCTAAAGGCCTCTAAGAAAGAGAGTGATAAGGCGATAGTGATAGTTCTGTCACTTTCGCACTAGTTAGTTTAGATGTAAATGCGGTACCGCTTGTGGTTTTCATTGCCCATGATTGGCAAGCTCACCATCCAGGCGCAGATTGAGTCACCAAATCTTAACCTCGTCCCGCGCCTGAGTCAATAAGCTGTATTTTAAAAATAATTTGTGTGCTTGCACAATTAATGGCTTCATTATGTTTGGTGGTAGTCTTTATTAACTGTCTTTATTTCATAAACTCTGATATCTGCTTAGACACTTTTTCTGTAACCACACGGTCCGGCTTTAAACGGTACAAATTGCTATTCAAAACGTCATTGGGTTTTCAGGCGCGAGTGTAATACGTCTATTCAGTTTTATTATAATATCAAAACGTTTATGTAGTGAAAATTGGGCCGGCCATTTTATGGGGCGGAAATAAATCTGAATTGAGTTGTTGGCCGAGTTAACTTGTGAGACGTAAGCGTAACCTGTCAAAGACGTTTTTACTAACATTATACGACCAATGAGCTAAGCTCTATACATAGTGGGCGGCAGGCCCAGAATTATTATATATTCTGTGCCCAGGCAGAGAGTTAGGCTAGTTTTGCAGCAAATATATATAAAAAATATGTTGTCGCTAAAATCATGGATCTACTAATTTGTCAAATTTTGTAATTGTGGGAAATTCCTATGAAGTTGTAAAACTTGTGTTTTCTTATTTTAAAAATTTCCAGTACCTTACTAGAAAATTACTTGGAATGGATTGTGATTGATTGACTTAGATTGTGACTATGACTAATTTAACGTGAAAAGTCAATACACTTGATACCTCACTTGAGCCAAAATTTATCAGAAAAACAAGTAATAATTAAAATAAATAAAAAATACCCGACTGAACATTGTAGCCTATGTCACTCCGGACGTAAATACGAATCCACTACATATCACTCATCAAAATCGGTCAAGCCGTTTAGGCTATAGGAACACACAAACAAACACCCGAAAAACACTACCCTCTTTCTTGGGCAACCGGATAAAAATCACTGGCGAAAAGCTATGCTAGAATATGTTAATTTATCGATGTTTATAGTCAATAAAGTCAAAATAGGTCAATAATGACTATTTTCGCTGTCAATGGAAATCTCGAACAGAAACCGATAACAGAAAAATTACAAACAATATAAATACGAATCGTAACTTTTTACAGCAACTTAGCTCTACGAATAACCGCCATAAAAATAGTAGCTGCATTTCAATCGTAAAAGACAAATTTTATGTAGATAATATTTTTAAGGAACTGAACTTATACTGGTTTACGACTAGAGATGCCTAAAAATGCGCTGATTTGACCATGAATCATATAGTCTAAATATAGGTACAGTTCCTTAAATATTAATGCATTTTATTTTAATCGATTATTATGATTATGTATTTACTGTTTTGAGCAGCCTATTTGGCGGACTACACCAAAGAGAATATCATCACTACGTTTATTACGCAGATAGAGAAATTGAAAAAAGGCCATTATATGAAACACGTACTATAACTGAATACCGATAGAGCGATAGAGTCAAGCCATCGTTAGAGCTATAGCCGCCAATATTTCTAGGACACGTTTCATATATGCTCTAGTCTCTCTTTTTTACTAGACACTTGCGCCAGGCTGGACTACACTACCGATTCAAGAAGGATGCGTCATTCAGCAGAGCTAAAGTGCTCGATATTCAAAGTTGGTAAGATTATACCTAACCAAATTCGGACAACGCTCGCTTCTTTAAAACTCTTCACACACATGGTCCGTTTTTTTTCCTTGTTTTGTATGTAGACTAGGTAGATAACTACCTTAACCTTTTCTAGACCTTAATAGTTTGTTCCATTTACTCTAATTTAAGCCCAGCTATCCTCTTTGCATACTTCTTCCGATTTTTATTTCCAAAATTATAGGCGAACAATACCTATCCGTAGAAAGCTACACTTTTGGGCTAAGCAACAGACACAACTTTACTAATAATGAATTAATGAAACTTGGTACACAGATTCTACAATTTCATAGATTTCTTCACTGGCGGCGATTGGAGGGGTATTTCTCCCAAAAAGGTGGGAAGTTTTCTGCGGCGCTATTTACCGGCCGATTTCGATAATAATTCGCAGAAACATTCGGTACTGAAATCTAAATAGGAATTTCAAATATAACCAAAATCAGACAAGTGGTTTTCAAAATATAAGTGTTATTGTTATTATCTTGGGGTTGTGCAAAAAAGTTTGCGTTCGCGAGGTCTACTGTTCACACGATGAAAATGCAAATGTTAAACTAAACAATTGAACCGTAAAGTAGCCGGGTCCGGATTACCCGCTACCGGCAATTGCCAATTTCTTATCAGCCGCATCTCTATATACGACTCTTTATCTAGGGAGCATGCAATCAAAGTTCTTTTATCGATGCTACGAATGCTACTTGACTTCGGACTGACCCTTTGACGCTTTGACTGATATAAAACGAGTACGAATAGATCTGAGTGTTACCCTTAATGTTTGTCTATCTACTTCTTTTTTTTTTCTCTTATTTTATGGCTCCGCGCGTTGTGTATTTAGCCAGTGTCAAGTATTGTAATATTTCAAGTGATGTCAAATATTTCACAAATAAAATAAGTCTCAAAGTCAAGCAAATTAAGTCACGCTCAAGTCCACGTCATGCCCGAATAAGGTGGTGAAGTCTTAACTAGAGGTTTATAGGGTGTTTTGGAAACAACACAAATAGTCACGCTTCACAACATTATACTAATCACTAACACTCGTGCACGTTCACGAACAATTAATGGATAAAAATCCACCATTGTTATACATTAACACTCGATTTATCACAAGTTTTGGAAAATAAGAGCATGATGCGACATGACTTCTTCACGTTCCCGCCAAAATTCCTTCTACCTACTTTGTGTTCAGTAAATAGACCAAATTTCATTGTGGGCCACACATAGTACGGTGGTTAGAGGAATGCGTAATACAAATAAGAAGCTTGGAACAGTAAAATCTGAATTTATGGCTTAATTAGAGTGTAGATAAAATTATATTTTGTTGGATGATGGCATCACTGAAGTTTCCGAAGTATTAAATCCTCATTAGTGTCTTATTAGGATGGAGTTTTGGCGGGAAAGTGAAGAAGTGATGTCGCGTCATTGTATTATTTTACAAAACTTGTGCTATTTCGAGTGTTAATGTGTAAAAATGGTGGATTTTTACCCATTAAGTGTTCGTGAACGTGCACGAACACGTGCACGAGTATAATGTTGTGAAAAGTGCCTCTTCCTTTGTTAAAACTCCATAGAAACCTACAGTAAAGACTCCACCACTTTACTGGGGCATGACGAGCTATCGGGGATACACGATAGTTAGGTTTGGAGTTTTTGGCGGGAACGTGAAGAAATCATGTCGCGTCATTATATTATTTTCCATTACTTGTGTTATTTCGAGTGTTAATGTGTAAAAACTGTGAATTTTTACCCGTTAAGTGTTCGTGAACATGCACGAGTGTTGGTGAATGGTATAATGTCGTGAAACGTGAATTTTCGTGTTGTTTCCAAAACTCCATAGAAGGCTCTAGCAAAGTTTTCACCACTTTACTGGGGCATGACTAGGACTTGACCATGACTTGCTTTGCTCTACTTTGACAGTGACTATGACTTGTTTGATTATATCTAACTAAACTTGAGAATAAATATGTATACTTGACACTGGCAAATGCATAAGACGTGCGACGCCAAAACCCTCTTAGGAGGAAAAAGAAAAAAAAAAAAAAATAGTTAGGTAGGTACCAACAGGCGCGTAACAATCAGTTAAAACTGAGCTCTGTTATATGACCCTTTGTACTAACCGCGTTAAACTTAAACTTGGTAGTTAGAGTTAAAAGTATGATTCCGGACATAAAGAGAAATCGAATGACACTTCGCTTTTCAAAATCGGTCAAGCCTTTTAGACTACAGGACGTCATATAGGAACAAATAAACAACCTTACACACATACTTACAAACACCCCGAAAAATTACACTCCTTCTTGGGCAGTCAGTTAAAAATTAGTAAAAATTTTGCGTAATGATGCAATGACTTTAATAAAGAGATAATGTGTTTACGTGCATAGCGGATGCAGAATTAGTAGTAAGCTGAGAGGCGTCTCAGCATACTACCGCCCTTATCTACAAAATTTAGTAAAACTACAAATACTGCTTACTTCTGCATCCGCTATGTACGTAAACACATTATCCCAGCTTGCTAGAATGCCTAGATGATAGTGCAATTAAGCTAAATTATGTATGTAGTGCACTAGACGTTTGAGAACCCACTAGGAGTTCTATACTGTTTACATACTCAATTAAGTACTTGGAGGTAGGTATGTGCCAAAACACACCACATTCACACACTCGTTTTTATTTGACGTGAGGCATATCTTCACAAGAGACCTGACAGCTTTGGGGTGCAGCCCAAGGTGGCCTGAATTGGTGCTTGACCGAGGGCTGCGGGATCTTCAAGGGAATGCACCGAAGCCTTCAACACCACGCTTCAGCTCCTCCCGGTTTCAGCTCATAGCTGTCCTGAGACGCCTTCGCCTACGACAACGTCAGCCACTTGACGCCGTCGCCTTTCCCTGATTCGTTTAGATAGATGGTAAGAGGACCTCTAACCACTCCCAAGCCCAAAGCTCCCAAAACGTATATGCAGATACAGCTATCCTAACTCACTATGTTCCTTTATCCCTAGGTCAAAGATCATCAATATCTTTGACCAGCAAAAAAAATTAAATTGGTAGAAACCAAGGTGTGTACGCTGTACAAAGTCTCTGTTTTTTTCAGAGGACGAATCAGACAACATATACATTTTTAAAAAAAAGCCCAGAGGTCTCCTTGTAGTAGGTTCATACTACCAGCCGGGGATACTAACGCCGTATTCCAGTGCCCCGGTATCACGGCAAGGCAGGCCTATAGCCTGCGTCACGACACCTCTACTCTTTTTGTCGCGCAAAAACAAGGACAGCTACGATCATTGTATAGGTACGTTTGTCTCATTAACGTACGACATAAAAAGAGACAATTTTGTCGCGGTGCGCATGCTAGGCCAGAAGACCCCATTATGTAAGTACAATCAAATGTTCGCTCGATGCCAGATCACTGAAATACAGCATCTCTTGCCTGTAGTAAAAGGGGATCTCTGGGCTCGGGGGAAGGAAGGAAGGAAGTCCCCAAATTCCCAAGAAAGTCTCAGGCGTCTTCTTCAAGCACCAAGGCAGGCCACCAGGGGGCTTAATGAGTAAAATCTCACAAAACTCGGCTGCACCCTAATCTTGTGATTTCCACCTATTGTACGCTATTTTACACATCATCATCAGCAGCCAGAAGACGTCCACTGCTGAACGTCCGTCCTCCCTCTTAGTGTGCACATTATATTATAATTATTATTCTCATAAAAGGAGTTAAGGTTTTATAAGCACGATCTGTCCGTTTTTTTATGGTCCTTGACGTAAAGTAATGCAAAGCGCGTTTTTTAAGGCGTCATCATTAATTTGTTATCACATTGAAAACGTCCACTGGTGAACAAAATAGATTATGGGGACTATGGCCACCCTCGTCCCTTGAAGGGAGAGGCCCTTGAAGGGGGTTGCCATAATTCTCACGCTTGGAAAAGGCTTGGGCATCGCAGAACGCGAGGACACCGCTGCCTGTCCTCGGGTAAGATAAGTACCGAGTATCAACATGGTATAATGGTAATTTTCTCACGGAATTAAATAACTTACAATTATGTTGTATAGTGGGGTAGGTAAATTGGTAGGTAAGCTTGTTAGTTACTTATTAGAGTTAAAACCACAAAAGCCGAGCTGTGAACAGCCAACAAACAACGCATTAGTTTTAATTTCATTTAGTTTCCAGCCGCGGTTAGTTGCTGTCCGCTTGTAACTTGATTGGAGCTTTGGAGCCATGCACGGCCGACCGCCGTTTCTGTCTCAGACAAGCCTACGAAAGAGAGAAAGAAAGAGAGAGAGAGAGAGAGAGATTTTTATTTATTTATCAATTCTTTTCCATTGGGTGGGCATTACAGGTTACCCCAATTCGCCTACCTATGGACCATATTCTGAAGTTAAAAAACTAACTTAAAACACACTAATACAACAAATAATAATTTAAAGAAAAACTGAAGTTTTTCTTGTCGCATGAATGGAAGATGATAATGTAATAATAAAAAAATTGATTGAAAAGACAACAATAAAAAATAAAAAAAAAACCACCACCAAAAATATATAAAAAGTAACATACTAACTAGCACTTACTTTTTTTAGATGTAGGTATTGTCATGTTATTTTCTCTCCTTTTTGTAATGGCTAGGCTTTTGACCACAACTAACCGTATGTTAGGTTATGGTTAGCCCTTAACCGGAATCATGGGTCATTTTTGACCCGACGGCAGCAAAAATACCATTTAATTCCGAAACGCGCGGTGTTATACTTTTACGCGCTCAGCTAATCTCATGACGTCGCAAGGTGCTGTGGGTGCCGAAAGTTCGGCATTTAAAGTGGAAAGAAAGAAAGAAGTGGAGAAAAGTGCTATCGCTGGTTATCGTTATGTTGTTTTTCTTTTTAAGTCGTACTGATAAATTTTGGTCTGTGTTGGCACCTACTTAAAACTATGAATATCTTTCTGATAAAGATACTCTGAAATATTATAACACTACAATGATCCAGATCCAGGAGTTATTTGAACTTTGTGATAAAAATGCCTAAATAATAAATCTACCTTGCCCTCAATGTAGATCCCGAGAAAGTTGATTATTTTATTTATGTGGTCCTAAAATTGACAGCAAATAATCGCAAAATGCGATTGTTTCCTTACAATTCACATGTAAATTAAACGTGAAACAAAAAAATTGTGAAGGGAGTAATATACCCAGTAAAGTAATCTAGATATATAAGAATTGCATAACTCTTAGATTAGGTTGTAATTTTTTTACCTTTTCATCGATATCATTTAAATATGACATTTACGAGATTCGTGAAACCTCGTAGTAAAAAAATAATTTACGTATTCATTAATGTTCTTTATTATTATGCTTACTTAGGTAGTATGTCAAAGTAAGGAACTTAAAAAAAAGTCATGACAAATATGGAATCTAAGACCTTATGTTGAGATATTATAATTTAAATCGCTCGCCAAATAAAAGTTGATTTATATATTTTATATAAAACTTGTATTATTATGTCTTAATCAATTTATTGATTATTGTTATTAAATTAGAAGTGATAAGGGTTTTTGTTTTGAAAGTCCACATTATGTTGATCAAAATAACTAATCCAGTTAAGGGTTAACACACCTAGCCAGGGGCGTTAGTCTAGAGTTTACGCTACAGCACTTTGCGACTGAATTCGGTCGCAAAGTGCTGTAGCGAAAAGTCGAGACTAGCGCCCCTGGAAGTTTTGGAAAATAGTACAATTACGCAAAATGACTTTTTGACGTTCCCGCCAAAACTATGAATCTATCTTTATTTATACCCTACTCGTTAGTTGCGTAGGTACAACTATACTTATACAAGGGTGGGATGGAGTAGATACGTACTTAGATCGTTTATTCCCAAGTCCAAAGTACACCCATCATGCAAATTATATCCATCATTCCGACAAAACCCATGCATTCTGAAGTTGAACCCCAAGTTGAAATTTCCTACTTCAAAACTCCCATAATATCTACTATCAGAATTCTGTACCCGTAATGGAGGGAACACACGGGCCAATAAGCTTGCGAAAGCAAACTTTGGTCTTTAGGCAATGATATTTTACTAAAGGTACTGAACTCAGCTCCGTCTGTTTAGAGCCGTCAAAGAGTGCAAAAGAAGATGCAAAAAGTTAGAGAGTAAAAGAGATAGCTATAATGTGTAAAGGACAGATTTGCGGGGTCATTATAGGACGCCAAAGTCGTATCTCTAGTTAAATATCATTGTCTTTTTTTATAGTTTACCTCACATGATGTAATTAAATTAAACTAGTCTTAGAATAGAAACCCCAAGAAGGGGGCGTGGTTAGCCGACTTCACGTCGCAACTACTTCAGAGTGGTGGGAAGAGAGCAGCAGGCGCAGCGGACCATGAAGGTGTCCTACAAGCTTCTTGCAGCGGACACATCGTCTCGGTCATTTTGCCCATGACTCCAGACAGACGTTGCATACTCGCGTGTCAATCTAGTTACCTACTTATGTTAAAATCATTGAGAATTGTGTTTTTTTTTGTTTTGATTATATTTTTTTAAATATCTTTGGTTGTAGTTTCTAATTCTAGTAATTCTGTTGGAAGAAGGTTAATTTAAACATTTATATTGATTACTCTCACTCTTGATTGGTTTACATAGGGCTTTTGCGACTATTGTTATGTACAATTATGAATTAACCTACGTCCATTTCATACTAGCCAGATATAATTTATAATGCTACGCTAGCTTCCTAAGCGGTATTTCGGAATAAGAATAGCTCTGTGTTTCTGAAACGGGATTCAAGTCGTAGAAGGCAAAAACCCAAGTATAGTCAAGGACGAGGTTTTGGCGCCAACGTCAAAAAAAAACAGCTCTTTGTATTACGGTGACTGTAATTGTTGAATTATACTATGACTGAAACTTGTTTTTATTGTGAAATACTACTTAAGCTGTACTTGACAAATTACAAAACTTGATACTGCTTAAACTCACTCCGCGTGGAACTGTGGAGCCAGTTTATATACATATATATTTATAATTTATATTTTTTAATTTTAATTATGACATGTCATTTTATGTAGGTACTTTTTTTATGGACCTGGTCTGAAATAAATTGATTGATTGATTGATAAGATAAAAAAAGCTTAAGACAAGTTTCTTGGCTTGGTTTTCAGTGATCTTGAAACAACCAAAATTTCTTCTGCAGCCACCATAAACTGTCAACAGTGGCGCGATATGTTGCCCGTGTGTAGCCATAGGCGGACTGAACCCTAACCAATCAAAATAATAGCTCCTACCTGCTAGACCTGCCGCGCCAGCCGTTCTATTCGTTCATTCGTTCAACCGGCCGTTCGTTCAAATGCTGCCATTCTGGTGAATCGCTGAGTTAGCTTCCTGTTTGTCTTTCATTCAAAATGCTTAAGAATAAAGTATACCGCCGTATCGTCCATACAAAAAGCGTAGTCTGATACCCACCCTTATTATATACGATATCCGTTTTCAATGTATTTTTTTTATATGTTGTCTACACCGTGAAAAAGTATTGTTGGTTTTTTTTATTTTTTATTTCGCAATATCTTCATTGTTATAGGCGTTGTTGTCAAAGTGACAATTCTTTTGCGTCGAAAATACGAAAATTAAAGTACATAGTTGCTAGGATACCATAAACATTAAAAAAGAAAAAAAACATTGCGCCATAGATTATGGTTTATCCAAGCCATTGACACCAAGAACCTTAGACGGATATGAAAGCGCGGGAAACGTTTAACTTGGTGGGCGCGTTTTTTTCTGGGAAAATTTAAAATTCTTTTTTTGGTGTCTTAAGTGGTCAGAAGTGATTTCTAAATAACTTTTATTTATCTTGTAGATTCTTATTTATTTGTTCATATATCTCTGGTAAGTTAATTTCGTCCTTATTTATGATGGAGGAGCCCCCTGATCCAGGGGGTTCTACTCCTCCTGTTCCTCACCCCGCTTCCTTTGTCACTGTGTCCAATGAATCTGGCATGGAGACCGATGGCTCCGTAGCATCTGTCTCTGGTCGTAATCTAAAACGCGCACGTACAAACAAGGTATGTCGTCATTGCAACAAACGCAGACGTAGACGCAATTCCACTGCAGAATTCAAAGAGACGGACTGCTTATGTAACTCAATCGAACCCATTAATGAAAAGAGTTTAAAAATTCACAAACCGATCGTAACCAATACACCTACTACGGTTATTACACCCACAACAGATAAAACTATGACTATAACAGCGACCAATGAAGAATCACCCCGCCCTAATCCTACACATATAGGCAGAATTATGTATGAATCGACTGATGTCGCCCCATATCTCATACACATTCAACGAGAACAAACGAATCTTGATGATAGTACTACCCTGCACCCCATAGCCTTTGGAAAATTCCTGCAGAAACAATGTTTCAAGAACATTGTCAATGGCAGTTTGAAAAGAATAGGTCGAAATCGAATGTCTCTTGCTTTTACCCACTTTGAAAAAGCTAATGAATTTTTAAGTCACGATAGTCTCAGCAAGAATAATCTAAAAGCTTTCATCCCTACATTCAATGTAACGCGCATGGGTCTAGTTCGGGGTGTGCCAGCTGAATGGTCTCCTGAAGAGGTAATGGAAAACATTAATGTTCCAATTGGCTGTGGTAAAATTTTGAAAATCAGACGGTTGAACTACAAAACTACTGTGGGTGGCTCCCCTACGTGGAAACCATCGCAAACAGTAGTCTTAACATTTGATGGCCAGGTACTACCAAAGAGAATTTACATGTGTTATAACGCGCTCTCAGTAGAATTATACACTTTCCCAACAGTACAGTGCTATTCATGTGTAAGGTTTGGACACACTAAACTCCAATGCAGATCGAAGCCACGTTGCTACAAATGTGGTGACGCACACACTGGCGAAACCTGTAAAGTAGAAGAAGATAAGGCGACCTGCTGTCTTTGCTCTGGATCACATTTTGCCACAAGCAAATTTTGCCCAGAGCTAGACAGGCAGAAGCGTATCAAGCGTTCTATGGCAGAGTCATGTATTTCCTATGCTGAAGCCAATAAACTACACCCAGCTGTGGGCAAACCTTTTGCAGAAATAATATCCAGCAGAACGGCACCACCTTCTAATAAAAATGAGTCCCCATCACCTTCAACTGTTACATACAAAAAAACAATTACACGTCAGCCCCGCTCTCCCCATCAGTCATCTAAAGGCTACGATCGTTCAGCTCACCAAGAAATCTTAAAAGAATTTAACATGCCAAGTCACACTAATGGATGTGCCTATAAATCTAGTTCCTCAAATACTGAGGAACAGGCCATAATAGACATTATTATGACCTTAATAAATACCCTATCTCAGTCCACCATAATAAAACCAGACCACGCTGCTCCTATAATTGAGACTCTACAAAAAATAATTTACATCCATAATGGATGTACACCATCAAATAATGAACAACAGTAATTGCGCTCCGGCGGTTCCACTGCACTCAGTGGAATCGCCGGAGCGCGATCGCTGCGGCGGTTCCGCTGCGCCGCCACATGCGGGTAGTGACCCGCATGTGGTGGTGCAGTGGAACTGCCGCAGCGCGAATGATAAAAAACAAGAAATTATTTACCTAATTAATAAGTTTGATCCAACTATAATTGCCCTGTCAGAGACCTGGTTCAGACCTGGCTCTGTTTTTAAAATAAGAGGTTACACCTGTCTTAGAGAGGATAGAAGTGACAGGTATGCTGGAGTAGCATTGCTCATTAAGAATAATATAGTTTTTAAAAATGTTACCATTCCAACACATAATGATTTTACTATAGTTGCTGCTCTTATTACTGGTATATGCTTCGTTTCTATATATATTACCAAGCCATCTTCTTCTATATTTCAGGAACTTAGTAATATTCTTCAACTCCTTCCAAGACCTGTTATGTTATTAGGAGACTTTAACTCACATCACAGATCATTTGGGAGTTCTAAATCGGACTCTAACGGAGAAGATCTTTTAAACATACTTAATGAACACAATCTTTGTGTTCTTAACACAGGTTCACCAACACGTCGTACAAGCCCCAGTCAACACCTTAGTGCTGTTGATCTATCCATAATAACACCTACCCTAGCATCATCTCTTTCATGGAAAACACTTTCTTCTTCTTTTTACAGTGATCATTATCCTATAATCATATCTTTCCCCGGTAAAAAAATTACAACTTCACCTCCTAAACCCAGAATGAAATATAGACTCATTGATGACAATTGGCCCAAGTATAAAAACCGTATAGAAAATAATATTCAAAGTTTACCCAATGATACATCTAATACAGAGCTGTGTTCTAAAGAACTTACTAACTTAATGATAGAAGCTGCTGATGCTTCCTTTCCAATCAAAAATGGTTCGAATGGTAAACCACCTTCTCCTCCTTGGTGGGACAATGATTGTACGTTAGCTATTAGAAAAAGAAAACGGGCAGAGGCTAATTATAATTCAAACATGTCAGATGATAATTTCAACAGTTTAATGGGCATAATAGCTGAAACTAAAAAAGTCTTGAAAGAAAAACGATTCACAAGTTGGAGAAAGTTCTGTACTTCTCTCTCACCGAGGACTCCATCTTCAGTCATGTGGACCAACATTAAACGTTTTCGCTTAGGAGTTTCTCACAACACGTTTAACACTATACCATCGTCTCTGTCCAATGAATATTTGAATCATTTAGCTCCTACTTTCGTTCCAGAACAAGAATTAGTCACAGACACTTTTCAGATTTCTTCAAGTTCAGATGATTCGTTTCTTAATTCCCCTTTTACTCTCACTGAACTTAAAGGTGTCCTTTCTTACGTCCGAGATTCGGCTCCTGGGGAAGATGGGATTCCCTATTCTTTTTTCGCAAACCTCGGAGACAATAGTTTACATTATTATTTGAAGGTTATAAATTCTGTTATTTTGTCAGGTGACGTTCCGACGACATGGAAGTCACAAATAGTATTGCCAGTTCTAAAGCCCAATAAAAACCCTTCAGAAGTTTCTTCGTACCGCCCTATAGCTCTATCACCTGTCATTGCAAAAATTGCTGAACATCTTGTAAAGAACAGATTAGAATGGTATTTCGAAAGGAATAATTTACTCACAAGTTCACAATTCGGATTCCGCAAAGGTAAGAGTACCACGGACAGTACTGGTGTATTGATTTCCGATGTTCGACTTGCATTCTCACAAGATGAATCGGTTGTAGCCGCTTTCTTAGATATCAAATCAGCTTATGATAATGTATGTTTATCGATCTTAAAGAAGAAATTACTTTCGTTAAAAGTACCCCATAATCTTATACGCTTCATTATTAAATTCATGTCTGGACGTTCGATAATGCTGGACGGTTCTAGCAGAATATTATGGAAAGGTCTCCCTCAAGGATCTGTGCTCAGCCCTATCCTTTATAATATCTATACTTATGACCTTGAAAGTTCGTTAGCTGCAACTTCCAAAATTTTACAATATGCCGATGATGTTGTAATTTATAGCTCAAAAAAGTCCATTAATAATGCCTGCGCTTCATTATCAGAATCATTGTATCTACTTAAAATCTGGTTGGACAAAAACGGACTAGAATTATCTGTGTCCAAGAGCTGCGCGGTATTATTCACCAGAAAGCGTATGCCTCCTCCTGTGATTTTACAATATAATGAAGAGCCTATTCCCGTTAAATCTCAAGTCAAATTTTTAGGTTTAGTTTTAGATTCCAAACTAACAGGGAAACCGCATTGTGAATACGTTGCAGATAAATGCGAACGTGCTTTGAACATCACTAGGTGCCTGTCAGGAGTCTGGTGGGGTGCACATCCTTTCTCATTAAAATTAGTCTACAATGCTCTGATTAGAAGTGTCCTGGATTACGGAACTTTTTTGTTGGAGCCATGTAGCGTGGCTGGAATGGACAAGCTTGACGCTATCCAAGCAAAAGCCCTTAGAATTATAACTGGTGCCATGAAATCGAGTCCAATAAACGCCTTACAGGTTGAATGCGCTGATCCACCCCTCAAACTTCGCCGTCAATTTTTAGCAGATAGATTCTTTTACCGCATCCTACAATTCTCTGATCATTTACTCATTTCTAAAATTCAACATCTTTCAGATCAGGTTGATTCGTCTGACTATTGGACCCATAAATCATTACCTCATCTAGTTGTTAGCTACAGATCGTACAAAACAATAACTGCTCCAACTCACCGATCATTTAGACTTCCACTTTTTGAAACTGATTTCAAACCCCTTATAATTTCTCCGGATGTCCATCTCAATATTGGTATTTTGAAAGGTGATCCAAATGCCAACACCAATTTTAATGCTTTTGTTGACGACCATTGGCATGGTTGGCATCAAATATACTGCGATGCTTCGAAACACTCCGTAGGTGATTGTGTTGGTGTTGGTCTTTTCCATCTACAATACAATATAGTAGAAAAAATTAAGTTTCCTCCTGAAACTTCGATATTCACAGCCGAATGTTTCGGTATATTTAAGGCTCTAGAATATATACTCTTATTGAAACTACCACAAACAGTAATTTTTTCCGATTCCATGAGTGCGTTACAAGCGTTAATCAAATTTCCCTTTAAAAGAAATGCTTTTTCTCCAATAATCATTATGACCAGAGAAACACTTGTCAAGTGCGTGAATAAGGGATATTCTGTTTCGTTTGCCTGGATTCCCAGCCACAATGGTATAGTCGGTAACGAGAAAGCTGATTTACTAGCAAATGACGCAATACAGTGCGGAGACACCTTTTATTATAAAAATTACACTCAAGACCTGGCTGCTCTTCCTAAACTCCTCCTCAAACAATCGTGGAGCGAGGCATGGACGAGCAGTTCCCGATTAAAAGGCAAGTATTATCATCATATCCAACCCCAAATTCCAAATAAACCTTGGTTCTTCAAATCAAGACTCAGTAAAAGAGCTATATCAGTCATAATACGGATGCGATTGGGTCACATGTGTAGTCCGGCTCATCTTGCTCGGTTTCGCATAATCGACGATGACATTTGTGAATGCGGGGAAGATGTAGGTGATGCAAATCACATCTTCCTTAACTGCCCTATTTATGATCACACACTATTGTATACAAACTTAATCAATCTAAAAGTTCCCTTTCCTATCAATATACTTTGCTTACTTTTTAATAATTCTATCCCTATTTATAGTGTTTTAGCCTCATTTATTGAGGCTAATGACATAAAATTATAAAATATATATTTCCTTCATGTAATTCCTCATCTTTTTTTCCTATCCTATGTATCCTTCTCCTCTGACCATAACCACTCATATTTCCCACGATTATATATATTTTTTCATTCCGATACGTTTCCCCGTTTTAAAACAAAAAATAAATAAAAAGAACATGACACTGGCAAATGCACAAGCCGTGCGACGCCAAAGTCCGGAAAGGACAAAAAAAAAAAAAAAAAAAAAAAAAACCTTAGACGAAGCATCATACAAGATCCATGCCAAGAACAATAAATTTTGTTAAGATTGAGGGGTTATTAAAAGACTACCCTCGAAACGCTAATTTCATTTAAAAGTTAAGGAAATTCACTAACTCTCTCTATCGCACGCACGAGAAACAGAGGTACAGACAATTTCAAACAAGCTATACAATTTCAAATATCAAATGCGCCAAAACCTGGCGGAAGGACAATCCTCCTAAGGGAAGAACAGTTGAAAGAAATTCGTTTGAAGATAATGAATACCTACATTCAAATTTACATGTATTTTTCCGGGTTAAATAGCCTATGAGCCGATTTAGCTCACATTCGAAATCCTTGTTTACCACCAGTATGAGGCTCAACTGCAAAAACTGTACAAAATAATTATGACAAAGTGCGATAAATTTCTAAAAGCGTAAGAAAAATTTTCATTTCTCAGTGAAAATGTTTTGAAAAGAGGTTGCACGGTGCACTTGCCTCAACGGCGGGCACAATAGTCTGGTCCATGAATGCATTTTAATGAAATAAAGAAACGTTTTGTCCCCTCGCTGCATTGACTCGGGACCTAAATACTCGCACTGAATGGGCGGAACCCTATTGACGCCACGACATGTCTCTTGATTCTATCAGGCTGTTTTCATTCAAAGATACTTTCTGTTGAGAGTGGAGAATAATAGGTCAAGGCACGGCCTTAATTAAAGTAGGTAGGTACCAAATAACAGGGCCGGACTTGATTCGAATATTTTCGTTACCTAATACATAACAAAAAACCTCAAGTTTTGAAAGTTTTCAAAACTAGGTAGCTAGCACTCCTGACAACCACGGATCGCTGTCCAAGGAGAGGAAATAAGAGGAAAGTATAAGTCTTTCTCTCCCGTTTTTTAGATGCACATTAGACGTATGAGCGGTCGGTGCCAACCAAGTTGTTACGACGTTATTTACGCTCAAATGACGCGTTTTTATTGCATTCTGCTTTGATCTTGAGGTTTCTAAAAAAAAAAAAAAATATTCAAAAAGACAATATTATCACTACATTGGTAGGTAGTATAAACTGAAGCTTGACTTGGACTGGATAGTGACTGAAATTGACTTAGAGTATAACTGAGACAAGTTTTTAATGTGAAATGATATGCTTTACTTGCAAAATATAACAAAACTTGATACTGCGGCTAAATACACAACGTGTAGAGCCAAAATGGAAATAAACTATTTTGAGGGTATCGAAATGTCAATGTCACTGTCAGTCATTAATTAAAGTCACCGTCATAACAGTCAGAAACAGAAAATCAAAACATTGTTTCTAAGCACAAGGATTTTATTAAAAACATCTTAGTTTTGTGCGAATTTTTATAAATTTCTTCGTTTAATATTACTTCGTACTATTTTCATAACTTTTGTGTGCGTGCTGTGTGCTTCATTGAAGAATAATAAATTCAATTCCGTATTTACGTCACGAAGAGTCATCGTAGACTTTTTGGATTGAAACACCATTCATTCAACAATTTCATCACTTATAATGGATTACGTCGCTAAACTAAAGATTCTAGTTATAGGAGAGAGTGGAGTTGGGAAGTCTAGGTAATTTTTTCGCTAGAATGTAAACGTAAAACTTCTGACCAAAAACAACTTCCAGTATGTAACTGCGTAGAAATGAATGTCCGTGCGTTATCATTGAGTCATACCTACTCATTCTTATTAGCCAACATGTTGTTAACATTGATTTAGTTAAACATGCTTGATAACAAAACTGCCTTCAAAACTAATAGCTACGAAGAACTCTTCATGTATTGTGTTGATGAAAAATAATTCTATCTAACAAAGATATGAAACGCATTAATTAGTTAATTAACTTGCTACCTTGACATAACAATCAACATACCAATTCAATATGCATATAAGATTTTGTACTTACCCTAACTTGGTACTTATTGGTACCTTGTACCTACTTAGCAACGTATAACAAAAGTCAGCATATGGAGCCAGGTCTACCTGGCAGGGGTCTTATTTTGTAAGTTTGGTGGCAGTAATTATTGCACGCCAACCCTCTCGCACTAGCTTAATGGCAACGTGCAAGCGAGCAGGTTAGCAAACAATTTGTTTCACCACTAGATCCAGATCGCTTATACAATAAGACTTCTGCTTGCCACTTTTTAACTAATGAAATAATAAGACATTTATCCGCAAGACAATTTGTTCTATTTACTAGCAGTCCATACCGGACTGAGAACTCGGAAACCCTAAACTTCAGAACCCCTGGACCAATTATTCTCATATTCGAACTTAAAAATTGTATTGGAAATTAACTACTTGCCTTAAATTTCAAACAGATCAACAGTTTACAAGTTATCATGGACACAAACATAATAGAAACACTTACAAACACGTTACATAAACCCTTCACACAGATATAGTTATATAGTTCCTCATATGTGGTAAAAGCTGTAACACTCGAATGAACTACCTACGGAAATCAAGCGTTCACCTTCACTGGAAGTTTTTAAGCGTGGAGTTAAGTTGCACTATATCTCGGGATAGTTGCTGCATCCTCATGCTCACTCCATGATTGTAATTATGTATATGTATGTATGTATATTATTATTATTTAGGTATGTATGTATTGTTGTAGTACTTATTAGTAAGTATTATATTTTTATACTTTTAACTGTGGTTTAGTAGTATGTCTAGTTTTTCTGTGTCCCTTACCTCTTCCTTATAAATCCTCTCCATACTAAGGTTGCCTGGAAGAGATCGCTTGAAAGGATAAGGCCGCCAATTGTTACACTAGTTTTAAGTCGTTTTTTGTATTATGTATGTAATTTATGGTGTGAACAATAAAAAGTTATCTATCTATCTATATTTACTTCATACATATTAATGCCACTTGCTTGCATAGACAGATACCTTGCTTCGCTCTGTCAATAAATCTATTTGTAATTTAATAAGGTAATATTATCAAAGAAGTCTTATTGTAGGTACTTATAAGTAGGTAGATGGAATTTTTTGATCTTGCCATATAACTTGCTAAAAAAAAATAAGTTATACCATCAAAACTTTTCAAAAGATCACTTACTAACTTCAGAACATTTTCAGCATAATCCTAGCATTCACAAAAGGCGACTACAAGCCACAGTTCCCCGCCACCATCGGTGTGGACTACAACAACAAGGAGATGGAAGTCAACGGAGTCAAAGTCAAACTCGGGATTTGGGATACAGCAGGACAGGAGCGGTATAGGACTTTGACTTCTAGTTTTTACAGGTATGTTTTATTTTTATAATTTTTTTATTAAAATAAGTTCAGTAAAAGACAATAGGCTAATTAATATATAATAAGTCAACCTAGTATTTAATTCAACTTTAATAATACATACATTTAAAAAATTTGAGTCGGTGTCTGCCTACAAATTGCTATGCAGTTTGGCAAAATTATAACTAAAAAAATAATTATTGTTTGTTTTGTTGTGAATAAATAAAAAAGAAATATATATACTTATATATATATATATATATTACATTTTTTTATAAGACTATCAATTTTAGAACTTTAGAGACCAAGAGTATGAAGGGAAATATGAAGTCTGGTTTTAGTTTCTAACCAATAGGCGATGACCTGCCTCTTCACCTAAAACTGTATCGCAAATTTTCATTTGACAATTACTGATTGGCAAAAACATGAATCGCCGTTTTATCCTTTTGCAACTACTGATTTTACAAATAATTCATTAAATTAATTGATTTAAAAAAAAGAATTAGCTCTTTTTATGACATAACTTTCAGTTTTTATCACTCGATAAACACTTCATTTATTATTAGTGTTACTTACTAAAACTATACTTGTTATAGAAACGTTTAACATATTGAGAAAGTAACTAATATTTATAATGGCTTCGAACACTAGGTTAGGTTATGTTTAAACTGCGACAAGCAACGCGCGAGCCGAGCGACCGAAGCGAGCGTGCCGCGGTTGCGGCTGGCGAAGCGCTAAAAAGTGATTTAGCCTTATTTAATCTATGAATTAACTATTCTGTTCTGAGAGCAAACGATTTTTTGCACAGCTCGAAGTGGTATTTCATAGTATTTGATCCGATCCTAGGCTAGATTTATTTACAAACTCGCGAATTCTTTTCGTCTGGTCCTAAGTAAATCTAACTCTACTCTTTTGCCTAGTTGGCTTATTATACCATTATGTAACTTATAACGATATCATGGGGCTTAAGTAGACTAGCTGCAAGTCTAACCACCGAATACTGAAACGCTTGTTAACTTTGACGACAGATTAAGTCTATTGCTGCCATTGTCATTTGCGTAGTGCCAGACAAAGGTAGCATTATAATTAATCTGTTGTCAAAGTTAACGAACGTTTCAGTATTCGGGGGTTAAAGTGCCTAAAAAACGAAAAAAATACTATTTTGTTTCAGAGAAGCTCACGGTGCTATATTAGTGTATGATGTGTCAGATCCAAAGACATTAGACAAGTTAAAAGAATGGGCGGAGGAGCTCCAAGTGTACACCACGAAGAAGAACATTGTCTGTTTGGTTATCGGAAACAAAATTGATCAGGTAAGTTCCTTATTTAGATACGTATTGTGGCACGTCATGCAAGGGCTCTACAAGGGATCCAATGCAGTTACTAATTAAAAATCAGACAAACTGCTTCTGCTTCTTAAACTGTTGGGTATATAAACTTACAATTTTGCGTACGTTACAACGTTATTTTTGACCCTAAACAACTTTTGCGCCATGATTTTTCATAAAAACTTAACCCCTCTCCCACTTCCCCTTCAAGTACACTGTTATTTTTTTAAAATGTTTTTCACCTCAGAACTCCATCATTTATGAACCGATTTGGAAAATATTTTATTTTATTTTGAAGGAGATACTTCCAGATTGGTCCCGATATTATCAAAATCTAGTTCTGATAATGGAATCCATGAGAAATTGAGGGCACTCCTCGTTTTTTTTTTTTTTTTTTTTAATGTTATTTGTTGACGAGACGAGCAAGTCGCTCACCTGATGTTAAGTTTTGAGCTTGCTCATAACAGTTTAGTGCCACCCAGAATACAATAATAAATGAAGAATAAAAAATAAGAAAGAAAATAAAAGTAGGCATACTTATAGCAATTTTGGTATTTTCATCAACAAGTCAGAAAGTATCATTTGGTGAAGTGGAACTGATGAAGAAGACCACAGATGGCCACCAGAACCCCTCAATGATAAGTATTGCACGGGTGCCGCCAAGATAATCTAGATTGTGATAGTTAAGCAACTATGGTGAAGCAAATTTAAATTATAGAAGATATGTTTTTGATCTAGCACAGAGCAGTACCCAGAGAAAGAGGTCAGGCATTCGCACAGAAACACAGGATGCTGTTTATAGAGAGCAGTGCAAAAACACAGGAAGGCATCAATTTGGCTTTCGAAGAACTGACCCAAAAGGTAAGTGTATTCTGTATCAGGCTTTAAACGTCCCACTGCTGTGTGTAAGTAGGTAAGTATGTAAGTGTGTTTGTTCCCGTTCAACTCTAACGGCTGAACGGATTTGGATGAAATTTGGTGTGGAGGTACCTTATACACTGGATTAACACATATGCTACTTAATATCCCGAAAATGTAAAAACTGGAACTGGAACAAACACACTTACATACTTACACACACAAAAACTTTCGCATTTATAATATTAGTGTGATAGAGGCTGAAATCTTCTTTTTTATCATTCCTACAGCAACTTAAAATTTTATCCTAGATATGTTTTGTCGTAGATAATCGAGACGCCAGGCCTCTGGGAGTCTGACGGGACCTCGTCCAACATTCGCATCTCCCACGGCGACAACCCGCGACAGAAGGACGACTCGTGCTACGGCAACTATTGTAGGATATAGACGCGCGTGTTCCTTAGGTTGAGTTGCACCATGTGAGGTTAGTTGTCAAATCCGCCATTGTACCATTCCATTATCTTCGGCTAGCAAACGAAATCGTCGAAATTTGTCAGTTTGGCTATTTTTGACAGGAGGGAAATTGACGAATCTGTCGGTTTTACAGATGTCAAATTAGACAGGCGCCACATTGTCAAATTTGCAATGATGGCTAATCAATTGCGGCTATTTTAAACGTGTCAAAGTGACGAATTGATGTAACCGAAGATGGTGCAACTCATCAGGCTGGGATTTGAAGAATACCTAAAATAGCACGGTTACCAATAAATGCAAAGTACAATATATTTTTGTAGATAATCAAAATTTAACCATGTATAAATACAATTTATGTCTCATTTTTAAAAAGCTCACTTCTTCAAATCCATTGCTTGTTTTGTGATATTTTATGGTATGCTTGTGTGAAAAAGTTTTAACATAATTAAAAAAAAAAACTTATTTTAAAAACTCGCTATTTTAACTGTTCTTTTCATTCTATATATAATTTACCAAGTAATTTAAGTGTCTATTTTATTTGTTTATAATCTAAGAATTTGTATTAAAAAAAAGATATCAATTTTTTGTATCACATAGCTGAATTTAGACAAAAGCAAACATGTAAATAGTTGTTTCTTTATCGGACCAAAAATAAATGAATGAAACTCTAATTAATGTAACAGTTTTCTTCGCGTCCAACTTTACTAATATAAATGCCAACATTTTCATTTTTTCTTTTCAACATTTTTTTAATATAAAATTACAGTGAGGAAATTTGTTTTTTTAAATCCTTAATATCTTTAAAATGTTGGTAATGGTATTCTAAAGTTAAGAATGATAGTTTTACTAAATCTCCGTAATTTTATATTTAAAAAAAAATTAAAACGTGCGAACGAAGCTGATTCGAGAGAGCTGGCTCTTAAAGATCGGAGACGGACATACGATATAGGATGTATACTTTTTTTTATTATAGGTCCACGCGAACAAAGTCGCTGGTAACAGCTTGTATCATATATTCCTAAAAACCTACGCTATTCTGATACATAATCTAAGCTGATAAATATGTTTTGCCTTTTAAAAAAAAAAAAAAAAGTCGTGAGGTCTCATTTCGTCGCGACCCTATATCTTGGCAACCTCTTGACCGATTTTGCTAATATTCGAAATTATTGGTTAGAATCGAGAACCAAATGTTTCTGCCAAATATTTTAAAAAACGGCGGTAAAATGCGTCGCAAATAAAAAGTTAGGTTTAAAATAAAAGTAAGTACGGTCGGATTGGCTGAGTAGCTAGCCCTGGTGTCAGTGGCCGCCTGAAGGTCTCTGACATGGCATAGCGGTGGTTGTAGAAAAAACCGTGACCTACAATTTAACGTGTCATTCCGACACACGGCTGCGTACAGTGTTGTGTTTAATATCATCATGCGCTGGTGTATTATTTTTATTTGTCCTAAATATTTTGTATTCGCCTGTACATAGATTCAAAATTATACAATTTTCTTCCGAATTTTAAAGCAGGTGCATTTCGCTAAAGAATAAAGAAAGAATTATAAAATTAATGAATTAGTCAGCTGATCCCGTGGGACCAGTTCGGGGCGGGTCCAGTTGACGTAAGAACCGTAAGGACGAAGGCGTTTTGAAACAACGATAGCTCGGATAAGTATCTTTATTGGACTAAGTATATAATAAAGACAAACGCTTATTACTTAATTTTACTCTACATTTGTAAATGCCTCTCGCGGTAACCCATCCGAGTAATGACCGTATCATCCGTTATTTAAGAGGCTACTTCGAGAAAAAGATAGTGCTATACACTTTTACTATCCACCAACCTGAACTGGCCCAGCGTGGTGTATACGGCCCAATCACCCGTCGAGGGTAGGCTGATATCTCAGCAGTGGGATGCTTAGAGGCTGATACAGAAGATAAACTTTCGCGCGCAAATTAAAAAAGATGTCTTTGGCGCTCGCTAGTCAAAGAATCAGATAATTGCTAATTAGGGCTAGGAAATTAATCAAAATTGTGTTTGATACAAAATCTATTCGTGTAATAATCACTCGAATAGTTATAAACTAGTTTCGGAGCGCAAGCGAAAAGTGTGTGTAAATCGAGATCTTTTTAATGTTTTTTCTTTGTTAAGAAAATGTCATCTAATTATGTTTTCCCTCTTGGCTATACTTACTAGACGATTGAACTAAAGTAAAATATATCTCAAAAAAAGATTTTTAATCTACATAACTAATTAGGTGCACTGTATATAAAAATCACATATTTTTTTTCAAATTAGCTTCTTAACATCACTGTTCGGTTAGGGCACCTTTTTTTCCGAGACAGCTACGGAGACGCCTCCACTTTCGATGACGTCAGCCACTCGACCCACTCGACCCAAGGTTTGAGTCCCACCCTTAACCACCCCTAGCCCAGAGGTCCCCGTTTAGTAGGCTCTTACTACAGGCAGGGGATACCGATTCTAGTGCCCCGGCATCAGGGCAAAGTCAAGCTACGTTATGAGCGCTTGATTTACAATAAACCAGTAATACATCACTGTAGACACACCACGACGACGACGACGTCACAGGCAATAAAGCAAGACAGCAATAAAGTATTTTCCACTTCCTAGTCGCAGTAAATACCCATGTATTACAACAAATAAACGATAAAAGCCTCTACATACGTAGTCTAATAGATAAATACTGCTACCGGCCCCACCAACCTAACTGTACTGGGGGCCAAATAAAAGAACCAACATTTTCCATGAAAGGTATCAGTTTTGTCCAGAAATTATGACAGTGGCTCCGCCATTAAACTGTACGGATGACTTGTGCGCGCTGTACATAACATCGATAAAAAAACGCATCAATAACCATTCATAATGGCGACGTGTAATGCTCTGTGGGGGTACTGGAAAGTGGCTGGTAAGTTGAGGGTGGCAAGGCGCATAATGGTTTATAGTGCTTTGATGGTGAATATTATTTCGCGTGTGGGCGTGGGGAATACCTACGGGAAGATTTCGTGCAAAGAAACGCAGATGAGGAAAAACTAGTACTTTAGTAATTATATAGCTACTGACACTAAAAGTTATTGCTTAGTTACTGATTAAGATAATGCGGTGAACTTATGACGCATTCAAGTTTTGAAGATTTAGTACTAATCGAGACAAGAGACAAGAGTAGTTTTAACAAGAGTATTAAAATAAAATTTTAAATCTCATTAGAAACTCTTACTTAATGCTATTGCTATTGATTGTACTTCATCATCATCAGCCGGAAGACGTCCACTGCTAAACAAAGGCCACTCCCTTAGACCGCCACAACGACCGACAACTTGCGAATTGTATCCAGCGGTTGCCCGCAACTTTCACTTGACTGACTTGAGTGTAGGTACTTACAACTGAAGATTGTTTTTTTTTTTTATTCTACAAATAAATCAAAGTTATAATAAACTATATAGGTAAAAACAAAACTAATAAAGTAAAATTATTATTTATTTATTATTTATTTATAAAATAAAGTAACAAAATATATAAGAGTAATAAAACAAAGAAAAAAATAAATATAGTCTGCCTACCTAAGGTCAACAAAACTGTAACAATGTACAAACAGGCATACAAACAAAAATCGCATAAACAAACATCATAATTTTTGTGGATATGCACATTCAGATATCACGCGGTGTTCATGAATTTCAAAGCAATACTAAGGCTTGAAATTCACGCACAGCGTGATCTCCCAAGATACCATCCCGTATTTTCGGGCATATTTCGCCACGTACCTCCAAAGGCGCCTTCCCGATGCCACTGGTTAATTCCAGTGGCTGGGACACTTCCATTTATCAACGACTTCGACGACAAATAGGCCCAAGTACGCTGCCCTGAATGGCCCAAGATGGAGTCCCGCTAATAGCTGGCCATACTTCAGCCAGACTCGGGATAAACGTTGACAAATATATAAGAGAAGCATTCATTATGATTTATCGACGAGCTCGGCAAAACGGCAAAATATTAATACGATGGCTTTATGAGGTTTTTAATGATACTCGGACAGATATAACGCATGTTATGTCAGCTTCTGGAAGTGCTCGGTTGTTTATGGTTTTGTGGCTTTGATAAATAGATGGAAAAGCTACTTTTGGGCTACATTAGGGAAAACCTATAGAAGAGCAGCGCTATTACGTGATTAATCTACAGGAGTTATTTGTCTGCGGCACTATCTCGCAGCTATAAGCAATAGTTTCCAAAGTCCAAAATGCGTGTAGCTCTAATTATGTTCAGAAGGCATAAAAAATAAATATACTTATGTAAAAAAAATGAAATACAAAGGATATGACAAGAAAGTCTTCCTTTTTAAAATAAATAAATCCTAACTAATATTATAAATGCGCATGTAACTCTGTCTATCTGTCTGGGTGTTTGTCGCTTTATCGCGTTTAAACGGCTGAACGGATCGACGTGATTTTTGGCATAGATAGATAACTCTTTATTGTTCACACCAGAAATTACATGCATAATACAAAAATCTACTTAAAACTTGTGTAACAATTGGCGGCCTTATCGCTTAAAGCGATCTCTTCCAGGCAACCTTAGCATGGAGAGGATTTATAATGAAGAGGTAAGGGACGGGGTCTGCCCTTATAAAGGAATACGTAACGCACAAACATAAAAAATAGACAAACTTACATAATAAGACTACATACTTCTTAAACATATAGTAAAATAATAAAAAGATAGCAAAAAACAATGTTGTGTAAACTAGTATGATAGTTCCTTATTGTTTTTTTGCTTTTGTGTACATAATGTGTTTTTTCTCCACAAATAAATATTTGTCTATTTGTCTATTTGTCTAAAAGATAGATATAGCTTAAGGGTAGGAGACGGACGTCTACTTTTTTTGTAGGTCCGTGCGAACGAAGTTGCCGGTAACAGCTACTACCTATATGATATGATACATATACTAGCTTTATATATAATTGATTATTCTGTATCTACCTGTTGTCACTGAACTCCTAATAAACCGCTGGACTTTGATGTTTTTTTTTGTGTGTTTCGGTCCCTGGGTGGTTTAGATTCACAATTGGACACAGTAGGAGAAAAACAAAAAAAATTGTCGGGCAGTACATCGGGTCCGCTAATATATAGTTATAATAATAATACTGATAATAAAAAAAAAATATTGACGGCGTCTTTATTAGCAGATGATATCAATATCCACCGACTTAACATGAACTGACGAAAAAAAATCGTCGGAAAATGCTGTCTGTTCCAACAATAAAGATTAAATTAAAGATTTTGACGTTTTTACACACACGGTCATCTGACCCCAAACTAAGCAAAGCTTGTAAAATGGCTGCCAAAGACTGATATACGTACATATATATTTTTAAATACATACTTATATAGATATTAACACCCAGACATAGAACAAACACAAATGTTCATCACATTAATATTTGTCCTAGATGGGAATCGAACCCACGCCCCCAAACACAGAAGGTAGGTTCACTACCAACTGAGCCACCGGGGCTTCGAAATTCCTTTGCCCTAGTTAGTCACTCGGCTGCTGTTGAACCACCTCTCAGAATAAACGTCTTGGTATTTTATTCGATAAAATTGACGTCATCAAGATATAAAATGTAATTGTGACCCTATATCACTGAAACAAAGACAGAAGAAGACAGGCAATCATCCGCGCATTTCGTCAATTCTATAAATAGGTACTTAAAGTACATCAAAAGGAAATCCCGGAAATCGGAAGTAACACGACCAAAAATACAATTTACCCTTCGAATTCGCAACAACCCAGCTCCAATATTTACCTACGCTCCGGACTGATTTAAACGGGGATTAATACAGGGTCCGTCATCCAGAAATATTGACTCTGATTTCTTTCGGCTCGTTTGAGGGAATGTGATTGAAAATTCTGATGGATTGCCTTGTTTGGTTAAGGATTGAGCGTGACCGGTCTTCGAAAGTGTGAAAAATTCGTTCTAAAATTGTGACAAATTCAAGTGTAAATATTTGGGGTTCACCGTAAAGGCGCGTGGCGGTGCGAGGCTGACACTGCCCCTGCATCGGACATGGATAAAGTATCTACCACAGAAAATAAACAAAAACTTCTAAATTTCTCTTTTCTGTGATAAGTACACATAATAAGTATAAGGTTTAATTCATATGTATAATGTTATACTATAATTATTAACATTTCTTATTTTGTTGAGTGGCAGCCGACCGCCTCGTGGTGTGCGTTGTTTTTCAATAAATATAGTAAGTTCTGCGAATAACAGACCTTGCGAGCTGCAACCTGTTTTCATAATCTAAATTTTTCTGTGAATCATGTGCATAGTACGGGACGAATCGTCCCGACATTATATCTTGACAATCTCTTGACCGATTTTGCTAATATTCGAAATTCTTATTTAAAATTGAGTACCAAATTTTTCTGCCAAATATTACTTTATTCTGCCGGTCATTTGCGTCGCAGCAAACTTCCCCCTTTTTGGCCAAATACCCCAATCAAATATCGCCGACGACAAAAAAAAAAACAATAAACTTATAGAGCCTGTGTATACCAATTAGTTTCGTCAATATTGATTGAAAAAGACGATCTGTATGCAAGTACCAATATACGGACAGATGAAAGCTAATTTTGCCAGTTGATGCAGAGACTTTCGCTCGCTCGGTCAGTAATAAAAGTGTACGGATGCAAAAATACGGAATAAACTATATCATTTCATAGACTAAATATGTTATTTCATACACTAACTGGAAACTTCAAACTTACGAACTAAAATCTGTATTTTATTGCTCGGGTAGGTACCCAAAACACAAGTTCTAGTGAGAGTTGGTAGGTAGGTACCTACCTGCTTAATGTACATAATTATGTTTAGATAGGTCACACAATTCAAATACGTTGTTTTAATTATCAGCTACCGTTGGTGTCTGCAATAATATCAAGGTGGATTTTACAAAAGTAACCTAATTAGACAATAATAAATGCGTTTAAAATAAAGAAATAGATAACAATCAATCTATAACAGATATACCTACTACAACTAAATAATCAACACAGCCTGCAAGACATAGGGTTATATCGGATCACAGATCATATCCTAGATTCTGCATTCAGGACGCTCGAAGCGCACCATCGCAATCAGATCGCAAACGCATCAGTCTAAGAAATTACTCTGATTGATTGTGTTAGGCGTAACCTTGAGATAGCCAATAAGAACGCTTGGTCGCACTCCCTGCGACCCGCGCCTTCCTCAAAATTTTGTGACTTTTTGTAGGAACAACGAATCTCGTAATGCGGTATCTAGTGTGATCTGTGTATCGGATATACATTATAATAATATAATATGTTCTCGAATCTCCTCGATCGTAACGCAAGATGGGTAAAAGAACATAGGGGAGGGTTTTTTCGATAATATTGCTGATGGTGAAAAGAAAACACTCTCAGTGGACCGCGATAAGATGAGCTTTATGGGCATTTTACGATAACTTCTTGTCTTGAAATATGAGGGGAATCACCTATTTGCATTGCTAATGTTTATAAGCACGTACGAATTGTTGTCGAGATGTTTGCGCTGTGTAAAACAGTGATTAAACTAAAAAACAGAAAAACTGGCAGGCCAGAACCAGACTTGCTAATGCTTACAGGTTTATTTATTTATCAATTATTTTCCATTGGTTGGGCATTACAGGTTACCCCAATTCGCCCACCCATGGACCATATTTAAACCATTCCAAAAACCTTAACTAACCGGTCTGTTTCTGCCTTTGGACTGGTCGATGCAATCGGTGGCCATACAACAGCGCCCAACGCTACAAGCTTACCTTGCTCACGAAGGCGCCTCTCTGCTTCAGCCAGTAAACATGCCACTGCTGAGATGCTGCCTACCCTCGAAGGGTGATTGGGCCATATCCACCACGCTGGCCCAATGCGGGTTGGAGGATTCTCATACGCCATCAAATTTCTTCTCCAGAAATATGCAGGCTTCCTCACGATGTTTTCCATCACCGTAAAGCCAGTGGTATATATCCGTACATAGGTTCCAAAGAACTTATTGGTACGAGCCCGCCCGGGTTCGAACCCACGACCCCACGAATGCGAAGCGAGTGTGCTCCCAGCAACCACGGCTCTCTACATGGCAATTACTTCTATCGTGAAAATAAACTAGTAGTTCGCGATCCCTATATCTTCACAGCCCCTGGACCGATTCAGCTCATATTCGAACTTAAAAACTGTATTGAAACGACCTACTTGCATACAAAATTTAATGAAGATCGGATCAACGGTTCGCAAGTTATCATCAGACAAATATACACACAAACATACAAGCATACAAACATACATACAAATACCGATTTGTCCCAGTAAACTCTGAGACCTTCGCTTCGCTCGGTCAATGAGTAAACGATCACCCTAAGTATAGCCAACCTTTATTATATTTAAAAAAAATATATAAAAATGAGAATGTGCTTTTTACCTTAGGCAAGCTTAGTAGATTTGCCATAAAAAAAAAAACCAAACACCAAGAAGCTGGTGGCAACGCTGGTTATAATACGTCGGTCCTAATAAACGCTTGTAATCGTAATAAACGTAATCAACACTCGGTGGTTTTTTTTTTAAATTTGTTATTGATTATTAGTTTATATACAACCGAAAATAATGGCACTGGGTTTTTTTTTTCATCAAAATTAAATTTTCAAATTGTCAATTGTTTTTAACGGTCATCAGGCCAACCGTTTTGCCACAAACCACCTGACAGTGTGGTCGAAGATGGCCAAAAAAACCTGTACATTTAATTACCGTCTGTAATCTATCTCTCATTTTTCGGAATAAACCTTTCTCATTTATGGAGATAAAAGTAATTAAGGATAAACGACTTTCATACAAAACTGTCGATGCCTTTTTAGGCGTCCTACTACGATTTTGAACTGGGCATGACTTAACATAGGTCTAATTTGGCCTCTAAGTATCGCAAAGTCGATAATTTAAAATGTTCATGGCTAGGAAATACCATCTTTCAACCCAATAATTACGACAAATTTTACGATTGTAGTGGTGTGTTCTTTACATGCGAATCATGCGATCATGCTGTGCGTGAAATATTGATGTGTGCGTGCGTCTTGCAAAAATCGTGTACACTGGTTGTGCCGCGCGCGCGTCACGCGGTTTACGCGACGTTGCCAGCTTGTCGGAGCGTGTGTGAGCGAGACTAGGTATCCTTGCCTCGCGGCTTAGTCCGCGCGCGGCCTTCGATAATTGCGACGTTGCGAGATTCGGTATCGGTGTGCAGTGCAGTGTTTGATTTGGTTACCTAATCTATCTATACCAATATTATAAAGAGGAAAGATTTGATTGTTTATTTATTTCATTGTTTGTTTGTTTGAATGGGCTCCAAAACTGCTGAACCGATTTGAAAAATTCTTTCGCTGTTGGGAAGCTTCACTATCCCCGGGTGACATAGGTTATATTATATTTTCAAAAAAATTAGGGATCCTTACTAAAACTCCAACAATGTAACCCAAGATGATGTATTTCGCGTGCACTGCGAAAACTATTCATGATGAAAGAATAGTCTATACCAATATAATAAAGAGGAAAGATTTGATTGTTTGTTTGTGTGCATTGAATGGGCTCCGAAACTGCTGAACCGATTTGGGAAATTCTTTCACTGTTGGGAAGCTACACTATCCCTATACTATACTTATTTTATTTTAAAAAAAATTGGGATCCTTACTAAAACTCGAATAATGTAACCCAAGATGTAAAAAAAATACCTAAAATATCCTTTACATCGCGTGCGTTGCGACAACTATTGATGATGATAGAATAATCTATCTATACCAATATTATAAAGAGGAAAGATTTGATTCTTTGTTTGTTTGTTTGTTTGCATTGAATGGGCTCCGAAACTGCTGAACGGATTTGAAAAATTGTTACGCTGTTGGGTGGCTTTTCGGCTTTCTTAATTTTTTTATTTTTTTTTGTGACTTGACGCGGGTGGAGGGGTTTTCGTGTGTGTATTATGGTTTTTATTTTTTTGTTGGGTGCCCGTGCGAAGCCGGGGCGGGCTGCTAGTAACCTAATAATAACGTACATAATTATAATAGAATGCAGCAGACATCATCGTTGCGCTATAGACGCCATCAATATTCTGGCCAAAAAAAGAGCACGAAACGTGTTCGTGCTCGGCTGAAATATTATCATGGCGAAGGTGTTTCGTAAGTGCCTACCTACCTAATTTATAAATAAAAAATATAGTTCGAGACTTCTTGCCCATTTTCATGGCGATGGGGGGATTTCTACCCTTCCAACTGCGATTTTCAATTACGGTCATAGATTTTAAGGATCATCATCATCATCATCATCAGCCTGTTTCCTATCGTACCGAGATTTCTTACCCATTTTTCATAGCAATGGGGGAAATTTCTACCCTTCCAACTGCGATTTTCATTTGCGGTCATAGATTTAAAATTCATCATCATCATGATCAGCACGTTTCCTAACGTATCGAAACTTCTTGCCCATTTTCATGGTGATGGGGGGATTTCTACCCGTCAAACTGCGACGTTCATTATCGGTCATAGATTTTTACCATAATCATCATCATCATTAGCCAAATTGCTACCGTATGGAGGTTTCTTACCCGTTTTCATCATGCTCCTCCTTTTTTTTTAACTTTACAAGTCGACCTAAACGATCCAGCCATACCCAACTGCAGGACCGCCCCGCGGGCCGCTCGCGGCCCGCGCAGCCTCGCGAAATATATATTTTGAGGACTTTGACATAGGTAACCATTTATACATTTTTAGGGTTCCGTAGTACTACAAGGAACCCTTATAAGTTTGTCATGTCCGTCTGTCTGTCTGTCTGTCCGTCTGTCTGTTTGAATCCTTTACAGTCCGCACCGGCTTCGCACGGGTGTTTGACGAGGGAATGAAAATTATAATGCACACGCAGAACCCTTCTATTTGCGTCAAGTTGCAGAAAAGAAGGAAGTGTAAGGAGGGCTGAAAGGCTGCCCAGCAGCGGGGGGATTTTTCGGGTCGGTTCAGTGGTTTCGGAGCCTATTCAATGCGGGCAAACGGGCAGTCAAATCTTTCCTCTTTATAATATTTATTTTTGGTGTGACTAACTAATAACCTAAATGAAAAAATTCTGAAAAACTTCCTTCTTACTGAAATAATAGATTTTTTGTAAAAGGTGCCTATATAGGTATAGGAACCTATATAGGTAGGTGGTAAGGTGGTAGATAGAGGTATATGAAAATCTTGGATATTTCATGCTGCGCGATTGAAATATGTACATAATACTAATAATACCTACCTACCTACCAACCAACCAACCAACCAACCAACCTACCTACCTACCTACCTACCTATTAGTTAGTTAGTTAGTTTTGTGTGTGGTGTTTGTTGTATTGTTTGATAACTTATTCTGTAAAAAAATAGCACAAAAGGAACAAAAATCTACAAAAACAGTAATTTTCAAATGAGGATTCGATCCGGGGACCTTCGTCTCATTGATACACACTACAAAACGAAGCATAATGAAAATCCGTCCACTCGACCGCTCGGCCAGTCGATCTGATAGGTGGAATGCCGAAAATCGGGTACTCAATTTCGTATTTGCTTGTAACCGTTTTGAATTCGCATGTGATTCGGTCATAGATTTAAAATTCATCATCATCATCATCAGCCTGTTCCATATCGTACCGAGATTTCTTACCCATTACCCACGCCCCGCGGTTTCACCCGCGGTATAAACTCTGTAACGGCTGAACGGATTTGGATGAGATTTGGTATGGAGGCTACCATACCTAAATTTGGCTACCTCCATACCAAATTGCATTAGAATCCGTGCAGCTGTTACAGATTTGAACGGGAACAAACACACTTACATACTAACATACCTACTTATATACACACAAACTTTCGCATTTTGGTGTGACTAACTAATAACCCCATATCTAAAATTTGTTGGAATTCAGCATTTCTGAGTATGGGGCTCGGTGCGCGCTCCATCAGTGCTGCCAGGAAAAATAATGCAAAATTTCGGGAAAAAAATTCACCTCAATAATGATGATGAATGCATTTTTATGTATGATCTCGTTGCGCGCACGCTCACTGATCCCGGGAAAAATATTGAAAAAATTCTGAAAAACTTCCTTCTTAGTGAAATAATAGATTTTTTGTAAAAGGTGCTTATATAGGTATGGTACCTATATAGGTAGGTGGTAAGGTGGTAGATAGAGGTATATGAAAATCTTGAATATTTCGTGCTGCGCGATCAAAATATGCACATTATACTAATAATACCTACCTAGCCACCAACCAAGCAACAAACCTACCTACCTACGTACCTACCTATTAGTTAGTTTTGTGTGTTGTGTACACACAAAATAACAAATAACAAACAACAGTACCTACTATGGACTAAATTAATCTAACCCGGGTCTAAAATCCATATTTTTAGTCGCAGAATAATGTCTATCGACGCGGAAAACACAACATTTTTGGGTATTGCATATTTCATTAGGTCATTTCATTAGGTATTAGGTATGTAAAATTCGAAATTAATTTGAAAAAAACCGAAAAAAAGTGGAAAATTTGTTCGGAATGTACCAGACTCGGTGCCTTTAGAACCCCCGATATGGGGTTATTCCAGGGACCCAGTTATTCAATCGTCAAGCAGTAGTGTGCAAAACATCACTGTGTTCCGGATTGAAGGGCAATGTTTCCAGCGTAATTATTGGGCACAGAGATTTAACATCTAATATCTCAGAGTAATGAGCGCAGTGCATTGCCGCGCATGGTTTTGAACTGTTGAGGTTTAAAATTCTGGGTGGCACTGAACTGTTATGAGCAAGCGTGAAGCTTAACATCAGCTGAGTGACTTGCTCGTCTCGTCACCAAATAACAAAAAAAAAAAACTTACATGCTTACACACTTACACACGAACTTTCGCATTTTAAATATTTGTGTGACAATATTAGATTTATGTAGATATATACTTTTATAAGTTTCGTTACTAATTTTGAATAAGTTTGTTTGTCAAGAAACCCACAGCAAAAATTAAAATAAATAGTATTCTCGAAATTAAATTATAAAAAATAATACTACCTAATTTTAGGGGTTCGAACCCGGAACCCCACGAGCGCTACCTAATCAAACTGATGACTTCGGCCACCGAGACGATATTCAGAGCAACGAAATTTCGTATTTGCTTGTAACTGTTTTGAATTCGCATGTGTGCGTAATGTTCATGCGTGCATACAGGCGTTGAAGATTATTTGAATTTTCAGTCGAGTGCAGCTATTAATGGGCTCTATTATTTTTGAGATGTGTTTATAACAATAGTAAGAGGTCGCAAAGTGAATTAAAACTGGGGCAGATTACCTCAATTGAGTTTTCAACGACAGCGCCATCTCTTGGCGCCTACCTACCTAGCGGACTCAAACGAAGCACCTTAAGTCACTGCCCTACATTATTATATTTAAATAGTGAAAATACTATCAATATTAATTACCAAGATGCTTTGCTATTTTTTACCTATATTAATCAATACATGCATAAATATGGCCCATTATCCCGCTTTCTTATGATGGGCCGTAAAAATTATAAGTGGAGAAAATCGGCCAAGTCGCCCTGGGACCATAATTTTTTTTTTTTTTTTTTCAATATTGCTCCACGGACTCCGGGGTCCGTGCCATTTATCAAGTTTTACAAATATTTTATCAACTAAAACGGAATATAAAAACTAAAGACTTTACAAAAGGAATATACCAACGAATATGCTAATAAAGAGCTAAGTGCTATTATAGATTATAATTTATTATACTATAATTGGGACTATAATTTTGGGGAAAGTTTGACGACTGGTGCGGAAAGAGCCTGTTCTATTATTTATTTATTTATTTATTTATTTATATATAAACATACAAAACATAGTGCAATCATATTAAGATTATAATTATTTAAGTAACATTTATAGATCTGTATTACATTCTAAAACTATGTATGCCTAGTTGCGTTATATTAAATGAATCTGAATATACCACCACTAGAGGATATTATATTATTTATGTCTGCTATATTGGGCTGTAGTTTACTAATATTATTTTCCATGTGCCTAAATATCTTACCTAGAATAAGGAGATACACTGCCTACCAAGAGCTGAAGAACAGACAGAACTGGCCAATAATTTTGGTAACCTACCTAACTTTCCTGTAATATGGATGACTTTTCTGGCTTAGTTGGTAAGGTGTCTGCCTTATGAGCCGGTGGCCTATGTTCAATTCCTGGCCGAGCTAATGTTTGGATTATGAATTTCTGAAAACTGCAAAGCTAAGTAAACAAAGATAGTGTAAAGACAAGCAGAACCTTGGAGAGTTTGCCTGGGCAAGTACCACCCCTTTGCCTGGTATTCAACCGCCAAGCAGTAGGGTAATTAATATACCGGATTAAAGGGCATTGCTTCCACCGAAATTACTAGCCAAAAAGAGATGACGAGCTCAGAGCACTTTGGTTTGGTTTTGAACTGTATTCTGGGTGGCACTGATCTATTATGGACAAGCGTGACGCTTATCACCACGCAAGCGACTCATCGTCTCATCATTTATTATTATAAAAATATTACTCTCCTTCTTGCGCAGTCTAGTAAAAAAAACTGGATGCAGAGAGCTGAAGACTTGGGTCGGCTTCGAGCTGACATAATAATGATAAATAATCATTTATAAGTACTCATTCTAACAATCTTATTAGGTAGGTAATGGTCTAATAAAACTAACTCAAAAGGTAGATGCTTACACCATTATTAAAGCCCAAAATGACGCCATAAAATGCCCTCATTCTATCCAGGACAAGCCCGTCGCCCGTCCGGCACGTTGCCGCGCCGCACCTCGCCAAAATGTATTCACTCCGCATAAAAGCGAAAACCAATTTAAATCTCGGAATTATTTTTACGTAAATCGTTCAAATAACACGTTTTTGGAACAAACGGCTCGTGTCGACACGGCGATAGCGGCCGCGATCCAATTCAACATGAATATTGATATTGAGACTGTTTATGGAAGCAATGAATGTGCTGAAACGAGGATTTTTGGGCTTGAAGATGTGAAAATGTATAGTTATAATTTTCCTGCCAGCTCCAAAGAATTCTCTATTAAGTTCATTGTATTTTTAACACTATTACTACCTTAAAAAGGTTTGTTTTCACGGTTCGTTTATGTAGGTAAACTGTCTAAGTATGCTTCGATTTATACAAGACTAACTTGCCCTTATCGCATGACTTCGCTCGCTTCATTATCATCATCATCAGCAACTCAGCAGCCCACTGCAGAGCATACGCCTCCTCCCATTTTCGCCAATCGTTTGTTTAGTCGTTCAATTACTGTCCTTTCTCTCGTGCTTTGCTAATTTTAACAGATCTTTGCATACTTTGGCTTAAATAAAGCCGAGAATAAAATAAACCGACAGTTTTCGTCTAGAAAGTAGCGATTGTATGGTCGAGTATAAAAGGTGCCTTATGGTAAGTGGTCGTTGAACACGTTCTTTCCAACTGCCCCTTGAACACCCCGGGGGTTCACGGGTACTCACTAGTCTTTACTACTCCTTGTTTTGGAACATGGCCGAGAGGGTTCAAATGGAATTTAAATTTAGTAGTTATTTTTAAATCCCCTGGTTGGGGTTCCAAATGTAATAGTGAGTATCCGTGAAACCCCCACGTCAAGTGGAAAGAACGGTTGAATAACTGTATCACATGTCTTTATAACTAGGTTCTTACCGGTGTCTACCTGGGATCGCATATAATTAATAGAATTTACACAAATTTTAAAGTAATATGGGCAAATTAATAGCAGCGTTTTACCTGAAATAAAACGCATATTAAAATACTTACCTAACTGGAAGCTTTTATATAGAGATACGTATCCATTTCCGTCGAATAGTACCAGCGTTTTTGTACTTTTATCGCCTTGTAACCGGAAGTCGCTAGGGGGCGCCACCTGGCAGCTGCGCGCCATTTTGTTTTCTTGAAATATCGAGCGCCATTTGGAATAATTGGCTCATTTTTCAGAATTTCCACCAGGCAGAAATTAAAGTCAAAGCTTCCAGTTAGGTAAGTATTTTAATATGCGTTTTATTTCAGGTACAACGCTGCTATTAAATAACTTGACCGTAACTGGAAGCTTTTATATAGAGATCCTGTTTGTTTTCGCCTGGTGGCGTCACCTAGAGCTTTTAATTGCAATTAATGTAACGCCAATGTGAACAGTTAATATTAATAATTATTAACTTAAATCACGTTTTTAAAAAAAATAAAAAAAAAATAAAAGAAACTTTAGAAATGATTTCTCAGAACTTGATATAGTATTCTAGGATAGCTAATTCTTATCCAAAAAATGTAAACAAGGCTCTATTCATTAGAATATAAAGACTAGCCGTTAGCAAAAACGGCATAATAGTATTCGTTACCTCTTATTAAAAATGTATCTACACAAAACGGAAACAAGGCAATCATTTACTCAGATCTACTGGTTTACACAATTGTGTAAAATTTTACTTTTGTAAAATATAAGAAACATTTACTGATCACAATTTCAATTATCTAGTGTGCTAATCGAAACAGTATCTAGCAGACACTTGCAGACGACCCCAGACTAATAGCTTTATGGAGAAGCTGTGATGTCAGATTTTTTGATCATAGATTTTACTAGGCCTGCTATCACTGTGCGAGGCAACAGTTTTGATGACTGAGTGACTGAGTGAGTCCATCCAACGTAATGGATTTAAATTGCGATCATTGTGCATTAGAAAGATAATTCCGACAAAACGGTATCTGACTATTAGTATCTGCATCGAACCCAAATTCAGGTAAAATATTTTTCTCTGTTACTAAAATGATTTTCTAGGCTACGACGACTTATTCGTGAGCCTTTTTAATTTGTATTAATGAATAAAATTATAATATTACCGAGAAGCAATATATGCAAACATAATTACATTCAATTTTAGTTGATAAATAATTGTAAAACTTGACAAAAAGGCACGGACCCCGGAGTCCGTGGAGCATTTGTATTAAACAAACCTAATTACATAGTATATATTTCGAGAATATTATGTTACAAGAACATGCAAAGTTAACGACATAAAGAGTCAGAATTACTTGGCATATAATATGCAAGTTTATGTAAAATTAAGAATTTTACTAATATTAATAATCCAGTAGGATGTTTCGGCTTTTAAGTCCGTATATCTATCACTTGTAAGTTTTAAAAACAGTTTTAGCTATTATCAATTTATCATTTCGGTCTATTCTCCATTTCCCAACTTTAAGAGGGATATTTTGGACCTTCGGTGATGGACATGTCACATTGTCGACGTATCAATAAGATGTTTTGAAACATTTTTGAACGTGAGCAACGTTTCGAGCTACTTGAAATTAAAATTCGTTGTAAAATAGTGCTAGGCTATTTCTTAATTCCACATGAGCTACACGAGTACTCTGTAGTTAATATTACTATTTTGAAAAACACAATTTCGACTACATAGGCAGTTTATAGATAATTACATATTGTCGAGACCTTGACCTCGAGACCGATGCATCAGCTACTCGAAAGTTCATTGAAGGCAATATAATCGGTGGTTGAGATTTCACCAGTTCAATTCGTTGCATACACCTTATGACTGTAGGTATTTACATTAAAATTCAAAATCAATATTTGCCGATGATGAAGTCCAACCAATTATAATCCTACTATCCAAGGATAGTATTATAGCAAGTATTTTCAAGTTACCTTTACGAAAGCTACTGAACCACATTTTATATCATACGGAACTTTACAAAGGTGTGATTATTTGTTAGTCCAAGGGCGGACCTTACTTTGCTACGCGCAAAATAAAATAGATACAAAAGTAACTACACACCGAAATAAAACATCCGGGCGGCCATTGGCTAAACGATTTATTCCAGATAACCTTTGATCACCCTTCAAGGGTAGGCCGATATCCCAGCAGTAGGATGTTTACAGGCTGGTGCAGAATCAATCTAATTGCATGCTTTTGCTACCTAATTTGGTAGAAAATTATTTTAAGACTATGACATGGCAAGGTTCTCTAGCTTGGTTGTTTTCAACGAATCGCAGTTAACACTTTACAGGTTACTTTAGGTTATCAAAGAGGTTGCAACCGAATTATCGTTTATGAGTAACTCGTTCAATTTTTTCCTAAGAGACGAAATATTACACGATCTCTTTCTTGATTTTACTGCAATTGTGGTATTCATCCATCAGTCGTTAAAACATAATTCAACCCGCGAGGGTGGTTTATTATAAGAGTTTGTTTAATTAATGCTCGATTAAATTAAATAAAACATTTATTAGGCACTGTCGTCCGTTGTGTCCAACGATGGCGACCCTGGTTTCCTCCAGCAGAGCTAGCATGCGCACCGCGACAAATCTTTTTGTTATGCATGAACAGGACACGACTAGGATTATGTATACGTTTGTGGCTGTGCGCTTGCAAGCCCTGCTGGCGTGTGCACGTATTTGGCTGGCAAATCTAAACTGTCTTTGCACAAGGTCACATGCCGTGCAATAAAACTGACCCGCGCTATTGTACATGTAGTTATAGGAGGATTTTGGTTGGTTCTTGCGACTTTGACGCTCGAGATCTAACTCTAATGTAGTCATAGGAGGGTTTTTTGCTTGGTTCTTGCGAGTTTGACGCTTGAGGTCTAACTAACTCTAAAGGGTTAACGTCTTTAAAGCTACTGACGCTTTGACCTTCCAACAACAGACTGATCTTTTATGAGCAGCCTTCTCCCATTTCATGGTGGGCAACTTACACGCAGTAAGATTGCTTTAGAATATATTTATAACGATAAGAATATATTTATAACGATAAGAATATATTTATAAGCTGTTCGGCATTCTTAGCTGTCCATTCGCTAAATGTGGCCGCACCAACGCAGTTGACCTCATAAATTTTTGATTTCCACGAACTTGGAACGTGGAACTTACTTTTAGTTCACTGCACCTTTCCTCTACATGTAGCGGTGGGTAAAAGAACTTGCTTGAGTGCACTGCACTTCTCCCCTTCGAGGGGCGGTGAGCAAAAACCCTGCGGGGCTCTTAGGAGCGTAATGCCGCTAGGATGTGTTACAAACCGGTTCCAAAATCACTGTACTAGTTTTGATGAGCTCTTGGTGTTGACCATGATGAGGGTATTTTGCTAACTGATATTCACCCCACGAGGGTAGATTTTTGCAAGGATGGGTTCTCCTTTGTAAAAATAAAACGTTTTTAGTGCACCACTCTGCTGCGAGGGGCGGTGGGCAAAGTAGCATTCACCCCGTTAGGGTAGTTTCTCATATACATACAATGCGAGTGCATGTTGTATTCGTTGCTTCGATTCAATTCATTTATTGCGGGCTTTAGGTACAAGTAAATATACTCTTAGCGACTTCATAAACAACTTAACACAATTATAAAAAATAATAAAATAAAAAATTTATTAAAATTCAAGTAAAAATTCATAGCGGCTGTAAAATCAATGAATGAAAGAGGGTAGCTTGCAAAAACGCATCCACCCTGCGAGGGCAGTTTGTTATAACTTACATTACAAAATGACATCAACCCCGGGTTACTTTGTAACATGCAAGCATGTGCATGTTGTATTTATTGATGTGGAGCAAGTGGGGGTTTTTGAGAAATACGGTATACGGTGATAAAGTAATTTTTAAAATTATTTCTGTCCCCATTTTTTTTTTTGCCACTTCCGGTAATAAAGCACTAGCTGACCTGCCCGAAACTATTGAAGTAATTTTAAACCACGGCCACCTCTGGAAGCCCCTCGAGAGCTTCCACGGCCTCCGGTGTTACCAGGCTGAGGCCTCGAGCCTCGAACCACACTCTCTCACTATATTAGTTGAGATAAGTTTGAGGAGGGTAGTAAAATGGTATAATTTCATTGAAATATTTACAATATGACATTCACCCCGCAAGGATGGTTTGCCACAATCATGCGATTGCATGTTCGTTCGTATATTCATATCTATCCCGCGAGGGTAGTTTGTTACAACAATGCGAGTGTTGTTGTAGTGATTGTTTCTTTAATTTACGAAATACATTGAAGTACTTGCAACATTAAATTCACCCCGCGAGGGAGATTGTATAGTTTTATTTAAATGTTGACGCTTCATAGACACAGCTACATATGGGGGATGCCAAGTAATAAATAAGATATTGACAAATAACACCCAGATCCAGAGCAGATATTGAAATTCACCATTTATTCTGCCCGGCCGGGAATAGAATTCAGGACCTATACTTATTAAGCAGACGCGTCCAATTAAGGCACGATGATCTTCTCGCATACTTGTAACGGTACCTCTGTCATGGAGATTTAACTGCTTTCAATACGATAGAAAACAAAAATTTAACGTTAGTTTAATGGATCTCTATATCTGTAATGATTGTTTAGCGTACATGCTAGGCTACGTAAGGTGTCATGTAAATTCCCATCATCGTTTGATTCTAGGTTTGTGAAACCTGAAGCATGATTATATCTTACGTTTCAAAACATTTTCGTGGTGTATGTATCAAATCAAATAAAATATTTTTTCATTTTTGGAACTAGTCTGTTGAAAGACTTTGTTTATAATTATAGTGATTGACACGTTGTCACGCCACATCAGGAACCTGTCTAATAAAATGTTGCTCAGCTCACCTATTTATTAATCATGGGTGAAGTAGTCACAGCGAAGTTTAGCACGCCTACCGCCTTTCGCTGATGAGAAAGATAGAAGATTACGCCCTCGTTCAGGCAGCATGAACCAAACCAAGACGATTCTGAAGCCGAGACATTATTTTCTGGTAACTAAACTATTCAAAAAACACTGGTAAGCCACAAATGGGTTAAAACACCCTTGGGCAAAATAAAAAATAAAATATCGAATCAGTGATTCGTATCGAACGGGAAACCCGTTTAAATTATAATCACGAACAATAAAATATTATGTGGGTACTTACTCCGTGAAATTGGATGTATTATTTATACATTACACTAATGTTATTTTAAGAAAATAACTTGTCTATTAAGAATTTCACCACATTATATAAATATCACTTTATAATAATATATCTATTACCACATAATAATAATAAAATTACGCAACAGACGTAGGCCAGGAAGGCTGCTACAGAGTTGTTGCTTCGACGAAAAATTTCACGCCAATGATTCCAAATGGCGCTCGATATTTCAAGAAAACAAAATGGCGCGCAGCTGCCAGGTGGCGCCCCCTAGCGACTTCCGGTTACAAGGCGATAAAAGTACAAAAACGCTGGTACTATTCGACGGAAATGGATACGTATCTCTATATAAAAGCTTCCAGTTACGGTCAAGTTATTTAATAATTAGTACTAACGGGACATTTATCACGATTTGTTTTGTTATAGAGTTTCCGAATTAAAAGTAAATATCCCATGCGCACTACTTTAAAACCATGTTTGTGTAATTGCCTACACTTCAAGGTTACCTCTTACTGCTGCTTAGGGACTGGACTGAAAAGGAACTGCTTACCTCCGATTACAATAACAAGGAAAAACACATTTCTTGCCTCACATTTAATTAAAAGAAAACAAGTTCGCCCCAGATCAGGTGCAAAGCTCAATATAGGCGCTGAAGAGCCCTTGTTTTTTCAAATTAAGAGAACGAGTAGGTATCTCAGACACGCGATATCAAGGTATTCCCTTCTTCCAGAAACATGTTTTGCTAACGGATCTTTTATTAAACAAGACTTTGTTGAATCCAAGACTAATTGTTTACAAATTTTTACATTTGTAAAGACGATTTGTTATTGATGTTTTACTTAGAGTTAATTGACCGAGTGAGCGAAGCGAATTAAAGTCTCTGCTCCAACTGGCATCTGTCCGTATGTTGGTACTCGCGTATCTACACACCCACAGGTCGTATTTTTTCAACAAATCTTGACTAAACTTGGTATAATTACAGGTTCTACAATGTTATAGTTTATAATATAAATTTTAATAGTATTTATTCATTCATATAAAGTAAACTTAGCTTAAAAAACTAGTTAGCGATATAATTTCCTTTCCGGGTGAAACCGCGTGGCGTAGCTAGTATGAAAATAAATTTCAAAATTGAATTTTGTATTTATTGGCATAACAATAACGGATGCTAGCGGTGATACCATAAATATGGCAAATAGGCGGTTTGGGCGCCGCCAACTGTCTGTTCAGCGGTCAGTGGCTTCACGAAACCACAAATAAATTGGTACAGAAGACCCATACAACGAGCGATAACAGACGAAGGGATGTGTTCACATATAATGCATAGACGCGTAATCGCGTACGTACGAAGATCTCGATATTTCTCGAAAGTTGTAAAATCGTCGTACGTAGGCATCTATGTGTGCCTGTTTCTGTTTACGCTCATGTATGGAGCCGACATTCTGTGCCTTGTTATTTTGTGTCAGAGCGGGGACTGTAGGTTATTATAGACTAACTAAAAGAGATGGCAAGAACAGCTTGGTTGGATATATCTAGCGGCAATAGATTTTGATATTGGCTTATTTTTTCCCTTCCTTAGAACAAGTTCTATGATTAAAAGGAAATTAAAATACCCGACTGCAAAATGTAGCCCATGTAACTCCTTATGTAAAGAGGAATGCAACGACGCCTCACTCATCAAAATCGGTCAAGACCGCGTTTTTAGGCTACAGAAGGTCCTATAGGAACACAAAAACATACAAGTCAACCTGCAAGTCTGTATGTGTGTGTATGGTTGATGTATGAGGGGCGTGTGTAAGTGTGTGTGTTTGTGGGGTGTGTGTGTGTGGCTGTGTAAAGTGTTTGTGAGAGATTGTGTGTTCGTGTGTGGTTGAGGTCCTAGATGACTGAAGAAAATAAATGTATTTTTTCATATGGGACTAGTTCGATATCTAAGTAAATTACTTTACATCCCTAGGGAGGCGAAGTGATATTTACCGCCCGCATTATGAGTCAACAAACCCACTTACCGAGCGCTACTGATGAAAATCTTGAAGCGTGTTGGTGTGCGTGCGAGAGAGAGACAGTGTCAACAGAATTTGGGCCGTAAAAACTTCGAACTCATATCTAAAACTCGCTGAAAATCATTGAACAACTTTGTAAAAACTCATTCTCATTATCCAATCCCTTAAAAGTTTCACAATAAAGGTCTCGTAATTATTAACATTTTGTCGCGGTGGAGGCTCTCCTCGAACACATTTGTCGTGAATATCAAAAGGGCTTATTAAAACCGTACCGTGACTGCCTTTCCAAGGAATGTTCTCATGAAGTTGTCGAGTTTTCTTTCAGACTTGGTCATGTTTGTGCGGGAAGTGTAAAGAGTGGTTGGAACGTGAATAAGGTACAGACAGGTGCAGGTAAAAATATCACACTAATGTTATAAAAGCGAAAGTAAGTGTAAATGTGTTTATTCCCATTTAACTCTGTAACTAAACGAACTTGAATGTTATTTTTTTTTTTTTTATGGAAGTAGCTTATACAACCAGTTACACTAGTTTTTAAGCCTCTTTTTAAATGTATGTAAAAAAAATGTGAACAATAAAGAGTTAATTTATATATCTATCTACAATGGATTAACACGTAGGCTATATCCCATATATATTAAACTCTCAAAAGACAGTGGGTGAAACCGCGGGGTGCTGCTAGTTTTTTTATTTTTTTGTGTAGTGACGAGCAAGTGGTACGCCCGATGGTAAGTGTCACTTTGCCCGCAACAGTTCCCTTCCACTAAGAACTGTATGCTCCAAAAGTTAAAGTGGGTCGCAGCAATGCATTGCGCTCGTCACCATTAGGTGTTAAATCTTTTTAAGGATGCAAGTAGCAAGTTGTCGGGCGGTGTGGCTAAGGAGGAGGCCTTTGTTAAGCAGTGGACGTCTTCCGGCTGATGACGATGAAATCTCTTTATGCTCAGAATGTTATGACACTACTGCTTTGGCAGTTGAACAACCGACAGAAGTAAGGTACTTCCCCAGGTGCAAGGACTCTACAAAAGAATCCTTCCTACCACAACAAAACGATTGAAAACCATAGGTAATTATTTGATTGTAAGACATTAGTATATGCGAACAAACCAATATAATTATGAACAGAAGTCACTATGAAATTGTTTATTTGCACGTAGAGTAGATGAAAGTAATCGCTCAGGCTCACGCATACCACGGCCTGTAAATACCTGGGGACATCATCATCATCAGCCAGAAGACGCCCGCTGCTATCCTATCCATTGCCTATTCATTGCCACTTCAGCTTCCACACTCTGAAAGCTATATCGGTGACTTTGGTTCTTCGGCGAATATCCTCGTTCCGGATTTTATCGCGCAAAGAAACTCCGAGTATAGCTCTCTTCATTGCCCAATGTGTAACTCTGAGTTTCTCCAAAAGGCCAGCAGTCAAAACCACGTTTTAGTTCCATATGTCATCACTGGCAGCACACATCGCTTGAAGAGCCTTATCTGCAGGCACTGTGGGATTTTTCACGAGAAGATATCACGCAATTTCCCGAACGCTGCCCATACGAGTTGGATCAATTTCCGTTCTAATTTTTCTGAGTTAAAATCACTGATTTCTATTTTAGTAGTAGGTAAGTATTTAATGGGATTTTTTGAGTTTTGGATATAGGTGTGGAGCTGACTGTACTTACCCGTATTGTGTGCAACTAATTGCGGGGTTTGAGCTTCGAGGTAGTATGATGCCAATTACGTGAGCTACGCTTAATAAAGCGACCTTGTGTTGCACCGAACAGGGCCTCTATTCGGAGATATGACAAATTGATGACGATTTCTAGAGTTTTCCACCAGAGAGGGCCCTAGTCGAGTCCAGCTGCCTCTGGCAGATTTTACGTTATTAGAAGTTTAATATCACTGAGTGTGAATTCCAAAAATTATAACATCATGACTGTGTGCCTGTTTTTTTTTTGACAAGATATATTTTTTTTCTAAGAAACTTTAATTTTTCACCGTATCTTTAATTGGGTTGTTCCGTCTACGTCCCAGCGGTCCAAACACGTAAACGCGTATTATTACCAGCTCAACCCACACAAAAATTTATATTTGACCCAAGTGCTATTCCTGGCTCATCCCACGGCAAAAGGAAAGTACGGATAGCATAAAATGCAAGTTATATTTTTATATAATTGTGTAGATTTAAGTATAAAGTACCTAGGTATTAATTTGAAGGAGGATATAGAAAAAAAAATTGTTCGATGCCTGCCGCCGGATAAAAATATATCAGAGCGTCTTTAAAATTATTCTTATATTTTAGACATATTTTATACAACGTATTTTTTTTTGGAAACTCAAAAAAAATTAGTCTTATACAAAAGCCAAGTAAACGCCACTAGCGGTGCATACCGGATTTACTGACTAATGCATATTGTTAACATTGTAAGTATTTTAATATGAATTTGTTTGGGGTTCTTTTGAGATTAACTAGACGAGCTACGGACGCTAATATTACATACTTACCAGTAATGAAAACGGAAAAATAGATCCTACAAGATCAGAATTACACTTATCTACAGGAAATTACATTTCGGTGTGAAATCGACCACTCACAGCACACACACAGCACTCAGACGGCTCCTGAAAGCGTGGATATTAATCCAGATAATATTTAAAATTGCACCGCATTCGCGCGCCTGAGTAAGCGTGAATACTAAGTACTTGAGCCATGTGGAATTTAAACAATATATTGCACCCGCATGTAAAGTTTTGGTCGCGTTTTATTAACTATTGGGTTTTGCTTCTAACATTTTCTATTCTTTGTTTACTATGGAAAATAGCTTTATGTTTTTATGTACCATTATTTTGTTATAAGACACTAACTATACATATATATATGTTGTGTATTTATTTTATGTAAACTCTATATCTGTTATTTATTAATGTATTATTATCGTTATCATAAGTAATTTAATTATTACTATATATTATTACCTTGTATGTTTATAATTATAGTGGTTTATTAGAGTATAAGTATCACATAATCTCCATCATTGCAAACCCCGTCTTCGACCTCTTCTATGAATCGCTTTCAACGATAAGGCCGCCGGTTGTTGCACTAGTTTTTAAGCCTGTTTTTAAATTATGTAAAATTGTGTGTGACCAATAAAGAGTTTATCTATCTATCTATCTTTTAACTGATACATTTTTTTCCTTCTTTCAGTATACTCATAGCATAGTAATATACAAACGAAAGTTTTTTAGCGTGTTTGTTCCCTCTATATACCGCAACCGTTAAACGAATTAGATAAACCAAATAACTAGTTTTCAAGAGTCAGATCAGGCAACACTAAATAAATCACTGCAATAATGTCAAGATAATCTATACCAAAATATCGTAATTTTTTTATATAACATTTCAACTTTATTACGACAGTATTTTACATTTTATTATAGTAACTTAAATAACATTAAATAGTAAATAAATTGAAATAAACCCTAAGTAAAAATAAAACATAAATATATATACAAGAAGATAAGCTTATAATTTAAGAGTAATTTGTATTGCCATATGCACTCATGGGGGAAGACGCTGGTTTCTGAAATACAGTGTTATGCTAGTTCGGGAACCAGAGGCTTCGTAACTTTTTATGTACCGCTCTTATGTGTCAAATAAAAAACTTTGATTGTTTTTTTGACTCTGACTTAAAACTAGCCCTAATCTAATAAATCGCTATCAGCAGGCATTAATTGTAATTTTTAAAATTTTTTTTTTTGGTAAAAATTAAATAAAAATGTAACGAATGAAACGTGATGCAAAGGTAAATTACAACCTGGATTAAAACATAAGCTACCTTTTATACCGAAAATCTATACGTTTAGTGTACATTTTGTCGGTTTTCTAGAACAGCGAGTAAAAAAAGATCGCCAAGTCGTGAAAGTCAAAAAAAAAATTGGCGAAAAAGCCGCGTAAAAAAACACTAATAGAAAAAAAAATACCTACACGATATTCTTAGATTTTTGTATTCGGGCTTTCACAAACTTGAATCGTAAAAAAAATACAACTGAATTGAGAACCTCCTCCTTTTAAAAGGTCGGTTAAAAAGTCAAAGTGCGACCTAAAAACAATGTTCAAAGTAAAACGAGAGACTGAAACATCATAATGAAACCTACCAAATAAATCTATCTCAAGGTCAAAATTCTTCACAAACAAACAAGCTCCGGCAATAAATAACAATTCCGATGACGATAATGACATCAGACGTAAAACCAGGGGGCCTACCACGACCTCTTAGTATTCCAAAACCAAATCTTAAATAATCTCTACAAGCCCGTGACGCGTAGATCGTAATCATACTAACCAGATCTAAAAGATCAATCATTGTTATCTACCTGATTATCAAATTATTCCTCTCCCTCTCTTTCTCAGAGCGAAAGAAAAGCCAAGTAATACAGAAAAAGTACGTAATGGTTTAAGATATTTTGGTAGGTCTCCTGGGCTGCTACAAAATGAGAGACTACTAAACAATAGTTTCGTATAAAAATAAATGGCCAGCTAGCTTCCTTCGAATAACTTTTTGTGAGTTCATCGGAGGATCTTTTGAATGAGTTCTGTTTTGGTACGGTTGGCAGATAAATTAATTAACAAAGAGCGCTGGTAGATCTCCCTTACAGGAGTTTTTGCACACGGTTGAAGAAGTGGTTGGTGAAAGAATGCTTCTATGAAGTGGAAGATTTCTTAAAGAAAATGTCATGTCGCCTACATTTATACAAACGAGCTTATTGATCTAAAGCGACTGACAATAATTGTATTTATTAATATTTTAATTTTGACATTATTATATCAATTTCATTCTTTAATTTAATTTTATTACAATTTTTCTAAAATCATGTTAATAATAAACTTATTTAAATAATTTTGCACGCCTGTAAAGGTTGTTAATGGATGGACATTTTTAGATTTAAGGACTAGTATACCACGCAAATAAAATTTTGTCTTTGACTTTGAGAATTTAATAGACTATCACACTGATATCATAAATGCGAAAGTTTGTTAGTCCGGCTGGGTTGTGTGTTAGCGATGAAACCTTTCAAGTATTTTATGAACATTTTCTATATATGAATGGAAAAAGACAATTCAAAATATTCAATGTTAATATTTATTTCAAACTGACTTATGAACAATTATCACAATAATCAGCTTCACTCAAGTCTCAAAATCACACTTAATACAGAATTGATTACTTTTACTTATAGACGGAAAAGTAGCATTGGTATTAGAAATTATTCATTTTTATAGGTTTAAACAAGCAGGTCTTTCTCTTTCCACCTTAACATTGAAAACATAGTATTAAAATAAGAAACTAATAACGCAGCTTAAAGTGCTAACCTCGGGATACTGAAACGTCTGTTAACTTTGACAATAGATTAAGTCGATTGTATTTGTATTAGTATTAGAATTTATTTGTTGTCAAAGTTAACAAAAGTTTCATAATCCCGAGGTAAACGTGTCATAACAACAGCGGTTGCCATGCACGTACATTCTTCGAGTTGCGCGCCGCGGTTTACTTACCGGGTCCGTTGACCGGGCCCGGTAAGAATGGCCGGGCCCGGTTTACAATCTCTAATGTCGTTGGATTCCTTTTTGTTCCTGGAGTGACAAAAAATACAGTAAATTTTGCAGTCGGTGATTTTGTTTGTTCTTTTATTAATACTGCTTTTTATGTCAACTGTCCTTATCCGGTGCAAGGGGGTTGAAGAGCCGCGGGTAGCGGAGCCCGATATCCGGCGCGGCGCCGCCGCGTCGCCTCACTCCATAACTTTTACTCTTCAGGACTCCAGTCTCCTCAATTACACCATTACACGCCGTGAAGATGTCGCCTTGTTGTCACAAAGGGACTTTACAAAACTTGTGTTTTTTTTTGTTACAGTGCGAATGAAGCATAAAGCAAGAGAGAAACTCTGCTTGATAGCTATCTCTTGGGCCATAAAATCACTATCTTGCTTTTGCATCTACTAAGAATCTTTGCACGTCATTGAGTTTTAAAGCTTTTTTGATAAAATTATTTATTTATGTTTGGCCACCAACTTTCTTGACGAGAAGCGAACTCGGGGGCTAATAAGGAGCACGTAGAACAAGAAGTTACTTAGTGTGGCCTCCTGGTTATAGGTTTTTGGAAACGGATTATTTAAGACATTCCTGTCCCTGTCAGGTACTAACTAGGTATAGAGCATTACCAAACCGCATACCTAGATCGACTTTCTCAAATTTAAATAATTAAGTATGTCAAAGAATTTGATGACAAGCTGGCAGTACTCACCAAGGGACGGACAGCAGCGTCGTCTTATAAAACGGTAAGCGTACTACGATCCCAAAGCCGTCCGCCAACCGTCATAATAATCATCAGTGTAGCTATTCGGAACTACCTAACTACCCCATAAAACAAATTGTTTTAGCCAGGCCAAAGAAAACCGATTCAAGGCGGCAGTTGCTCGGTTCTAAACTGCCTTTCTGATTTTCCTCTTGAGAATACTCGCTGCGGTGGGGACCAGCCGTAACAATCCCGATTATGTCAAACTGGGTAGTTACAATTATTCGCCTTTACTGGTATAAATATTTTGTCATTATTTGACGTGATTTTGATTTGAACAGTATTATTTAAACCATTTCTGCCTCGTGAGTTGTACCGAATACAGTTCTGTTATTAAAAGCATTTACAAAATATAAATAATTATTTGGGTTGCAAACTAAAACCAGAATCATGCTTCCAAAATCAATTAAAACAATGTTTTTACTAAGAAAACAGCTAACAATATATATCAGAATGTTACTGAAAGGTGCAACGATATTGAAAGGTATGTATGTACTCACCATTACGAACAACTTTTGTTGTTACGAACACTATGTGACCAACCCTGAAATTGCGAAAAAGAAATCAGCTGTTCATTTTGTCGAGTATTTCAATATTGTTGTACCTTTTAGTAACCTCCTGTATACATATTTTTGAAACGTGCTAATGAAGTCCTTTCGTATTGTGATTCCCAACACAGCCTAATAAAAAAAAAAAACTTTTTATACATACATCATTCTCTATCTGTAAAATGTAATGCGTTGTCCATAATTATTGTGTGATTTTTTAAACAAATGAATATTCACAATTCTGTAAATTGTCGACCCTAAAGCACAGAACATCACACCAATATTATAAATAAGAAAGTTTGTGTGTAAGTGTGTAAGTACGTAAGTAGGTACCTATGTAAGTGTGTTTGTTCCCGTTCAACTCTGTAACAACTGAATAGATATAAATAAAATTTGGTATGGAGGTAGCTTATTTCCTGGAATACCACATACTTTTTATCCTGAAAAATTTAGCCGTTCCTGTAGAAAAGTGGATGAAACCGCGGGCCGCAGCTAGTATATAATAACCTAAGGTATAAAGCACTACCATCAGTTCGTCCTAACTACGCAACTTACTAAGACATCTACACCGTTGAAGAAACCTCTGAATAATTTAAGCTGAGTCGTAGCCGCTACGCATAAAAGTAAAATTAAATTTAATCCAAAACCGTCTTCGACTTTCACCCGCAAACGCAGTACTCTTGAATTATTTATTTATACGAAAAAGTTTTTATTATGCCCCCTTAGACGTCGTTGGGTTATAGCACACAGTTGAAAAGTTGAACGCTTGACAAGTACGTTAAAAAAAAAAAAAACAAGATTCTGTTGTTATCACATGATTGAGTCATACGCAGACATTCATTATATGTTTTTGAATACGTATTGTAACACAGGTGGCCACCAGAACATCAATTGTTACTAGCACACCCCGTCCCTTACCTCTTCCATACAAATCCTCTCCATACAAAGGTTGAAAATAAGGTAAAAAAAATTCCTCTTGCGTGCCTGGAAGAGATCTCTTTAGCGATAAGGCCGCCAGTTGTTACTCTAGTTTTAAGTTGTTTTTTTGGTCATTTGTATGTTATTTCTGGTGTGAACAACTATCTATCTCTGTTACTTACATGTCGTCGAGGGTGATTGACATTTTTCTATGGAACAGCTGTTTTATTTAAAAGAACGTATTTAAAAGTCATGGAAATAAACTGGTTATGTTATATATATTAAAGCAATTTCAGAATATTTTTAAATAAATAAAGTCTAATCCTGTGTACAGTTTCCGTACACGGTTCATAGAGTACTTTAGTAAAATTAAATACAAAACCGTTTAATAGTAATAAGTATAGTAGATTTTCCTCTTGTTATGTTGTTAGTCTTATATTATCAGTAATAGTTAAATATTATCAGTAATAGTTAACAAAAAATGTAAAAGTTGACAAAGGGCATGGACCTCGGAAACCGTGGAGTTATTATTAAAAAAAAAAAAAAAAACCGTTTAAAGAATTTTCCTCAAGTAAAAGGGAATAATTAATTAACTAATACACTAGATCTCAAGGAAGCCCTTGCGGTTGTTACTTGTCGCCTAACAATGAAATTACCAGTTGCGAGAAATTCTCTACGATTTTGAAGTGTGAATATGATTTTTTTATTGACAACTTCGTTATGACTTTTACGTGTTTTCTATTCATCCGACGCCGCTGCATCTATTTTACATAGACAATGCTTCTTTTAGTTTTTTATACACGTTTAAGCTGTTATCATTAGCTAATATTTGCGTGGGGATTATGGCAACCTTTAGGACCCAAGAGGCCTTTAGAGCGCAGTGGACGTCTTCTGGCTGATAATTATGAATATTTAAAATTTGAAAGTAACACTACCACTACTACTCACTACTACTACTCTACTATCACTACTTGTAGTTTCTTTAGTCTTTTTGTTATCTTTACGTGACTTGTCTCTATCGCACAGCCGGATTAATGCTTCACTGAATTTATATTATTAATTCAGAACGCCCGGAATCGCATACAAATTGTATCCAATTCCGGGTATTGTATTGTAAGTATGATATGTATTCTATTATGTGATATGTATTGTGTGATACAAAACAAGTACTCCACACACAGTCTGTTTTTTCCTCAGTTTTTCCTCACCCTGTCAAAGTGATAGTGAAGAGCGGGAAATTTGAATTCAGAAGTTTCCGGGCGTGTCCTTAAAATTCAGATTATTCAAATCAATTTAAAATTCTGAGAGTTATTCTGGCTGTTTGAGGGTAGTCCTAAAAGTTGAACCAATAGTGATAAAATTTGTCAAAAAAGTAGTCTGCGAACCAGTGGTGTTCCTCATTGTATTGAGGAACATTGAAATTAAATTATGATAATAATTAACTATAAAACCAATGACATTAAATATTCTTCTATGCAAATATTAAGTTATTAATGAATTCTTTTTTCAAAGTATTGAATTTTGCGAACAAGGGAAATATCCAGGAGCGGAGAGTACGCGTAATTTTTAACCGACTTCGAAAAAAGGAGGTTCTCAATTCAATATTATTTTTTTTCCTCAGAACTCCGTCATTTTTATTTATAAACTAATTTGGTAAATTGTTTTATTTATTTGAAAGGATATACTTCCAGATTGGTCCCATTTTTATTAAAACCCAGTTCTGATAACGGAATGATGGTATTCCTCAAATATTTTATATATACATATAGCGATTTTGGTATTTTCATCAACAAGTCAACCAATTGCGTCAAAGTAACATTTGGTGAAGTGGAATCGATGAAGAAGACCGCAGATGGTCACCGGAACTTCTCAACGATAAGATTTTTTTTTGTTTAAATTATATAGTAGTAAGAACACTACATTGTAAGTACGCCTGCTATAAAATAAATAATTACCAACACATTCTGCAGAAAAATAATACAAACATGCTGAGAAAAAACACAATTTTTAAATTTATTTTAGGATATTAGTATATTTTTGTTTATTTTTAAGTTTAATATTTTTTTTATCATTAAATATAATATTTATTATTATGAACATGTTTTATATTATTATTATTTATTTCAGGTTCATACAATCTATATAATGTATTTTTTTTTTTTTTTTTTTTGTTTTTAGTAATTCATTCTTAGTAATTTTAAAATAAATTTATTTTTCTTCTCTTCGTTTATTTAAGAAACAATTTTCACAATTAATTATTGTTTTCATTTCATTTTATAAATACAATAACATTCAGGATGCGTTTTCTACAATGCAAAACTTCTTGCAGACATTTTCACTACATCATACTTACCAATTTTTGCTGACCGTACTTGTATTTCTAGATAAAAAAATAAAAACAAAACAAGGTACCTTATCTCTACATCGTAAATCACGCGATAGTTTTGACGTACCCCCGTCCCCGGTCCAGTCCGTGTCTCTTCCCGGGAATCAAGCTATTTTTCCACAAGTCGGTCGGCTTGTTTTCTCCAGAGCTCTAATTAAAGTTATAACGGGGAATTCGCGAACCCAAGCCATAAACTTCTGACCGCGGGGAAAATTAGAACAAGCGAATTAGCTTTATGACATGTTTTTCTCGACCTTTCTGTGGTGCCATTTTTTATCTCGCGTAGGATGCTGACCTTGGAAGATTTTTATGATTATTAGGTTGGGTAGATACACGTATTGACCCAGGAGTCGGGGTTTTCGACATTTTAGAATACTTCTTTATTCTCTGTAAGCTTTTGGGGTTTTCAAATGGGTACAATAATTGATTTATATGAATAGGGAGATATTTAGGTAGCTTCAGCTTAATATAATTATTTGTTCTATACAATTTTTCGTGTGAGTTTATTTTTTTAATCAGCGTCGGTTTGCGTTTGACCACATCTAAGTGGTCTAGGATGGAGCACGCTTATTTCGAAGCACAGATCACACCCTAGATTCTGCATTCAGGACGCTCTAAGCGCACCACGCATCAGTTTAAATACACTTATAAGAAATAACTCTGATTGGTTATTTGTAAGTCGCGAGTAGGCGTAATCTTGAGATAGCCAATGAGAAAGCTCGGTCGCACTCCCCGCGACCCGCGCCTTTCTCAAACTTTGGTGACTTTTTGTAGGAACAACAAATCTCGTAATGCGGTATCTAGGTGTGATCTGTGTTTCGAAGGTACCTTATTACTCAAGATTTGAAGACACCCTTATTATACTTTTCGAGAAACACAGATGCCAGTAAAGAGTTCCACATTCTTGCAGTTTGTATAAAAAAAGTGTTATTTTATTGTGTGCTAAATGTGTTAGATTATCAACTGTCTCATTTTTCTAAGAGCTTAGGAAATTAGCCTTACGCAAGTGGCCTAGTGGTGAAACTTTGACCAATGCGCCATTGTACTAGGCCGAATTGTCCTTACCTCTTAGGTAAAGAAGTTTTAAATTCTCCTCTAAATGAATATTCCTTATCTCTTTTATTCTTATCTCTTTTTTTAACGGTGAGAGTTTTTCGATCCCCATGCTGATTGCCAGTTACGGGAATCACGGCACTCCCCCTTCTTTCTAAAGGGAAGGCATTCGTTCAGCAGTGGACGTCTTTGGGCCGTGATGATGAGCAAAATAGGTTCAGAAGTTGTGAAGTTATAGAATTCGGGGCGAAGTACTAGTAATATTATAGGAATAGTGATTTTTGTTGTCAAACTGTCCGTTGGCATAAGTCCCAACAGTAGAAGACTAAAGTGAAGCGCCATTGTCCAAGGTCTTCACTCCCAGACTAAAGTGAAGCGCCATTGTCCAAGCTCTTCACTCCCAGACTAAAGTGAAGCGCCATTGTCCAAGCTCTTCACTCCCAGACTAAAGTGAAGCGCCATTGTCCAAGCTCTTCACTCCCAGACTAAAGTGAAGCGCCATTGTCCAAGCTCTTCACTCCCAGACTAAAGTGAAGCACCATTGTCCAAGCTCTTCACTCCCAGACTAAAGTTAAGCGCCATTGTCCAAGCTCTTCACTCCCAGACTAAAGTGAAGCGCCATTGTCCAAGCTCTTCACTCCCAGACTAAAGTGAAGCGCCATTGTCCAAGCTCTTCACTCACAGACTAAAGTGAAGCGCCATTGTCCAAGCTCTTCACTCCCAGACTAAAGTGAAGCGCCATTGTCCAAGCTCTTCACTCCCAGACTAAAGTGAAGCGCCATTGTCCAAGCTCTTCATTCCCGGACTAAAGCGAAGCGCCATTGTCCAAGCTCTTCACTCACAGACTAAAGTGAAGCGCCATTGTCCAAACTCTTCATTCCCCCGCTCCATCTCACAGTTTGAACTTAACCCTCGTTCCCACTTTTATTTGGCAGAATGATAAATGTTGTTTCATTAGTGGGAACCGAGGCGAAGCAGGTACGGGACCAATATTTGCCTTTTATGCCACCGCCATATTCGGCCCACCGGAATAGGGTGGTATATCAAAGAGTACAATTAAATTGGGCCATATTTTCTCCTAAAATAAAGAAAAGTAAAGAAATCCTGGAAAAGCTGCTTTTTGATACGTGAAATATAAAACTGACAATTTCTGATTACTCAAAAAATATTAAAATGTTTTTTGAGTAGGTAAAATATTAAAATATTTTTTGAGTAGGTAATCAGTTATTTATTTTATTTAATTATTATTTATTTTATTTTATTCTCTTAGGATAACTTACAGCTAGCCCTTAAATAACAGGTTTAATATTTTAACTTAAAGCTTATTAAAAGTTACCACAAATAGGCATGTATCTAAATAGAAAAAGTCAAGTCAATTAGTAATTTAGGTAATATAGTTTATCTTTTCGTTTTTTTTTTTACTTATCTTAACTTAAGGTTTTTGCCCCATAAGATAGACCCCTTTATTCAGCATTCGTCATTCTTCTGGCTGATGATGATGGTGATATGGATTTAAGACAAAAAACACATTTTGAGAAAAATGTTCTTAAAATAAAAAGTACTAATATTAAAAGAAAAACAAAATACCCGACTGCAAAATGTACCGTACGTCCTCAGAACGTAAAGAGAAATCCAACGACACCGTTCACGTCGTCAAAATCAGTCAAGCCGTTTAGGCTACAGGATGTCTGGTAACATACTTACGAAGAATAAACTTGTGACATGCAAAAAAAACTGTTCCCATAATGATCGTGCAAGTGTGCAAGTGTTTTTAGATAGATTGTGATCTCCCAAGGTAAGTACGTATGTTTATCATAGCATTAAAAATGATTTTAAAAAAATAGGTTTTATAATTATGTAATTTGATTGAAGAGACGGTTTTTTTTTCGATTATTTTATACCTCATTATACAAGTAATACTAAAAAAATAAAAACAAAATACCCAACTGCAAAATATAAATGGATTATGTCACTCAGGATCTAAAGACGAATCCAACGACACGTCACTCATCAAAATCGGTGAAGCCGTGTAGGCTACAGGACGTCATATAGGAACACACAAACATAAAAATAAATAAATAAATATTGGTGGACGTTTTTCACACACAACGCCATCTAGCCCCAAACTAAGCAAGCTCGTACTATGGGAACCAGATAACGGATAGAATACAGATATACTTTTTTCGTTTGTTCTAAATACAAACATAGAGTATATACAAAAACCCAGACGAAGAACAAACATGGATGTTTGTTCTTCGTCTGTCCCTGACCATCCAAATGTTTGCCCTGGGTGGGAATCGAACCCACAACCTAGTGCTCAGAAGATGGAAATCCTCGCACTGAGCCACAAGGCTAGTCAACATACATACATACACACTACATACAACATACAACACATGCCCTCCTTCTTGGGCATTCGGGTAAAAAGGCATGAAAAAGAAAGTTCGTTAAGGTTTATTTATCTGTAGAATCCGGTCACCGTCCGATATTTTCCCGGACCAAAAGTTTCGGTTTATAAAAATAATAATTTATAATAACTTAATTATAACTTTATTTTCAGACAACTTAGATTCATAGATATGTTTTTCTGTAAATTTTAATACAATCAAAATGACCTAAGTACTATAAATATCTCTCACATAATATTGTAACTTATAATATATTGCTAACGATGTACATAGGAAAAAAAATATATCAATTTAAGAAATTTACAGCGAATTCTGTAATTGGCGATCACGTTCGCTAACAATATACCAAGTTTTTTTTATCACCAAGAGCTATTTATTAAGAGCAAGTCACGTGGCGGACGCCGGGTGTTTTCCACGTGACTATATCGAGACCTGCCAATAATCGACGAAAGAGAGGGTTCTTGAACGAAACATGGATAAATTGGCTATAACTTACGTAAAGCGTCATGGCTTAATTTTCTATGAAGATAAAAAATATATATAAAACTAGCTGTTACCCGCGATTTCGTTCGCGTGGACCAATAAAAAAAAGTAGCCTAAGTCCGCCACCTACTCTTAATCTATATCTAAGCAAATATTCAGCTCGATCCGTTCCTCCGTTTAGCCGCGATGACACGACAAACACCCAGACAGAAAGACATTAGATTACATTAGTTAGGATTAGGGTAGTGGTGGCAAGAACGTGGCGATTTTACCAGTTACAATGCCATACATAATTTTTAAATTCATCATTGCGATGTCTGCGGCATTGCATTGCGCTTGTCACCCTTATATAGATACATTTGAAATCTCTTTATGCCTAGTAATTTTACTGGAAATATTGTTCTTCAATCCGGAACACAGTAATGTTTGCACACTACTGCTTAGCGGTTGAATAACTGGCAAAGGTTTGGTAGTGCAAGCGAATGTTAATTCTTATAGAATAAAGCTTTTTGACTTTGACTTAGTTCCCCAGGAACCTCATGGTACGGGCCCTGATATCAGAGTTAACGCAGCCTTGAAAGCCTCTGACATTACTTTTTGGCGAAGTAATAATTTACTTCATATGCTTCTTATTACAGCGCCCTCTATAATGTATTATTCTAATGTACTATCAACAACAGTGAATAAAAAAAATCTTACGAACATTTTTTCTGCCCTAACTGCTAAGAAGTTCCAAGTTTGAGCAAACTCGCCAGCTCGGCGCAAAAACCACTGATCGGATGTAAACGACCATGCTCATAAATAAGGACCGCTATATGTATATTCCAGTAGTTTATGTACATTCTAACTAATATTTTAAATGAGAGGAATATAGCCGCAGTCGTATCTGAACCAATAAAGCTTCGAGGTATAAAAATGAATACGTTCGTCTCGAGGAAAAAAGTTCGCTTTCGCGATTCAGAACTCCCTACATTACAACCTTAGACGAAGAGATCCATGATTACAACCGTCAGTCCATACATAACGTCAAAAATGCACAAAAATTGACCAACGCCATCTACCGAACTATAGGAAGTAACTTTGTTTCTCTGTCTGGATGTTTGTCGCGTTATCACGGCTAAACGGCTGAACAGATCTTGATAAAATTTGGGAGTTACAATATATCACAATATATATAGTTGTGTATAGAGTTGTGTATATCACAATGACGGATATAGTTTTTTTTTTAATATCTAAGCGAACGAAGTTGCTTGTAACAACTAGTTTTTTTAATAAATCAGTTTGCACTGTTTGTTCCTATAAAGCTACATTCTTAAAGGGATGAATTTGTAAAGGGACATATAATATTATTTCTACTAACCGGTCCCCGTGGTTTCACCCGCGTAAAAAATCCCTCAGGAACCGTACATTTCTCCGGGATAGAAAGTAGCCGACGCCCCTCTCCGACCCTTAAACTATATCCGTGAAAAAAGTCAGGCCGATCCGCTGTTTCCATCCGACCGTCCGCCTGCTGCGTGAAAGAGAAACAAACAAACCTCTAACACACTTTTACATTGAATTTATAATATTAGTAGGGATAGTGACAGAAATATAGTACATTTTGATTTGCGTATTTACTAATATCATAATAAGATATTTTTTTGCTTTATTCATGTTTGTTATTAAATAAGCATTTTTTCTTCGGATATTGAAAGCCTGTTGTTTTTAAGTAATTGACCGAGCGGAGCGAAGGTCTCAGAGTTTTTTGGGACAAATCGGCATTTTTATGTATGTTTGTATGTTTGTCTGTATATTTGTTTGACTATAACTTGCGAACCGTTGATCCAAACTTCATGAAATTTCGTAGGCAAGTAGTTCATTTTAATACAATTTTTAAGCATATGAGCTGAATCGGCCTAGAGGTTGTGAAGATATAGGGATCGCGAGGTCTCAGTTTCGCGCGAACTACTAGTTTAAATGAGGTAGATCGGTAAGCGGTACAACAGAACATAAACGTTTGTATCAACTTTATTCACTGGCCAACCAAATATATTGTGAAAAGATGGCGGGAAGTAGAAAAAGTCGAGTTTGCATTTAGTTATAGTGGCATATGATCGGCGAGAAACTCGGATAAATTAACCAGACGAAGACGGGCAAGCAATCAAAACTTAACACTCTTGACGCAGATAAAAGACTGAAGCTTCGGTCAAACTGAGGCGAACGAGTGACCGAGAGAAACGCTAGACTCCCAAAATGACGCGAATTCCTTGCGCGTTATTATTTTTAGTTTCTCAATAGGAAAAGATGTATTTTGATATCGAATCTGAGGTTTTATTAGCTCCTCGTGGACAGCTTATTGCTGACCCATTACGTCCCAGATCCTTTCTTTTTTCCTATTATCATCTATCACGCTCACAGTATGTTAGTTGTTAATTTTTCCACCAAGCGTTTTCTACACGTTAGTACAATACTTGGTCGCCCAAGTATTTATTCGCATCGTGGTTCGAATGGACCCAGTACTAGATAAACCGTAGGCGATTCATGCCGCGGTGCGAAAGAGCCAATTAATTTAGAGCACTATGGCGATTCGCATCGTGGTTTGAATGGACTACTCAGTACTAGAAAAACCGTAGGTTATTCATACCGCGCTGCGAAAGAGCCAAATTTAGAGCACTTGGGCGATTCGCACCGTGGTCCGAGCAACACGTGGTATGAGATGCCGCAGTACCCGACCCCGCGTATATTTTGCTGCAATTCCGATTTGAACACATCCATACAAATAAGTTGACGCAATCTGCGACAGGGAATCGCGTCCCGCGTCCCGCGGCGGGATTTCCATCAGTTTGACCGACGCTTGAAGATATTTTGTACCGTACCGGGTAAGTTCTAAAATTACTGCCAGGAGGACGGGCAGTTTGTACTCAGGCCACCTGCCAAACGTGGGGATTATGGCAACTCAAAGAAGGGGCTGGACTTAGTTCAGTAGTGTACGTCTTCTGGGAACACGGCAGTACATAGCAATATCACACTTGGATTTTTATTATTGTTTTTTCAGCATCTTATATGGGTGGCGCTGACTTTTACGGGCAAGCGTTACACTTAACATTAGGTGAGAGACTTGCTCGTCGTCAGTCAGTTTAATAAAAAAAAAAAAAAAACGCAAGAATGTCTAACATAAACTATAAAAATACTTTATCCATTTTATACCAAAAGTCAACAAAAAGCAATATTAAAATATTTCGCAATTCATTTTGGTGAACAACATCAGCGATTCCTTAAATGAATCGTATGTACTCGAGCATTTCTGAGAAAAAGTGTTTTTGTATTCAACCCACAAAATAATTTGAACGTGTCACACTTGCTAAATTAGTTAATGTTAATTTCCACACTCGTTAAATTAATTAACGCTTTATAAAGTTAGGCATTCCAACATTCGCAGATTTGAACAAGAAATCATTGTTCTCATTCTGAAACAAAAACAACTAACAAACTTGCAGCAAGTTGCAGAATAGATGCAAAATATAGTTCTACGGTGCTACAAACACTTGTAGACCCTCTACGCCGTAGCATGTTGCTACGCGTATAATTTCGCATTCAAACTTTATGAAATTAACAAAGTTATAATAGGGTTGTTGAGTTCAGATGTACTTGTAATTTTAAATTTACTCGTATATTATTTTAATTAAGTAACTACTATTGACTCCGATTCCGTTGTGCCATTTTCTAAACTAGACTTAATTTGAGAGCTCTAAAATTATCGCCTTCCTTGTCTCACTTTTTGAAATAAGAAGAGATGCAGATAATTTTTCCTATCACATTGGTTTAGTTTTGTAGTCAACATACAGATAAACAGATAATATTTTAAATTGTCGTTTCGAGCCTTTGTCTATATGGATATATTTGTGTTTTTAGAGAATAGTTTTAACGGAATGTTTGATATAAATTTGTTAAGCCATTTTTTGTCAGTTGAAGTTTTATTACATTTTGTAAATTTTTGATAATAACTCTTTATTGTCATGTACTTTTATTCTATTTGACTATTATTCCTTGTATTTATTTGCTTATGTAGATGTATTCGTTTATTCATTTAAACAATACAATATAACTAAGTTATTAACTAACTAGTATATAAAACTAAACATCTCTATTTTGTTTTAGTAAAACGGGAATACTCATGTTACATTGAGTCGGTTATTTCGACTATAGTTCCGATCACATTCGGTGACCTTTATCAAGGAATGCTCAGCATGACACGCGCGCGACCTCTTCTCGCCTTTGAACATCTCTATTTTATATTTGTTTATTACACTTGTTTTTTTCTTTAATTCACCTTTTATTAAAAGTATAGTTAATATTTAAGGAATAGGCCATTAAATTGGTTCTGACAATACAGTATAATAAATAGTTTCGGGCCAAAAGTATCAAAGCATTTTCTTTAAATATATCAAAAAAGCACAGAATTCTCCTTATAAATTTATGTCTTTGCAAAAAAGGAACTTGTGTTTGTATTTTTTAAGCTCAGATACGAAACTAACAAATGACATTCAGTATATCACTCAAACGGACTAGTTCGAGAACTTTCCAAAAAAAATCGTCCGTCGTGCAAGAAGGAACACTATTGTCAACATCCTTCGGGAGCCGCAAACTTAGGAAGTTACAAGTATTTTTTTGCTTAGTTGATCTGTTACTTGACCAAACTACTACTGGGTTTGTTCAGCTTATCCACTTGTGACGAATTTCAGTTTCTTGTAGACATTTGTTATTTTTGTAAAATTAGGCTGTGTTTCAGGTTACTGTTGTAGTTAAATTAACTATCACTACCTTAACCATGAAGTTAGCCAGCGTTTGTTATCCGTAATTTTCACCATAGTTTTTTTACTATGAAAACTGACGTGGTTTTGATACATTTTGTTTTAATAAAACGGGAATCATCATCATCATCATCATCATATTCAGCCATAAGACGTCCACTGCTAAACATAGGCCTCCCTCTTAGAGCGCCACACCGACCGACACTTGCATCCACCGGTTGCCCGCGACTTTCACAATGTCGTCAGCCCATCTAGTGGGAGGCCTACCTACGCTGCGTCTTCCGGTTCGTGGTCGCCACTCAAGAAGCTTTCTTCCCCACCGGGAAAACGGGATTACTCACGTTAAATTGATTCGGTTATTCCGACTGTAGTTCACCGAATATGATCGAAAATATAGTCGAAATAGCCGACTCAATTTAACGTGAGTATTCGTTTTATTAAAATAAAAATAGTTAAAATGATTCGACACTTTTTTCTGCTTAACGAGAGTTTAAAACAGTTATGGCTGTAGTTTAAAGTTAACGAATATGGTGCAACCGGCCTAAGAATACTAACTATATAAATATAAATAAATGTACTTATTCAACGTACACACGAGTTTTGAGGCCCTTTTCTTTTCTTTTTCTTGCATGTTTTTTCTTATGATTAACTGACTGAAGTGTTTGCTTGTGTGTGAAGTGTTTTACAACAGCTCACTTGATGTTAAGTGATACCCGATGTAATGCAAAGAGAATTTCATCACTACGTTTACTACCATTACATTATTTTTAATTTAATTTTGAATTTGAATTTCAATTTCAGTCTCAGTCTCAATTTCAGTTTTAATTTTAATTTTATGCAATTTAATTTAATGTTATTTAATTCATTTCGATTTTAATATTATCTTATCTACTACGTTTAAGAGACGAGGTGAAAAATGAAAAAGGCGATTGTATGAAACTTGTACTAGAGCTGAATACTGATAGAGATAGTGCGATAGAGTCAAGCCATCGATAGAGCAAGACAGCGATAGCCGCTATTATTTCTAGTAAACGTTTCATACAGTCATGTTCAAGTCACTTTTTCGTGTTTTTATCATCGTTAAATCCTAAATAATATTGTAAATACGAAAGTAACTCTATCTCTCTGACAAACCGATCTACCCTCTTTCTCAGTAAATATCCCGTGAGTACCAATAGTAATGTAGTAAACCACCAAGTCTAAAACAGTGTATCCAGATGGTTTATTAGCGACTTACGAAAATACACTAAAACTTTCTCAAATATAACTGATAAACTAGACTAGCCTAGTAGTCAGTGGGGGGATTTCAACCTTCTGAGCTGGGTTTACCTAGGTTGTGGGTTCGATTCCCACCCAGGACAAACATTTGTGTGATGACCATGGATGTTTGTTCTTTGTCTGGGTGTTTCTATGTATGTATATATGTATTTACAAAAAAAAAAAGTATTTATGTGTTTTGTTTTAATAAAACGGGAATACTCACGCTCTGCGAGACACGCGCGCGACCTCGTCTTGCCGAGCATTCCTTGATAAAGGTCACCGAATGTGATCGAAACTATAGTAGGAATAACCGACTCAATTTAACGTGAGTATTCCCGTTTTGGCTGATGATGATTCCTGCTACATGTGGCATCAATAATACGAAGCTTTTATTACTAACTCAAAACTTCTTTTTTATAATAACTACCGCTTAAAATGAAATTGTCTTTGTCTATATTGTAAGAAAACCAATTATTAACAATCTCATTCGATATTTTTTTCTTCACACGGATTTATAGACTAGCTGTAAATAACTTGAGCTCCGCTATAAAATAACCGAGATTAAAAATAGCTGAACACCCCGCGGTTGGACAGGTGCCTAAAGTTTGACCTTGCAAGGATGTCTGACTCATATTTACTAGCTCATATTTTTGGAAACATTTGTGGCTATAAGGTGAACATTTATGTTAATTGAAAGGCATAAAGTGCGCATCTGGGTAAAATAAATATTACTTTGAAGCTGAATGTTCTTGATAATAAGCACTTTTACATCTGACAGAATTAACTTTTATATTTGACAGAATTAAAATGTTAGTAGAAAAATATTTTATCGGTATTTTTTGTTTTGTTTATTTTCTCGCGATGAAAAATTCACTTATCTGAAGTGTCCATAGTTATTGTTGAGCGTGTTGTGAGGTACGTTCATGGATAAACAATGAAATTAAAAATGGTAACTTGTGGTTCGCCCCGAACTGACGCTCGCGAAGCTGATAACTTCACAACAACAGGACTGATTTTGCTCATAATTAAAATTAAACAAATTGTTTTTTTTTTTAAATTATTTATTGGCTTTCGTTTGACTGCCATCACGTCTGATGGTAAACGAGGATGCAGCCTACGATGGAGCACGCTTGCCTAGAAGAAACCGATTCACTCGCGACTTGAAGACACCCAGATTATAATTATCAGGAAAAACCCAATCGGGCAGCGCATTTCACTGTGCAGCAGTTCGAATAAAGAAAGTGGAATCAAACCGTTTCGTACGAGTTTTTGGTATATCAACCATGAAACGGTGTCGCTTTTTCGAGGTCTTGCTGTCCGATAGAATAATTGTAATATAGTAACTGTAATGGAATTATAATATTGTAATGGTGCAATAGAATTTCATGAAGATCGAATAAACATCTTTTAAATCATCGTCAGACATATATACAAATAAACCCACAAACATACATAATACAAACACGGGCTTGTTCTTGTAGACTCTGAGACGTTCGCTTTGCCCGTCCAATATATTTATATAAAAGGCGATGTATGTATGTAAAACAATGTATACTAAGTATTTTTTATTTATTTTTAACCTACCTTTTTGTTTTTAGTGTAAAATTCGTTTTTTTTTCCATAAATAAAATTTTGTTTATTGTCTATTGTTCCATATGGACTCTAAAATGTTTGGACCGATTTTGATGAAATTTTCAGGCAATCTTCAGATTAGCCTAGAGGGTGATCCTGTCGAGTTTGGTACCCGTACAAAAGAATCCCACTCAGAAAAATAAGAATCCCGAGCAGAATAACCCTCTAGGTCAGAAATGATGATTTTATTTATTTACATCAATTAGCACCGAACACGAATTATGCTAGTGAGAATTAAAATTAAAAACGTGCAAAATAAATGTCAAATATACTTAAATTACATAAAATCAAATCAAAATATGTAAAATTAAATTAAAACTAAAAATAAATGATGATGACACGAAACTATTGTTCTCGTCCTAAATAACCTTAAGTCACGTCTTCTAATTACATTGCCTCGCCATTCCTTTAACCAGCATTATTTCACAGTCCCACCTTCTCAGTACATTTCCTCAACTTAATAGCTGCAGAACCTTCTCTATACCCGGAAGAGCATTTTTCCATCCACGTTTCAATTCCACTGGAAATTCGACTTTAATTTGATATCATACGTTTGAGAATGTCTTGCACATCTGGTTTAACTTATCGACAAAGTTGTACAAGTTAAGAGTAGCTGTGATTTGAGCTTTCCGTATTTGTGAATAAGACCGTGGAAGGTGTATGTGCATGTTTGTTTTTGTGTAATTTCGTTAGGTAGTAGTCGTCACGTTCAGGTTATCGTGTCCGTGTTGAAGCATAACAACGGCTTGTAAGTCGGAAGCAAGTGATAGGTATTTGGTAATGTGTGAGGCTTGAAGTGTTGAGAACGTAGTGCCGTAGTCTGGCTAGTATAGGACCATGTAAGGTCCATGATATCCTAACTAATATTATAATTCAGAGGTATATAGCCGTGGTCGTATCAGGACCAATAAAGCTTCGAGGTATAAAAATTTATACGTTTGTCTCGAGGAAAAAACTTTGCTTGCGCGATTCAGCACATACATTACAACTGTCAGTCCATACAAACCGTCAAAAATTGCACAAAATTGGATCAACGCCATCTAGCAAACTATAGGAATTAGCTTTGTCTCTCTATCTGGATGTATGTCGCGTTATCACGGTTAAATGGCTAAACGGATCTTGATAAAATTTGATAAGGAGCTACTGTATATCACAAAGGATACTTTTTGTATGTCCACGCAAACGAAGTCGCGGTTTCAAAATTCACCTTTTTATGGTTCCGTAGTACAAGGAACCCTTATAAGTTTGTCCTGTCCGTCTGTCTGAACCCTTGACATTCTTATAGCTTACAAAGTTATAGACCCACATCCATTAAATTTTGCTCAACGAAAGTCTACGTATAGTCATATTTTATTTTATTTATTTAATACTTTATTGCACACACATACAACGTATTTGGTACAACAGGAGGACTTAATGCTAAATCATTTTCTACCAGTCATCCCCGTGGTTGAAGAGAGGGAGATGTAGGCGTGCATCAAAAATCACGATTAACAAATAAACTAAGGAAATGAATGAAAAGGAAAAATAAATAATGACAATTGGTAACAAATTAAAAATTGACAAATATACTTAAGCTACTTATGTAAATAAATATAAACTACATAGAGCTTATAATATTTTTTTGTTTTTTTTTTTCGTATAATAAGAGTAGATCCCATACATGAAAATAAATCGCGGTACCCCATCATGTGAGGTGTCTTTGAATAGGCCTTTAAAAAATCATAATTTTATATCAAAGTGGAGATACAAAAAAGGGATCAAAAAAAATTCGCCGGTCCGCCGGTCACCGGGCCGTTTGCTTTTCTTTCTATAATATTACTTGTTTGCTTTTCAATAACTAGTAGTTCGCGGCGAACTGAGACCTCGCGATCCCTATATCTTCACAACCCCTGGACCGATTCAGCTCATATTCGAACTTAATTTTTTTATTGAAATGAACTACTTGCCTACAAAATTTCATGAAGATCTGATCAACGGTTCGCAAGTTATCATCGGACAAATATACATACAAACATACATACAAATGCCGATTTGTCCCAGTAAACTCTGAGACCTTCGCTTCGCTCGGTCAATAACACCTGTACGTTATAAAAAAAAACTGTCGGTATATTTTTATCACACATTGAAACCCTCACTCTTTCATCGTTATCCAATAAATTTCGCAACCGAAGAAAAGATTGAAAGTATTTTCTGGGTTTGTATGCTAAATTAAATTTTCCGTACATTCGCCAAATTCTGAAAAAACGGTAGAAATTGGTAAAAATCGGTAGAATTAGCATCTTGCCGCCATATCGCGTCGGCTCGATTACCTCTCCTCCATACCTTCTCCTAAATTCCAAATTTCATTTCACTTCGATTTTATTGGAAAAGTTAAGCAGTACTTAGCTATAACTGGTGGACATACTGTGGTTTAGTTTGACAAACAAAAATAATACATAATACATACAGCCAAAACAACATAAAAAGTACACATTTTTTAGGGTTCCGTAACATACAGGAAAAAAATACTCTTAATAGGATCACTTCGTCGTCTGTTTCTCCGTCTGTCAAGACCCTTTTTCTGAGAAACGCGTGTAAGTATAAAGTATAAAGTGGTTATAAATCATGCGTATTCATGATTGGCATGGTTGTATGATGTAAGAAGAACGCATGATGTAAGAAAACTGCCTGCCTGTACGCATAACGCTGAACAAATGTATGCCAAAATCTTTCAGCCAAACCATTTCAGGAAAGAAAACTATTTCCTGAACCTATTTAAGTGGTTATACCACTAAAGTTGCCATAAATCATGCGTAGTCATAATTCGCATGGTTGTACGCATGGTTACGCATGATATAAGAAAACTGCCTGCCTATATAAACAAACCTTAAGACCTCATAATCCAGAACAAATGTATGCCAAAATCTTTCAGCCAAACCATTTCAGGAAAGAAAACTTGTTCCTGAACCTATTAAAGTGGTTATACCACTAAAGTTTCCATAAATCATGCGTACTCATGATTCGCATGATTTTACGCATGGTTACGCATGATATGTTAGTATTAAGAAAACTGCCTGCCTGCCTGAAAAATCATTTTAGAAAGTAAATATATCTTCATATATATCTAAAATTACATCTCCTTCACGCCAACTAGGTATTTAGCAGTCCCCGACGGGGTCCACGATTGTTCCTAGCATAAGTTGTAACATCTAAGTCACACATTGTGAATGCAAATAAATAATATGAATATAAATATTTCTATTGAAAAGCGATGTCTGATCTATATGCGATGTCTAAGTGAAACCACACAACTTAGCAAGTTTTAGAGTCTACTTCTTAAGCTAGGTACTAGACCAAGCTTAAGAAGGATTACCTCCGATACCCCTCTCTTTGGCTTTATGCAGTCATCAATCAATCTCTCCGTGAATGCACATCGATAACTCATACAACCAAGCTTAGGTTTTAAAAGCCGAGACCATCGGTCTTCGTTCATAATGATCAATGGCACAGCTTATATATTATACTGCAGTATCAAAATATTTTCTTTTTGATAATAAATTTCATCGAAATATACGGTGTGTATCAAAAACCCTGTTATATATCTCAGGGGGTCATTATACTCATCACACTCATTATTACAAACAACTTTTACTAAAGGACCGACACTGAAATCGCGAGAAAAACAGCTGTTCCATACAATTAATTTGTCGAGACAATTAACGTTTTTCTTTGGAACAGCAGATTATTTTTTTGGTGACTTCAATGGTATTCTTTAGTAAAAGTTATTCGAAATGGTATAATGACCCCCTGAGTTATAATAACAGGGTTTTTCATACATCCCGTATAAAAGAACAAGTATTTTTCTAAAATTTAACACACAGATCAAACCGCTTATGATATATTTGTAATTCGAATCAGATATTCCTCAAATGGTTTAGGTGAACAATATAAGAACTCATTTTGGAAAATTCCACCTCTAAAGGTGTAAAAGTTCTATGGGAAGCAAACTGCGTTTGTATGAATGTTTGTGTGTAAATTTGACCGACGCTAACTTACGAATCGTTGTTTCGAAATGTAAGCACGTAGTCAATTTCAATACAATTTTTAGGTTCGAATATGAATAGAATCGGCCAAGAGATCTCGACCTGGTTTTTTTTCCTCACAAATGTGAGGAAGAAACCATTGTTCCCATAGAAAAAGTTGTTCATAATGATAAATCCATACATTTCAACACCGTTGCACCATTCAGTAACATCTCGTATATTTTATTTGGCACTTGAGATAAACGCTTGAAGAACTTTAGGTCCGTGGTCGTGAGGTGAAAAATACTTTTTTATTCATGTATCAGTATAAAACACTCCACTACTTACAAAGTAAAAACACCATCACCAAACAACCTTCACAACACATTTGTTTGTCAAACGAAGAAGCGGTGTGTACCATGAGTTAAAACAGAGAGCTCAAATTCCACGCGTCTGTCTCGTTCCTTTTATTGAGTCCCAGTTTATTAGTGGAGTTTCACCTGGCACTGAGATTACGCACTGGACAAGAAATAGCACTTTAGCGAGAAAGCATTTAGTAGGAAAGTAAATGTGGTAGGAATTGGCACTTGGCCTGGTTTGACGTTACTCAGATATAAGAGTGTACGAGCAGGTGTACTTATTCTTTCAAATATTATGCTTGGCTAGTTGTTACCCGCGAATTATTTTGCGTGGACATAAAAAGTTTCCTATGTCCGTCTTTGTGATATATAGTTACTCCTTATCACATTTATCAAGATCCGTTCAGCCGCTTAGCCCTTATAACGCGACAAATATCCAGAGTGAGAGACAAAGTTACTTCTTAGAGTTCGCAAGATGGCGTTGATCAATTTGTGTGCATTTTTCGACGTTTTTTATGGACGCACAGTTGTAATGTAGAGAGTTCTGAATCGCGCAAGCAAAGTTTTTTCCTCGAGACGAATGTATTCATTTTTATACCTCGAAGCTTTATTAGTCCAGATACGACTGCGGCTATATTCCTCTGAATTATAATATTAGTTAGGACTAGGAGTAGGATGGTGTAAATTGAATTTAAATTTCAAATAAATGATTATGTTGTAGGCCAGTAGTACATGCAAATACAATATTTAAGTTCGAATATGAGTAGAAGCACAAGAGCGACAACCATGGAACTCTATGAAGAAGCCCTTTACCCAAATATATATATATATGTCGTCAGGGCGGCACGAAGGTGTCGCTTGCGATCTGAAGCATCCATTGATGACGGCCATGCCGACATATATATATATATATTTTTTAATGTTTTCTTTGGGTACCCAAATGTGGGTGCTGGTACTGGTCTATATAATTTAAGTAACTTAATGTAAATATATATAGTAATAACTTATTGAAAATTTAAACTAGGAATAAAGCCTTTATTATTATTATTATGAGTAAAATCTGTCTCGAGTTCGTGAAGTTGCAATCTTAGGCGTCGCTAGGGCCCAGTTAGTCTTAGCTAGTAATTAAGATATTTACAACATTAACCACGCTCTCTCTACCTTCCCTCGCTCGCGGTCTATCTGGTATTGTATTACGTATAAGTTCTTGGATTTGAATAATCCATCAGAGACATCTGCGCCGTACGGTTTAATAAAACAGTCGAAGATGTGGGAACTGATACGAGATTTATCTGAAGGCCGTATAAGGATTATATCAATCATGTGTATTCAATAAGAGATATTCTGTTCAGTTAGTTGAACTTTAATCATAATAGTAGAAATGGGAGGATTTGTTAGTGTTTCCTGCTGAAATCGGAGTTGTATTCTAATAAAAGGTGTGATATTCATAAGCATTTTCAATTTATTCATAAGAACATTTATACGTCAGTTACATTATAAAAAAACTAAAAAATATTCAATTATTTAAATGTATACTACAGCGTAATGTAGTTGGTACCTTCCTAAATTAAATGTCATATAATAATAATAATAATAATAATTCAATGTCATATGTAAATTAATAATGTCATTAGTACTATACATTTACATACATTTAAATTACCAGGTTTACTGGTAGTCTACCGTGAACTTGGACATTCGTCCTAAAAGACATTCGTCCATGCTCCATAGCATGTGCGCGATACTATACTGTATGTGGAGAGCATACAATAGCTTTAAGATAATAACCACCATTTTGAAAAGTATTTCACTGCTAAAAATAGTAGTGTGCAAATACTACTGTGTTACTGGTTTGAATGGCAAAATTGTTAGACAAATTACAAGGTAAATACCGTTATACTCAGAAAGCTTTCATATTATAAATGGGAGTTATTTTACAGCTCGTGTTTTGCGAGGCCACAGATTATATAACCGGTAGAAAGCGCATACCTATTCTCCCCTCATATAACATTACGCGCACAATAGCTTAACCTCACGAATTAGATCTTCTGATTGGCTGGTGCCCCGAGCCAGCCAAAATCTCTGTGCAATGTCATGAATTAATTTTGAGCCGCTGAATTTTAAGCGCAAGTAATTACCTCGTCTCGCGCCCAGACTGGATTTTTCTGTATACATGAGTAAATGGTTTTTATTGTCTTCGTGCGTGCGTGGCAATGCCTCATAGTACCCACTTTGTCAAAGACCTACTTGGGACGGTCATCAAGTCGACTTTCATCAAAAACCAATCAAATTATTCGACCAAATACTAAAACCAAGTTCAAATAGATTCGTTATAAAAGCAGGGGCAATGAGGGCCATAAAAAAGTTTCCGTTAACAACATCAGGGGTTCCCTGATGCCCTAGTAACCGAGTTAAATTACATCTCAAACGTAAAATAAATTTTATTATGTACGTGATTTCCTTTGTACTTCTGGTTGGGAAAACCAAAAAGTCAAGCGAATGTCATGTTAACAGAACAAGGAAAATGTACCAATAACTACAGTAAATATGCTAATCCAGCTATACCTTGCACTTGTCTATGTTTACTTTCTCACGGGTTAAAAATGTTCCATTTCTATTCTCATCCTTCCTTTCCATGTTGACGAGCGCAGTGCATTGCCGCGGAGGGTTTTAAACTGTTGAAGTACACGGTTCTGGTGACACTGAACTGTTTTAGGCAAGCGTGAGGCTTACCATCAGGCGACGGAATCCCTCGACTCGTCGCTACGTTGTGTACAAAAAATCTCTTTTAAAACAATTCAAACTTCATTGTTTTAATATGGTCACATATTTTTTGACATGAATTCGGTGAACGTCTTAATGACAGGTAAAGTTGAACGCACACTTGTCCGCATCTACGCACACCTTACACGTGATACTAAAAGCATGCCTCACACACTACCGCGTACGAGAATCCAAGAAAAGTAGGGTTACAATTTAATAACGTCAAAGAGTCACAAAATAACGCTCTGCTTAGAGCATTCGATTTTCGAAAGTCTTTTTTAACGTGAAAACGTTTTTCAAAAGCCATACATGCCCCGTCAGAGTTAGGGGTGGAATGCTTTTGTTGTCGCCTATACATTTAATAAATCTCGTGGCTCCAGGGTTGTACCGTCAGGCTAGTTTATATTTTGAAAATAGATCACTGAACTGTGGCTGTTGGCGCACTTGCATCATCGTGCGTCTGCGTCATTGTACAGGGCTCTTTTTCAAGTTGAAAAAGACCCACGAAATTCACTCTGCTCGACCAGAGAAATAGCCATAACTCCGCAACGAAAAGAGTTACACTAGTTATTTTTGTACGTCGACATGTGGGCACTAAGATGCTCTAAAAGGTGAGCTAAGCAGGAAACATAAATAAGTTGAAAAGTGCCCGGTGACAAGGGTACCAAACGTTCTAAAACTGTTATTTTCAGGCAAATTATATATTTGTTATTACAGAACTATTCAGCGCCAGAAGCTGTGGGAAAGGACACGATATCTATAATATGTGGATCAATTTTGACACTAGTTTGATTATGGGCTCATAATCAAACTAGTGTCAAAATAATCAAACTAAAAATTTTCAAAAAGCTGTCAAAATTTATCCACACAAAGAGTGATGTGCCTTCGTGAGCGCTGTAGACTTAAGTCAAGACAAGTCGTAAGTGTAGCGATACTACCCAACCCGATTTTTTTATTGTATGTGGTGATCTGACTTTAATAGACAATTACGCGTGCTTTCTGCAGACTTGCAAGAAAAGTTTTCAGTTTTGAGGTTGAACGTTTTAATAAACGCATAAGCATTGAGCAACTCGGTACCGGCCCGAACGGGGACGGCCGGTGGCCCGTGTTGCTCTAAGCGTATAAGTGATGCATCGGAACTGCTCCACGGACTTAGACAAAAGAAACTGTGATTAGAGATTAGACGTACCTAAAAATCATCGATTTCACGAAATAATAAAAACCTATAATAAATACATTTCTGTGCATCTTTTTTTTTTGTTCTCCCAAGTTTCATTAATTTTATTTCATTTCCTTGTACCTCCGATTCTATTGTACTTACACTTGTTTACATTTTTGAAGTAAATAAAAATTTTGTCTATCGTAAAAACTTACTTACCGTTCGCAGAAAATAAAGCTTGTGTTATTTTTCTATTTTTTTAGGAACCGTACTGTTCCAATCCGAGGCAAAGTTACTTCCCTTCCGTCGAAAGCAGCCTCTCTATTCCGTGATTTATTCGAAAACTTTCGGTTTGTTTTAGCAAGATCTATTTTTAGTTTGGCTCAGTTTTTATAGCGTGGATGCCAAACAAGCTGAAGTATTTTGAGATGTTCCGTGCAACGGAAAAGTACCGTATGTACCAATTATATTTGTTACAAAATTATAGTAGATTATACACCAAGGGGATAAAGCAATGACTTATGTCACGGGCGACATACTGAATCCCGAGCGAATCGCAGGATTCTAGTTCTCAGAGAGGGATTTAAGACTAGAACCCTGAGGAGGAACAAAGGGCGTTATTTTGAATTCAAATATTTATTTAATGATGCCGTGTTGGGCAATCAAATAAAAGGACTTAATTTGCACATTTCAAATATTATATTGTTAGCTGTTGCTCGCGGCTTTTTTATCGGGTACACACCCGATAAAACTAAAGCTCACGTAAGGTCATAATCGGGTATTCGTTTTTCGACTTATATATCGACTATCTCCTTATTCTATTAATATTTACTTTGTCGTTTCTGCTGTACTTATTTGGTGTTTATAAAACAAATTAAAAAAAAAAAAAACTTTATTTTTACACACGTATATAAATATTATACGATATTGAACCCATTTTAGTTCCTACATATAGAGACAAAAGTCATCAAAGCTACTGAATTAATGCGAATTTGTTCTTTTTTTTTATTCGAAAGCAATTTCAATCGGAATGGTTCATAGATATGTTTGATAAAAATATTTTTTGCCATTTTTACGTGTCATATTTAATAGTTTGAAATCGTTTAACCCGTTTTATTTAACGATAAGATACAATAAGATAAGGCATTGAAAAATGTGCACCCTCTAAAAAGCGTAAAATGTACATACGGTACTTTTCTCTAGGACAGAGGTATTGTTCCCAGCCATATCTTTTTATGAAGTCGCGCTATTTTCACAGCTGGGGAAATATGTTATCCGTGGCAGTTACTCGAGTTAAGAAATACGTGAGTCGCGTAACGAGGGGGTGTAATAGACGTGTCGATAACTTTGGAATAACAACAAGGTTGCGTTTCTTTGCCTAATGATTGCTAGTTCGTTACTGAAATGTATCTTCTTTTCCTGTAATTGCAATAAATACGGTTTACAATCACGGTATTAAATAACTTGACCGTAACTGGAAGCTTTTATATAGAGATACGTTTCCATTTCCGTCGAATAGTACCAGCGTTTTAGTACTTTTATCGCCTTGTAACCGGAAGTCGCTAGGGGGCGCCACCTGGCAGCTGCGCGCCATTTTGTGTTCTTGAAATATCGAGCGCCATTTGGAATCATTGGCGTGAAATTTTTCGTCGAAGCAACAACTCTGTAGCAGCCTTCCTGGCCTACGTCTGTTGCGTTATTTTATTATTATTATGTGGTAATAGATATATAGATATATTATTATAAAGTGATATTTATATAATGTGGTGAAATTCTTAGTAGACAAGTTATTTTCTTAAAATAACATTAGTGTAATGTATAAATAATACATCCAATTTCACGGAGTAAGTACCCACATAATATTTTAATGTTCGTGATTATAATTTAAACGGGTTTCCCGTTCGATACGAATCACTGATTCGATATTTTATTTTTTATTTTGCCCAAGGGTGTTTTAACCCATTTGTGGCTTACCAGTGTTTTTTGAATAGTTTAGTTACCAGAAAATAATGTCTCGGCTTCAGAATCGTCTTGGTTTGGTTCATGCTGCCTGAACGAGGCCGTAATCTTCTATCTTTCTCATCAGCGAAAGGCGGTAGGCGTGCTAAACTTCGCTGTGACTACTTCACCCATGATTGATAAATAGGTGAGCTGAGCAACATTTTATTAGACAGGTTCCTGATGTGGCGTGACAACGTGTCAATCACTATAATTATAAACAAAGTCTTTCAACAGACTAGTTCCAAAAATGAAAAATTATTTTATTTGATTTGATACATACACCACGAAAATGTTTTGTAATGTGTAACTCTTATAGTTCGACGTAAGATATAATCATGCTCCAGGTTTCACAAACCTAGAATCAAACGATGATGGGAATTTACATGACACCTTACGTAGCCTAGCATGTACGCTAAACAATCATTACAGATATAGAGATCCATTAAACTAACGTTAAATTTTTGTTTTCTATCGTATTGAAAGCAGTTAAATCTCCATGACAGAGGTACCGTTACAAGTATGCGAGAAGATCATCGTGCCTTAATTGGACGCGTCTGCCTTATAAGTATAGGTCCTGAATTCTATTCCCGGCCGGGCAGTTTAAATGGTGAATTTCAATATCTGCTCTGGATCTGGGTGTTATTTGTCAATATCTTATTTATTACTTGGCATCCCCCATATGTAGCTGTGTCTATGAAGCGTCAACATTTAAATAAAACTATACAATCTCCCTCGCGGGGTGAATTTAATGTTGCAAGTACTTCAATGTATTTCGTAAATTAAAGAAACAATCACTACAACAACACTCGCATTGTTGTAACAAACTACCCTCGCGGGATAGATATGAATATACGAATGAACATGCAATCGCATGATTGTGGCAAACCATCCTTGCGGGGTGAATGTCATATTGTAAATATTTCAATGAAATTATACTATTTTACTACCCTCCTCAAACTTATCTCAACTAATATAGTGAGAGAGTGTGGTTCGAGGCTCGAGGCCTCAGCCTGGTAACACCGGAGGCCATGGAAGCTCTCGAGGGGCTTCCAGAGGTGGCCGTGGTTTAAAATTACTTCAATAGTTTCGGGCAGGTCAGCTAGTGCTTTATTACCGGAAGTGGCAAAAAAATGGGGACAGAAATAATTTTAAAAATTACTTTATCACCGTATACCGTATTTCTCAAAAACCCCCACTTGCTCCACATCAATAAATACAACATGCACATGCTTGCATGTTACAAAGTAACCGGGGGTTGATGTCATTTTGTAATGTAAGTTATAACAAACTGCCCTCGCAGGGTGGATGCGTTTTTGCAAGCTACCCTCTTTCATTCATTGATTTTACAGCCGCTATGAATTTGTACTTGAATTTTAATAATTTTTTTTATTTTATTATTTTTTATAATTGTGTTAAGTAAGTTGTTTATGAAGTCGCTAAGAGTATATTTACTTGTACCTAAAGCCCGCAATAAATGAATTGAATCGAAGCAACGAATACAACATGCACTCGCATTGTATGTATATGAGAAACTACCCTAACGGGGTGAATGCTACTTTGCCCACCGCCCCTCGCAGCAGAGAGGTGCACTAAAAACGTTTTATTTTTACAAAGGAGAACCCATCCTTGCAAAAATCTACCCTCGTGGGGTGAATATCAGTTAGCAAAATACCCTCATCATGGTCAACACCAAGAGCTCATCAAAACTAGTACAGTGATTTTGGAACCGGTTTGTAACACATCCTAGCGGCATTACGCTCCTAGAGCCCCGCAGGGTTTTTGCTCACCGCCCCTCGAAGGGGAGAAGTGCAGTGCACTCAAGCAAGTTCTTTTACCCACCGCTACATGTAGAGGAAAGGTGCAGTGAACTAAAAGTAAGTTCCACGTTCCAAGTTCGTGGAAATCAAAAATTTATGAGGTCAACTGCGTTGGTGCGGCCACATTTAGCGAATGGACATCTAAGAATGCCGAACAGCTTATAAATATATTCTGAAGCTTATAAATATATTCTTATCGTTATAAATATATTCTAAAGCAATCTTACTGCGTGTAAGTTGCCCACCATGAAATGGGAGAAGGCTGCTCATAAAAGATCAGTCTGTTGTTGGAAGGTCAAAGCGTCAGTAGCTTTGAAGACGTTAACCCTTTAGAGTTAGACCTCAAGCGTCAAACTCGCAAGAACCAACCAAAAAACCCTCCTATGACTACATTAGAGTTAGATCTCGAGCGTCAAAGTCGCAAGAACCAACCAAAATCCTCCTATAACTACATGTACAATAGCGCGGGTCAGTTTTATTGCACGGCATGTGACCTTGTGCAAAGACAGTTTAGATTTGCCAGCCAAATACGTGCACACGCCAGCAGGGCTTGCAAGCGCACAGCCACAAACGTATACATAATCCTAGTCGTGTCCTGTTCATGCATAACAAAAAGATTTGTCGCGGTGCGCATGCTAGCTCTGCTGGAGGAAACCAGGGTCGCCATCGTTGGACACAACGGACGACAGTGCCTAATAAATGTTTTATTTAATTTAATCGAGCATTAATTAAACAAACTCTTATAATAAACCACCCTCGCGGGTTGAATTATGTTTTAACGACTGATGGATGAATACCACAATTGCAGTAAAATCGAGAAAGTAACAGAGATCGTGTAATATTTCGTCTCTTAGGAAAAAATTGAACGAGTTACTCATAAACGATAATTCGGTTGCAACCTCTTTGATAACCTAAAGTAACCTGTAAAGTGTTAACTGCGATTCGTTGAAAACAACCAAGCTAGAGAACCTTGCCATGTCATAGTCTTAAAATAATTTTCTACCAAATTAGGTAGCAAAAGCATGCAATTAGATTGATTTTGCACCAGCCTGTAAACATCCCACTGCTGGGATATCGGCCTACCCTTGAAGGGTGATCAAAGGTTATCTGGAATAAATCGTTTAGCCAATGGCCGCCCGGATGTCTTATTTCGGTGTGTAGTTACTTTTGTATCTATTTTATTTTGCGCGTAGCAAAGTAAGGTCCGCCCTTGGACTAACAAATAATCACACCTTTGTAAAGTTCCGTATGATATAAAATAGGTGGTTCAGTAGCTTTCGTAAAGGTAACTTGAAAATACTTGCTATAATACTATCCTTGGATAGTAGGATTATAATTGGTTGGACTTCATCATCGGCAAATATTGATTTTGAATTTTAATGTAAATACCTACAGTCATAAGGTGTATGCAACGAATTGAACTGGTGAAATCTCAACCACCGATTATATTGCCTTCAATGAAATTTCGAGTAGCTGATGCATCGGTCTCGAGGTCAAGGTCTCGACAATATGTAATTATCTATAAACTGCCTATGTAGTCGAAATTGTGTTTTTCAAAATAGTAATATTAACTACAGAGTACTCGTGTAGCTCATGTGGAATTAAGAAATAGCCTAGCACTATTTTACAACGAATTTTAATTTCAAGTAGCTCGAAACGTTGCTCACGTTCAAAAATGTTTCAAAACATCTTATTGATACGTCGACAATGTGACATGTCCATCACCGAAGGTCCAAAATATCCCTTTTAAAGTTGGGAAATGGAGAATAGACCGAAATGATAAATTGATAATAGCTAAAACTGTTTTTAAAACTTACAAGTGATAGATATACGGACTTAAAAGCCGAAACATCCTACTGGATTATTAATATTAGTAAAATTCTTAATTTTACATAAACTTGCATATTATATGCCAAGTAATTCTGACTCTTTATGTCGTTAACTTTGCATGTTCTTGTAACATAATATTCTCGAAATATATACTATGTAATTAGGTTTGTTTAATACAAATGCTCCACGGACTCCGGGGTCCGTGCCTTTTTGTCAAGTTTTACAATTATTTATCAACTAAAATTGAATGTAATTATGTTTGCATATATTGCTTCTCGGTAATATTATAATTTTATTCATTAATACAAATTAAAAAGGCTCACGAATAAGTCGTCGTAGCCTAGAAAATCATTTTAGTAACACAGAAAAATATTTTACCTGAATTTGGGTTCGATGCAGATACTAATAGTCAGATACCGTTTTGTCGGAATTATCTTTCTAATGCACAATGATCGCAATTTAAATCCATTACGTTGGATGGACTCACTCAGTCACTCAGTCATCAAAACTGTTGCCTCGCACAGTGATAGCAGGCCTAGTAAAATCTATGATCAAAAAAGCTGACATCACAGCTTCTCCATAAAGCTATTAGTCTGGGGTCGTCTGCAAGTGTCTGCTAGATACTGTTTCGATTAGCACACTAGATAATTGAAATTGTGATCAGTAAATGTTTCTTATATGTTACAAAAGTAAAATTTTACACAATTGTGTAAACCAGTAGATCTGAGTAAATGATTGCCTTGTTTCCGTTTTGTGTAGATACATTTTTAATAAGAGGTAACGAATACTATTATGCCGTTTTTGCTAACGGCTAGTCTTTATATTCTAATGAATAGAGCCTTGTTTACATTTTTTGGATAAGAATTAGCTATCCTAGAATACTATATCAAGTTCTGAGAAATCATTTCTAAAGTTTCTTTTATTTATTTTTTATTTTGTAAAAAACGTGATTTAAGTTAATAATTATTAATATTAACTGTTCACATTGGCGTTACATTAATTGCAATTAAAAGCTCTAGGTGACGCCACCAGGCGAAAACAAACAGGATCTCTATATAAAAGCTTCCAGTTACGGTCAAGTTATTTAATAGCAGCGTTTTACCTGAAATAAAACGCATATTAAAATACTTACCTAACTGGAAGCTTTGACTTTAATTTCTGCCTGGTGGAAATTCTGAAAAATGAGCCAATTATTCCAAATGGCGCTCGATATTTCAAGAACACAAAATGGCGCGCAGCTGCCAGGTGGCGCCCCCTAGCGACTTCCGGTTACAAGGCGATAAAAGTACTAAAACGCTGGTACTATTCGACGGAAATGGAAACGTATCTCTATATAAAAGCTTCCAGTTAGGTAAGTATTTTAATATGCGTTTTATTTCAGGTAAAACGCTGCTATTTTCTATAGGTCGAGAATCAGTAGATATAACGACTTCTTCCGGTTGCTGATGCGAATGCGTGGCTTTGCAGTGCATCTGAATGTTAAACGAAACGCAAATGGACGAATTTCATTTGATAATTACTAAGACAATAGATAGCTAGCTGCAAGGCCATCTTGCAAATGACTGTTGCCTTATTACAAGGATTGCTTATAACATATGCTTGGTATTTGTTAGTGACATGTAAGTACCTACTACGGATATTAATTATGAAATAAAATAATCTATACATTACAATCTCGGTAATCCGGCACAAATCCAGAGATAACAGTGCCGGATTAGTGAAAAATTTGGATTTTACTGGAATATGGGAAAATAATGCAAAATATTAGGATATGTGTGTACATCTCTTATTTCAAATACAATGAACTTAATGTCTCTGGAAATAATCCGTTGTAATCTTTTGTTTTTTTGCCCACTAGCACTCGTGTTTACGGTTTTAGCGCGCACTCGCGATACAAATTCAAAAAAATGCGGGCTAATACCGTGCAGGATTCTTGGAGGTGCCGGTGTATTGAAGTGCCGGTTTACCGAGATTGTACTGTATATATAAAAATGAACCAATATTTCTCCTGGTCACGTTATAACCTGAGAAAGGCTGGACCGATTTTGATGATTTATTTTTTGTTGTGCTCGTAATTGTGAGGGCAAGGTTTGTATGAAGAGTTTAGCGAGCTGCGAGCTTTGCGGGCTTCAGCTAGTTTAAAATAATTTCGTCAGATTCAATTCGTATTTTAAAGCATAAGCGTTAAACTAATCCAAAAAAAAATCGCCAGAAATCTCGCTTTAAAGTTATACGGTGATGAATCTACCTCATTCGAACTCCAATCAAACCCGATAGCAATCGCTAACGTTTGATTGGGAAACTTCAAATAGTTGAATAGTAACTAGTTGTAACTTATCTAATTCAGCGATGGTTGTAACTTTGACGATGGTAGTAAAACGGCTGTGACTGGTTTTAGTCGTAACTACTAGACATTCGCTTCTTGACTAGGTTTGTATTCCCTCTAAAGGTTCTAAGCGAACATAGAAGTCTCTAACGAGAACACGGAGCGTCGTTGTTACTTGCTTAATTTCTGCTGAGCGTGCTCAACGCTCTGTTCTAAAAATTATGATGAGCCTTCCCTTTAGACACCCCACTAATGATGTCTACAAAAAAGCAAATGTACTGACAATACGGGAACGTTTTAATGAAAGTATACAGAGGTACCACAAAATGGTAACTACTCTTCAATGTTCTTCAATGTTTTTTTTTCTTTGTTTGTTTGTTTTTAATCATGTTGTCACAGAATTATGCTTGTGAATTATTTGATTGTACTTTTACATATATTTATTTAGTTATTTCTGGAAAACAAACAGCTTTATATACACAAATAGAACGACTAAATAAAAAAAACAAGCCTTATCAGTTTTCACAAGTAGCAGAAGGATACAGTCCAGTATAAGTAATAATTTATTTCAAATCTATACAAGTATTTGAATGTAATGAAACATTTCAAGTAACACACATTGAATGTATGAGAGCTATAACAATTTATATCAATAAAATAAAAATAAAGAAGTAAGATATACTTACAAATCCCCGCAGAAGAAAGTTGAAAAAGCATGGCATTTAAATACATTTTGTCTCGCAGAAAATAAGCCAACATCCTTTGAATAACCGAAGTCAAATCTAGAAATGCACAGCTCTGGACCTAACTCAATGGCTGTAAAGATATATAATAAATTGCCGAACAAACTAAAAGATTTAGAAAACTACGATTGTTTTATTAAGAATCTAAAGTGCATCCTGGAATCCAAATGCTATTACACTATTGAAGAGTTTTTTAATGATAATTTTGACAATATACAAATGGACCGCTCCGCACCAAATTGCCATACCCTAATAGGGTCATATGTGTCACTAAACCCAAATCATGTTATTTAAGACCTACATATATGTCGCAATAAATCATTGAGTATTGAGTATTGAGTATTGACATTGAAATTGTTGCATACTTTAATAAAATAAGAGTTTTATCTGTAATTGGTCACACAAGGATCCACGTGAAGCATACGATAGTTCCGTCTGGTAGTAATACGTGTAGGTATCTGAAATTTGATCATTATCAGTTAATCACTACATTCAATTTTGTTTAAAATGAAGTTGAGGAGGAAAATTAAGTCAGCTATCGCCCGTCAAAGCGACAAAGGAAGCAAATGACGGTGCTTGCAATTTGCGCTTTAATCAATAAAATTCAACCTGTGCCTGTAGTTGATAAAACGTCAATTTTTCTTTATAATTTCGACATACAGTTCATCGCGAGGGTTCGATACTTGCGATGCATACTCTAGTTGACTTCTCACCAAAGAGCAATAAAGGATATTCAGTTAATTATCTTCAGTTAGTGTCTAAATTTTTAGTTATAAGGGATATAAAACCCAAGGACTTCATCGCTTTAGATGTTATGCTCTCAATATGCCTATCAAAGAGAAGTTTCGAATCTAGGATAATGATATTTGCATGCCAAAAGGCGGAATATGACGTCCTGTATTTAATGTTAATTCCACCCTGTATACCCATGTACGCAATAAATGAATTATAAATAATTATACTCTATCAGATGCTAATACTAGTACTAAAGCTTCGGTACTATTGGTCAGTACTAGGTATGCACAAAAACAATTTAGGGTTGTTGCTGCAAGAATTTGCAATGAAGTGAATAAATGTGCTTAGTTGATAATAATTATAACCGATAGAGAAATAAATAAATATATTATGATGTTGCGCATATTAAAATTTTTATTTTTTTTATTTTTAAATGTAATATTATTTATATACTAATTAGAACTATATTTATAGGCAATTTAAACTATTTTGTACTCTAAATGCAGCATAAAAATATTCTCAATTTAGTTTAGTCTAGTCGATCCTACATGAGAATACCCAACCCCAAATCAAAGTTAAAAAACTGCAAAACCCAACTATGAAAACCATAAAACAAAATTATATTATTTCAAAATGTCCATATTAAGCGTGAAAATACGCATCTATGTAGTTCATACATAATTTGCATTTACATTTATGTTGATTAAAAAAAAAATGAAATGTATACAATAAAATCTATTATTGTATATATTAATAATCTTTTGATACCAAACATGACAGTTTTATGTGAAAGTAGTTTTATAATATCCGCCATAAGACGCATCTATGGACACCTATCTCAAGCGGAAAAAAACTGAGAAGTGGCTTAGGGGATTAGGGACATAAATGACAAAACTTACATATACATAGACTATCAAAATCATATAAATCATAAAAATCTAAATCATTTATCATATTTAAAATAGATCAAATTAATTTTATTATATTAAAATTATATTAAATTTATAAGGTTATAAGAAATTGTATTTGATTTATTGAAATTGTATTAATGACGAAATACGGTGTGAAACACAGCTCTTATATTGAATTATAAGATGTTTGTAATTCGGCCAATGAATATAATTATCTTATCTTAACCCCTTTTTCCGTAATCAGGTATAAAAGTGGCGTCAGCCTCAGTGGTCAATTTCATTGTTCAAAAGAAAATTTTCGTCCTGAATATTTTCTTAGAGCCAAGTAAGCTTTATTCGGCCAATGATTTTTGTATTACTGGCCATATGCGTCGCAATCTGTAAAGTATACAGCCATTTATATACGCTTAGTTTCTGAGGTAGTTTAAGCATTTGGATGGGGTCCAAATACCGACCGGGTGTGGTGTGGGTGAAGAACTGAAGCGACCAATTAAGACAGTAAATTACCTTTGAACACTGTGGCTTTGGGGACCTTTGGGGTCCTTTTACACTTCAAACGAACGTGCACGTGTTCAAAGAGAAAACGGAATTATATCTGATTACCAATCGGTACTATACTTACTGTTAAATTACGCATTTGTTTTTATACATCACCACCACCACCACTTTTGCAATCGTTAGGTTGGATGTTATAATACTAAAAGCTTCTCGCTCGTAGTAAGAAAGGCCTGCCCGTATCCCCTATTCCCGCCTAATTCGATTTCCGCTAGTTCAACCGGTATCTCCTATCACTTTAACCAACCTACAACGTTGATTAGATTGGTGCGTCCTACGTGCCGGTCAATGCAAACGGTTGTATTGTCTTCCGAACCGATCGGGACGTTTTTAAATCGAGTCGGTATGTGAACGGGACATGGCCTGATAACATCGCTTAAGATGATAAAACCCTAACGATTATACTGTTATTGACCGAGCGAAGCGAAGATCTCAAACCACGGAAATAAGTCGGTATTTGTAATGTATACTTGTGGGCTTGTGGGTATAGGTATTTATCATCATCATCACCTAGAAGACGTCCACTGCTGATAAAGGCCTCCCTTAGAGCATCACCTTGAACTCTAGCCTTGTGGCTCAGTGGGAGGATTTTCACCTTCTGAACTGTAGGTTTTGGGTTCGATTCCCATCCAGGACAAATATTTGTGTGATGAACATGGATGTTCGTTCTTTGTCTGGGTGTTTCTACTTATTCTATGTATGTATTGACAAAAAAGAGAGTTTCTTTCAGAGTTTGCAAGCTGAAGTGGCAATGGGCAGGCCACATCACTCGAAGAACCGATAACCGATGGGGAAGAAAGGTTCTTCAGTGGCGACCACGAACCGGAAGACGAAGCGTAGGCAGGCCTCCCACTAGGTGGACCGACGACATTGTGAAAGTCGCGGGCAACCGGTGAATGTAAGTGGCACATTGTCGGTCGGTGTGGCGGTCTAAGGGGGAGGCCTATGTTCAGCAGTGGACGTCTTCTGGCTGATAATGTAATGTAATGTAATTGACAAAAAAAAAGTATTTATGTATTCCATCAGTTATCTGGTTACCGTACAAGCTTGCTTAGTTTGAGGCTAGATGGCGCTATGTTGAAAATGAAAAACATCCACCAAACGTCCACGTCGATCTACCAAATTGAAATCCACTGATCACCCGCGACTTCCACAATGTCATCGATCCACCTAGTGAGAGGGCTACGCTGCCTCCTCCGGTTCGCCGTTGTCACTAAGAACCTTTCTTCCCCATCGGTTATCGGTACTTCGAGCATTGGGTCGTTTCAATACAATTTTTCATTCGAAGTATGACCTAAATCGTTAAAAAGGTTGTAAAGTTATAGATAGCGAGGTCTCAGTTCGGCACGAAGTCTTTGCCATATTTGCGAGTCATATTTGCGCCCACGACCTGCCCTCACGCGTCATAACCGACCATAGGCGGGAAGATTTCTTCGGCCTGAATAAACACTAATGACTCTACATTTAATATTTTAGGCAACCCAAAAAACTTCTTTCATGCCTCGTTTTTCCCTATCCTTGACTTATTTTGGAGCCCACAAGAGAAGCAAAAACTGGAAGCTAATTATACATATAGAACGCGTAACTCAAAAGACTTTGTATAGGTAGGCTGAAGATGACCTATAATTATTATTATTATGCTGTATGGTGGAGATAACCAGTCAAATTACGTACACAATATTTACACATTTGATTTATTATTTACACGCACAATTTAAAATTAATGAATTTTCACTAACATCATCATCATCATTCAGCCAGAAAACGTCCACTGCTGAACATAGGCCTCCCCATTACACTAACAAATAACTTTTACTACCAAAAGATCAAAAAATATTATAAGACAGAATAAACAAAAGACGATTTAAAAGAACTTCGGCAGAAATATAAATATGTAACTAAAAAAAAATATTCCAACCGGCCAGCAACATTGGCGTTTGGGGTTGAAACGAGCAACTATACAAAATGAAACCTACTTATTTTAAGTAAATAGTTTGTATCTACGTGAATAAATTGTTTTCAAGACAAATTAAAATTATACAATAAAAACACAAGTATTATTTACAGATTTGTACAGAGCGAGTACGCAACACTGAAACATATTATTTCTACTGAGTCACAAGACGAGCAGGTCGCTTGCCTGATGTCTATATAGTTCTATACGGGGCTATTTTAATTAACAAAAAACCTCTAGATGCAGCTTTACTGCATCTACTTAACAGCTTTTGACCCAAAACTAAAATCATTATAGGTAGATATACCCCATGTATATAGGGATCTTGACTTGTTTAATTGTACGGAGGCAGAGGTTCACAGAATGACAATAGATTTTTATGACACCATTAGGGTGCTAGTGATGAAACCACTGAAATAAGTGTTTGTTAGTATGTTACTTTTTATATATTATTTTTTGATGTTTTTTATCGTTGTCTGTATATTTTTGTGTATGTGTATTTTTTTTTATTATTATATTTTCTTCTACCATTCATGCCACAAGAAAAACTTAAGTTTTTCTCTGAATTACTGTTTGTTTGTTTTATTATTGTTTTAAGCTTAGTGTATGGTCCATGGGTAGGCGAATTGGGGTAACCTGTGATCACATCACTCGAGAAACCGATAATCCGTGAGGAAGAAAGGTTCTTGAGTGGCTACAACGAATCGGAAGACGCAGCGTAGGTAGGTCACCCACTAGGTGGACCGACGTCTTATGGCTGATGATGATGTGTGTGTTGAATTCTAGAAAAGTGCATGTTATTTTATAAGTTTATGTTGTTTTTTTTCATCTTTTGGGATCATTTTGGAACATAATAACCGTTGTAAATCTTTTACACGTCACAGCAATTTGACCTAATTCCAGCTACAAAGCTCGAACAGTGAGTAACACTCAAAGAGTCCTCAAAAGCACATCGTCAAATACTTAACGTGTAGACACGTTAATCACACATAATATAACAAACATCGAGCACATTAACACACCGCCAACACAAACGGAACTTCAAAGTGTTCTGTTTCGGAAAGAAGTGTGAATACACTCACTTGCATTAATAATACACACATAGTGCGTACTGATCCGGATTTAAAGGAAATATTTCCAGTGAAATTAGTGAGTGTATTCACACTGTAAGTTTTTTTTAAAGTTTGTTCCGTACACAGATTACGTATAGATACCACATTACGAGTATCATTGTTCCGACAAAAAGTCACCAAAGTTAAAGGAAAGCGTGGGTTTTGAGGACTAATTGGCTATCTCAAGACGACGCCTGCTCGCGTCTAGCAAAAAACAAATTAGAATAAATATTTATAGGTGTACCGATGCGTGGTGCGTTTAGATCGTCCCGAGTCAGGAATCTAGGAGTGATAAATGTGTGGTCCCGTACCAAAAGTTTAATTATGAGTATAATGAGTACATAATGTTTTCCCCTCGTCTATTTAGGTAACAGTCCCGTGACTCTCAGACAGACAGTGCTGTAAAACACCGCTGCGGAGAAATCCGCAGCATTATCGCTGAGCACTGACCTTTTTTGTCAGCGACTACAGCGACAACTGAACATAACTGTTCATTATGTTTAATTCATTTTTGTAGTGTATTTTGTGTAGTATAAATATTAATATTTCTTTCTTTACAATGATTATATATAAAATATTGGTCGTACAAAGTAGCTGTTTTTATTTTTTATTTATCTTTTAAGCTTTGCTTAAATATTTTGTCTTGTTTTTGTGGCAAATAAGCCGTTATCCGATGTCTATTGTCTAACATAACCTCCGAGGAGAGCGATGTCTGGCACATGCGTCAACTCGTGAACGGGTGCTGCTTGTGGGAGCTGGACTGCTCGGAGTATATACGCAAATCTATAATAGCACTTAGCTCTTTATTAGCATATTCGTTGGTATATTCCTTTTGTAAAGTCTTTAGTTTTTATATTCCGTTTTAGTTGATAAAATATTTGTAAAACTTGATAAATGGCACGGACCCTGGAGTCCGTGGAGCAATATTGTAAAATAAAAAAATAAAAAAAAACATTACCTCCTGTATTTTCTGTTAAATAAGCCTTTTGAGAGCTATATTTTTCTAAACTTAAACCATAAATAGGAAATGTATTTGAGCTGCACCAAACTCTAGTCTGCGTTGTTTAACCGAATTGAATTTCACAAGTTTCGTATCGACGTGCCACTGGTTATAGTTCTACCCTGAACTTTATGGACTTGAGAATTTCTAAGGTTACACTTTTGCGGGCACGAAGTGTAGCGGAATTCTTTGATGTCTACGTCACAGTTAGCAAAAAGCGTTTTTAGTGAAAGGAGAAAAACTTGCCTTGGAAAATTCGTTTTGATGCCGGACTACAAAGAGGGGTAAGAAACGGGTGAACTATTAAAACCTTCCCTTTGTAATGAGTTTTGTATCGTAAAAACTGTGTGAAATGGCCGCCGAAATGTTTTTAACGCGGGAAACTATAGGAATAACGAAAGGGAAGTTTGGTTTTTTATTCGGTAAAGTTTTGTTGGTTCATTTTAATTCGTGGCTGGCTCAAATGTTCTTTCTTTTGTTATTATTTTGACAGATTTTACTGTTACTGACAAAACTGGTACAATTACTCTACTTAAGTACTAAATTAATAATAATAATAATAATTGTATTACCAGAAAACTTACATTATACAATTTAGATTTTACCAGCGATCCCCAAACTAGGCGAGAATGCCTGTATTTTGGGGTTCAGAGCACGAGTTGTTTAAGAGAAGTTAACGAATATGAATTTATTACAATGGTGTTTAAAGTAGAAAAGGTTAGGCTACAATTTTGAAAAGTGAATTTTACAATATAATTAAAACAACTTAAAAAAACTAAGGGTTTATGTGATGAATGTGTGTATGTGGTGTATAGTATGATAGTGTGTGTATGAGTAGTGTGAAGATGTGATGTATGTGTGCTTGCAATGCAGTATGTACGAATAAAAGGTTGAAAGAGGATGCGTGCATGATGCGTGAATTCATGTAGCGCAATTGATACCAATTGCGCTACATATATTAAGCTACGAGGTTTCGACTATTGGTTCATAGGTAAGGAGACTTGTACATTCTGTCTTATCAAACGAGAGCGTCAGTAGCCAGTCTGTGACTATCTTTTTGCATGACTTGGTATTGCAACCTAAAATTGAACCTACAGTTCTTACGTACTTTTTCTTATCTATTTTGTTTCGTTTCTCATTACTGGGTAGTAAAATGTTCTTCAATGGCAACCACAACCTGGAAGACGCTGCGTAGGATGGCCTCCCACTAGGTGGACACATGTTATTGTTCAGTGTGGCGTTCTAAGGGGGAGGCCTTTGTTCGGCAGTGGACGTCTTCAGGCTGATGATGATTATGAAGTAGAACATTGCTATTATAGAAGGTTAGCAGCGCTCAGTGACTTCAAAACTATACTATGGAAACTTTATATTTTTCCAAGCACAGAATTCTCCTTATGTCTTTGGTTCCAAGATAAAATGTAGAAAACTAACGCTGGCCTGATGGGGTCGATAAAATTCGAAATTAATGAATATATCCGAGAGACTTTCAAATTAAATAAAACTATCTGGGTTAGTATGGGCATATAATGTACCGAGATGAAAACTATACAAATACGACAAGACAATTGACAGCCATAGAAAAGGGCTAGAAAGAGAGAGGCCATCGACGGGTTGGACACGAACCATCCACAATGGCAGAAATGACGCAAAAAAATATATTACGAGACCTGCCCAAATAAGGAACAAGTCAGGAAATGTATTGATAAAATTTTGCATAATTTGTTAACATATCTCAAATTTCATCCAGATCCATTTAGCCATTACGGAGTTCAGTTGTTGAAACATACTTACACGCTTAGTAAAATTTCACGTATGCTTAGCCGAAAAGGGCTCATAGTTCTCATAATTATGAGAACAACTTTTAATATGAGACCAACCCTAAAATCTAAAAAAATAAAACAGTTGTTCCTTAGAAAAATGCTAATGACACTCGACAAAATGTATGGAACAGCAGATTTTTTTTCTCGATTTCAGGTTTGGTCCCATAGTAAATGCCCCTTTCGGTAAGCCGAAAGGGGCATTTACTATTTACATTCCTTCCAAGTTTACATTCCTTTTCCTTATAGCCCTGTTTATGAAATTCGTGTGGCAATGTTATATTTTTATTAAACAAATTCACTTTGAAAATAAATGTAATATCTCGTAAATGAACAACTTCTAGTACTCCTATCTGCAGTTTCCATACAGCACCTGCCAATTCCAGCCGTTGTTGCGATCGTAATAGCATAGTTATGCTGCATAACAGCTAACTTATATGATAGGAGCTGACACAAGTTTTAACGACGCTACTCGATGAACATTGTCAGAGTATGTATATGTATGTATGTTTACACTGTGTGTATGTACTTAGACTTCTGGTAAATTCCTTTATGACATTCAATAATATATCTTGACATTGTTTTATATTGTATTAGTACCTGACATTAATAATAGTTTTTAATTTACTATTACTTTGAAGTATTTGTTTTTAATTTTGAATCTTTAATGACTGTGCATTTTTAATTCTGCTTTTGATTTGATTAGCTAATGTAATTTGTTTCACCGTGTAAGTTAAATAAAGGTATATTATTATTATTCAGGTATTATATAGCCTTAGTAAGTAGTATATATTTTTTATTTAACTATGTTTTAGTAGATATGTAGTCTTATTATGTAAGTAATATCAATTTAAGATTTACAGACACTGGATCTTGCAACCTTAATAATTATGTGGATATGGATTCATTTCAGTTCAGTTTGAATTACCAGCCAGTTAAGTTGCATATTGTTGATCCAGAAGATCAATCACAGAAAAGCTAATAACAAAAAGTCAAGTCAGCGAACAACTTTTATTTTATAAAGCCGCTGGCTCTTATCCTATTTATGCTTTCAGAGAAGATACTAACGCAATATAAGGTGCATATTCGAACACAAGGAGCTGGATAGAGATAAGCTTACCTAATATTGTTATTGAAGTGGCTGAAAGGGGTAGAGGAAAATTTACTTTTTACCATTGCCACTCGAAAAAGGCATTTTTTTTTTTTAACCATTTAAGTTTTATTATTTGAATTGTGTGAGATAAATGCTAGTGGACATATCCGTTTGTATCTCGATAAATAATTTGAATTTGAACGAACAAACGATGGCTCTTGACAGGAATGTTTATATTTTTATATTAATAATATTAATTGCATTCAATTGTATGTTGTTACGATTACATTTATATATCGTAATAATTAATGACGAAATACGGTAAACGGTATGGTACGGTAATACGAGTACGGTGTTATGCACAGCTCTTATATTAAATTATAAGATGTTTGTAATACGGCCGATAGAATAAAGTAATCTTATCGTAACTTAAGTCTGGGCCCTATTCGGAGATTTGACAAATTGATGTCGATTTCGAGATTCCAATCTCGATCGTCTCTCGTCTCGATTGCCTCCGACCACTCGATGTATCTCGAACGCTATAATCTAATATAACCTAATCGAGAATATCTCGAAAGATAGCGTTGATAATAAGAAATCTCGAAGTCCGACATATTTTTCGAGATGATATTGAATCTCACCTTTTGAGAATAGGGGTCCTGGAATGAGAACTTCCCTTGCGGGTCGGGCACGAATTCCAGAACATCCTGTATTTAAGTTATTTTGATTATGATAATATTACTGAGTTAGCCTAGCTAATACATCAAAATAACGCTTATCTATTCATGAGAGTAAGTTATAGTAACACAACAACGCTGAGCTTAGCTGATACTTGTTTAATATACTCGTATCATGTTCGTGGAATCTGTTATGTCGCTAATTAAGCTGAAATTACATAACCTAGTATAAAATGTACTGTCTACAATTAATCTCAGTAAAAACGTTTTCTCCCGAAATTTCTTGTTATAATTACTTAGTTTAACTGAAACTGTAACGTCCTCATACCCGTGTATGAAGTAAGTGTAAGTCCCTCGGGTGGTGGCAGACGGTAACACTTAGAGTTCTCGAAGTTGTAAATACCAATGTTTAGCGAAAATAACCTTTGACCTTTACCGCAGTAGTGCCCGAGATAGCGGAAACAGTGACAATGACGATTTTGATTTATTTGGACTTAGTCTCAATCCATTTAGGATAAAAAAAAAAAAAAAAGTTAAGTGTCCCATTGCCCTACGTCACATTAAATTATACTTTGGTGTATCGCATTGTAATGTTTACATATATAATAATTAATTTACTTAAGTATTTATACGTATAATTTTTATATATCTTATAACGCAATTAGTTTAGCAAGTAATCGCTGTTGTAACTGTTGTTGTGTGCTCACTTTTTAGAACACGGATTAGAACAGAACCCTTTAAAAATATAATATCATTTTCGGTGATCTATTGTGTGTACCTAATAAATAAAATACATAAAAAGGAAGTTATATTTTTGGCACGTTTTTTGGGATCAACAGATTCGGAAACACAAAACCATATTTCTGTGGAGCCGTAACAAGAACACAACAAGTAGAGACTCAAAGGGCCGGATTATCAACTGCAGACCCCAAGTAGCCCTTGAGGCCCTCAAACGTGCGGCTCTGTTGTCCCTTCAAGTAGAATATGAGACAGACAGTAACCTTCATTCTATGGCCACTAAGATTATTTTTTTAACTTAGTCCGGCCGCACCCCAGAGTTATAATTGTGGCGCGACATTTCTGACGAACGATCAGGATCTTCTTGCAGCAGATCTAATGAAGCTCGCGAAATGCTAAGGCTGGTTTCTTTGTTCATCGGTGAGCATTCTGGGGACCCAACGCGCGGACCTTTTTTTCATCCCCAAGTACGCGTAAAATGCTATGCACACGACAAGTCGATATCTTTATTTTTTCGGCTATAAAAAGTACCGACGATCTTTTAAAACAATTCTTTCGACTTTTTTGACCATTTCTTCGGTCACTACCGTTGCGGACCGGCCCGGGCGAGGCCCACCTTTGGCGGATGCTCTTCCACGTTCAAATTGTGTTAGGTGCACCAACGTGTAACAGTAGAATACGGTGGAACATTTGCTCCTAAAGCATCCTGTAAGTCTTGATTAGCTCGTTCCGTAGTGAACATTTTCAAGCACAGGTACTCAATAACCTCGCGCAATTTATCTCATCACTCGAGGAACCGATAACCTATGGGGAAGAAAGGTTCTTGAGTGGCAACCACGAACTGGAAGGCGCAGCGTAGGTAGGCCTCCCACTAAGTGGACCGACGACGACAAGTCGCGGGCATCCGGTTGATTCAAGTGGCACGTTGTCGATCGGTGTGGCGGTCTAAGGGGGAGGCCTATGTTCACCAGTGGACTTCTTCTGGCTAACGATGATGATGATTGAACACAATTTTACAAAGCAGCGACACCTAAGAACTTCACTACTGTTTTCTCCGGTTTGTTTTGTCCTTGAATTGTCGATTGTGGGTATATCAGAAAAGGCGCCGTGAGGCTCTCACTGAGAATAATCTTTTATGAAGGAATTTTGTGGTATTCTATTATGTGCTTACTTTGGTCGTGGCATTGAGTTTTGGGGTATTTGAGTCGTGAAGAATTTTTCAAATTTCTGTCTTTTAGGATTCTGTACCCGAAGTGTGTCAACGGGACCCTATTACTAAGCCTACACTGTGTGTCCTTCCGTCCGTCCGCCTTTCTGTCTTACCTTTAAAAGGCCTATCTTTTGAACAGTAATAGGAAGCCGGTTGAAATTTTCATAGAGTATGTGTTATTATGGCAAATTTCCTGACAATAATTAAAAATACAAAAAAAAATAAGGGGAGTCCCCATACAACAAAAATATTTTATTGTTGTTTTTTTGTTTTTGTATTATCGCAAATACGGTAAAAAATAAAAAGAACAACAACAAACAAGCTAAAAATTCGTGAGACAAAAGTGCAACTCTATAGTAGGTACAAAGACATAAATTTATAAGGAGAATTCTGTGAGTAGGTATAATTTTTTTTAATTAAAAATCATTCAATTTTGATAGGGCTCGCGCTAGGGATCCCGCACTATATAAAGTAAAACACGATGTTTTAATTTTGATACGAAACCTTCAGTGCACGATTCCGCCTCCCAGTGGGCCGGATTTTAACCTACTTTAAAAAAAGTAATAGGTTTTCTTATAATATTACAGAGATATTTTCTTTTTTGGAATGGTTCGATTAACCTTACGAACAAAATAAAGAAAAATATATTTAAGAGCTATATATATTATTTTTTAAACAAAAATTATAATCATCGGTTTCAGGCCCAGTATCGACCAAATCTGTGTAGAGCTCAGAGCTAGGCTTAAATAAAATTCCCATCCTTTTTTGTTTTTCACAGAAACACTCTGAAATAATATTTTATACCATTTTTATTCAAATTATATGGTAGAATTATAATAGGCTTACAACAATAACTTTATATTATATAAATATACAGATTGTATATATACTGGCCTTATTACCTTAGAAGAAATTGAAGTTGGCAAAAAACAGCATTTGATTAGTTTGGTGAAATTTCAAAAGAATTTCAGAATTTCTTCGAAGAATTCTTGGGAAATTCTTGAGCAAAGCTGAAACGAAACCTCCATCAAAGTCGTAATACAGCACTCTCTTACTTGGCCTTTATTACGCAATTTAAAAATCGTTGTCAAGTTTTGTAACATGCTTTAGGTACCTATTAAGTTTTATGTAAACGAATAAAATTCTTTGTATCAGATGTGGCGGCTGTCCAGTGCTTTTATAAGGTTGGCAGCATTGCCTTAATGAAACCACGGACTAAAGTACTGGCTATTACCAAATTGCGTTTAAGTTTTAATGTAGCATTTAGAGATGAATTAAAATGATTGCAGAAGCACTCAATGTTGCCAATTGTTGCGTTTCTTATCCAATCTTTATGTGTAATTCTTTTCTTTTCATCCTGATGCTAATGGTCTTGTCAACGTCAACGTTCCTAGTCCGTTGAACACAATTGCTTTGGTAACCAGGTTTTGTTTTTTTTTTAGTGTCCGAACAAGAAGTCAAAGGTCGAATATGGTTTTAAAACCGCTCATGTACAACGAACAAAAAATAAGGATGGGAATACCGTTCCGTACAGTAAGCGTTTCCAATCCACCTTAGAACAGCAAAGGTGTGTGGAACTCATTATCTGCGGTTCTCTTTTCGAACGAATACCTATATCCGGAGTATCGTCGTTCTCCATCAGGTAATATTAGTAAAAGAGTTTTAAAAAAAGACATTTATTATACCTTTTTATGTTAATTTGGTATAAAAATAATCATAATTTATTTTCAAATTATGTCTGTAAAAATAATCTTATCTCAATTACTAAGCAAACTTGTATTATAAAAATGTTTGTTCTCACTAAACGCCAAATCCATTTAATAATTATCCATTTATTTATCAAGCACAAAAAAAAAATGGAATAGTTAAAATATAATAGCTAAAAATATAAAAGCTGAATCGATTTGGATAAAGTTTGGTATGGTTGCTTAAACCCTGAATTAACAAATAGGCTAAGTATCGTGTCACGGTTGGGTCATTACATAATTCCTGCACAATATCGGATAAAACCCCTAGAAATATCTAGCACATATATGTTTCCGACATAAAACTAACTATACCGGTAATCTCAAAAGCACATTCACTTAAGTCGTGTAAGCTTCACTAAAGTCATACCTAATCCTAAATTAAAAACCTGCCTACTCTAAGCTCGGGTTAAAAAAAAACTGGCTCAACCCGGACAATTAAGTTCTCACTATTGTTTGTCCCAGTAATTGTTGAACTGGGCTTAATTTTTATTGCCTTTAGGGTCAGAAAAGCCTGAGCTTTTGTAGGGTTAAGTCGTGAGCCGGGTGGTGGAGAAACCCCTTTAAATATAAGGCGCGATGTCACAGCGGAGTTGTGTCACATATCAGTAATACTCGTAGTAGTTTCTATATAAAATATATTTTTTATCAAAATATTTTATTTGTTTATTTTCATTATGCTAGATTCTGTACACTATTTAAGCGGTCTAATTTATTTCTGTGTTAAAAAACTGCCAGTATAACAATAGTTCTGCCAACCCGCATTGGGCCAGAGTGGTGGTTAAGGCCTAGTCACCCTTCGAGGCCCGAGGGTAGACTGATATCCCAGCAGAGGTATGTATAAAGGCTGATGCAGAAACCAATAGTTATTCCGCATTTTCTCAGAATAAAAACTATGTTATAGAAAAATATTTATTGAAGATTCGATAAGTATCGACTTTAAATAAAAGGCGCCAACAAAAAAAAAATTACATGCATTCTTACACATAAACGGCTGTTCTTCTAATATCTTAAAATAAAATATTTTGCGTAACTTCACTTCCAACTCAAAGTGGTAATTATTCAGAAGAAAAAAATCATCTTAAGCAATACTAAAATTCATCTCTGCCTTTCTAAAAACGGTATAAAATTTCTTAAAATAAAATTTTCACTTCAATTTCTGTCCCGCAAATTAACCTACTGTTTTCCTCAAACTCTGCCGGAGCCTAATCTCATCCCTTTTCAGTCGGAATTAAGGCTGTAATTAAATAAATCAGACATAATTGCGTTGCCTCGAGGTATTGCTACGCGCAACGCTTGCCTGTTTCTATTCTTTATTCTTCTTGATTTTATATTCTTTGATCTTTTTATCGTTGGATTATTAATTGGAGCGGGTATTCCGACACGAAGTTCGTTTAGTTTCTGTTCATTGCACGGCTACTTAATTATTGTTTTAATAAAACGGGAATACTCACGTTAAATTGTGTCGGTTATTCCGTCTATTGTTTCGATCACATTCGGTGACCTTTATCAAGGAATGCTATGAGCGTGACACGCGCTCGAAAACAAAATGTGTCAAAACCACTTTAGTTTCGTATAGCTACTTTCTTATCACTTCATTAATGCATCTCTTTGATATTTGTATATTACTGAGTAAATTCATTTTAACGCTTTCATACAATTGACCCAAGTGGTGAGACTACGGAGTGGTATTAACAATAAATCAGCCAGGATATTTCGTAGTGCGAGTTTTTTTTTTTTTTTTGGAACAGCTGGTCCTTTTTCGCAATTTAGAATAGAATAGAATAGAATACAATTTATTCGACATAATAGCTACATACATAAAATAAAGTAACATATATTTCAATTACATTAGTTAGGCGTTAAAAACATCAGGATTTCAGAGTTCAGAGTTGTCCTATAGTAAAACTTATTCATAATGATTTCGATGATATCCTAGACCTAGATTATGTCTGTCGTCGAACCAAACACCCAGCATAAATAGTTTACAGGCAACTGATCTTTAGTACCCAAACCCATGTTAGATTTTTGGCTACGTCTTTTCAACAAATTAATATCTCTGGACAAGGATGGAACATGATTGGAAGGATGGAAGCCTAAACTACCTCGCAATACGTATTCCACTCACATTATTTTTTCTTATCTTTTTCCTTTTTTTAAATGTTTTTCTTCCTCTTTTGGTATCTTTTTCTCTTTTGCTTTTTTTTCCTTTCGCTTTTGTTCTACTCTTTTTTTTCTTCTTTCATGTGTCTCTTCTTTTGTTGTGTTGTTTTTGTGTTTTGCATGTAACTTACCAAGGCGACAAGACTATTACTATTATGTTTCGTTTGTGATCGCCCATAGTGATGAATAGAAACGCATAACCATAGTATGCATTGGTTACCCACCTTCTTCCCCAAACATCCAACAATAATACCTATAGCTGTACTACTGTGTACTTATGAATTATGAAAAATGTTCATTTAATCAACTGATTGAATGAGCAGAGAGCTCTTTCTGCGCATCATTTTCAATGAATATTTTGCAGCAATCTGAAAGCTGTTGCAAACAGCTTTTTGAATAAAAACCTCTGAGCTGTATAATCAGTAAAAAAAGTGTATTCGATCTGGCTGTGTAGCCAGTTCCAGTGTAAGAGTATTGGCTGTCCTTTTTTACTCGGCTGCTCAAGAAAGAGGGTAATCTATTTGGAGCGTAAGTGTATTCGTATGCTCTTATAGTACCTCCTGTAGCCAAAACGGCTTGACCGATTTTCATGAGGTGTCGTTGACTATTCTTTACCGCCGGAATGTGCAATTTTGCAGTCGATTATTTTGTTTCTCTTTTTAATCTTTTTTTTTTTTTTGTGTTGTGTATTGATGTACTGGGTATTTAGATGAGCTGGTAATATTTAAACATTTGATTTTTCTAATATCATACTTAAATAACCTCTCAGCAGTACAAGACAAAATCAAGAGAGATAAATATAGGAGAAATATATTTCTAGCGGGCAACACACTTCTTACGGCTAATGCATGTTGCTGAGCTAAATCTACCAAAAAAGATTCCTAATCCCAAAATCTTAATCTGAATTAAAATTGGAATTGAAACTTAAATATGGATGAGTGCAATTTAGATTTTAGGTCACGACGGCGGCATAATGAAGCGCCTTAAAGCCTTATCTCTATTCGGCAACCCTGGCTACAGTCCAAGATAATTACGCGAACAAGTGTGTCACGGTTGCGTCTGTGCAGACGAGCAGATTCCTTATCGACTGGATTTTAGTCCTATTAGCTTAGTTGGACCACTTTATTAGCATTTTTTTTTTTAATGGTTTATAAATCCACGTTTAACGTCCAACTCGCCTGTTTGTAAGCAAATATATGGTTGAAGATCAAGAACGAAGACTTAGAAGATACCTATGCATGCTGTTCTTAACTAGTTATGAAGAAAGCTGGAAGAATAGGCGAAAATCAAGAGTTGCAGTGAACTTTTCTGCTTTGCCAAGAATAAAACAAAATATACAAAACTAATTACAGTTTAACAAGATGAAAAGGTACGGAATAAGGAGAAGGACGAGAAGGAGGGTGCCATCTTGTTTTATTCCAAGATACTTAAAGAGTTAAGATACTCAAGTTGGTCCACATTTATTATATTTTACAAGTAGTCCTACAAAGAAAGTTATATCCGCGCGAGTATGTCCATAAAAGAGAACTAGTCATCGTGATACAGAGAATCCTACAGCGATGTCTAGAGATTGTAATTAGTATCAACGGAATGTCAATGTAATATAGAACTAAAATCAAATAAATAGATGACAAAAGTAGCGGTTATTTTGCTCTATAGATGACTACAAAATAAGTAGAATAGATTGACAAGTTGCATTTTCAAACCCTTGTTCTCTTTCTATGCCCGTACTACTTTAGTACAACTAAGGTAGATGATGGCATCCGACAAACCCGTCTGCAAAGCCTCTTCTTGATGCAGTTCGCTGCGGTCGCTTACGTCTTCATATCGTGTTTATTATGTAGTAGAAAAGAGCCTTTAACCGTAAGTTTAATTCTCAACATATTCAATTTAACTCATTGTACCGGAGGAAAAATAACTCGCAGATAATATTAGATCACCTTTATTGGGCGCTCGAGATTTAGGCTCTTTTCCTCGTATGACAATTTTAAATAAAGAAAAAGTGACAGAGATAATCTGAGCACGTAAAACAGGGACCACAGAACACCGAGTCTTTTTCCGAAAGAGTTTTTTTCTTTTTTTCTTTTTTATAATATGGAGGTCTTCAAGTCTAGACTAAACTGGTCCCTCCTAGGTAACCGTGCTTTATTCTCGATCACATCATTGCTCATCAGGCAGGATTACGTAATTTAGGAATCTTATTTTAAATTAAAAAAAAAACATCATCATCACCTTTTCTTTAAATTTCAGATAACAAGAACTACTTAAAAAACACAGACACATACTATGAATACCTTACAGACTTACACACACTTTATATTTAATTTACAACTAGGGACATTAGAGTATTTGGGTACCTCCCAGCGGATCTCGATGTCAAAGAACGTCGTTAATTCACGTGATCGTATTTGCTTCTGGGAATAATATATCACCTGAGAAATGCTATGTGCTGGCACATTACATGTCCCAGCAGATAGCATTGTCTATTAAAACTTGTTAGTCCCCTACATAGAAAAAAATGTATTACCCAAGCCCCATCGAATGCGGTATTGTTAACGGCCTACTTTGATAAAAGTTAGATTTTTCTATTTAGTGCCTCTCATTAGTTACGTAGATTATAATCTTATTTTGGCATATATGTATTTTTGGTTCTGTCATCTAGTATTTTAAGACGGGAAAACATGATTCCATTACATTTTTAACATTTACAAAATAAACATTGAAAAGACCTCGAATTACACAATTTTTTTACTGGCGCTTGGAAATTCAAGTGATTATTACACTAATAGTGAGGTAATAATAACGTCTAGGATTGCATAAAACAGAATTTCGATTTTGTTTTAAGAAAACGGGGTTTTCCCGTTTTATTGAAACGTTATAAAATTAATCTAGATTATGTATCTAGATTATACAAAATAAAATTATACAAATGATTATTAATATTCATACTATTATTATTCACATTATATATCTAGATTAATTTTATTGCACAAAGATTAAATTACTTTTAAAGTGATTTTGACATGGAGTTATATATCTTACGAGATTTATAGCCGAACAAATATTTACTTGGCCAGCTATTATCTCATAAGATATTAAACTCTATTAAAATTAAGACATAAATAAGAATCTTATCTTTATAAACCGATTTTTTTATTATTATTATACTCAGTTTTGCACCATCATAAAGAAACGTCTTAAATCTAAGACCCAACATGTAAATACACATTTTCTCCCCTTGATAAAGAGGCGAAAATGTTAAAATATAACATCTCCTTCGAAAGATACCCCCAGACGGAGATAATTCACGATGAGGTAAGGTTGCCCCCGAGAGACGGCGGTAAAAATGCCGCATTAGGATACAAGAACCGCAGTATTCCTATGGTTTTAATTATTCATCTGAGATGTTGCGGCGGACTGACAATATAGAATAACCTGCGAAAATATAATTTTAAATGAAAAAAAAACGACTTCATCAGAACCGTGTATTTAAATTTGCTTAGTCATAGTTTCTTAACTATCATAATCGAGGTTATCTAGGCGCTACCCGTGAAATAAGTATCATTGAGGAGTTCCGGTGGCCATCTGTGGTCTTCTTCATCAGTTCCACTTCACCAAATGATACTTTCTGAATGAAAATACTTGATTTGTTGATGGAAAAACCTATTTATGCCAATGCCTATATAGACCGCGGGGCGCAACTAGTATCTAGGTAGTATTTGATTACGTACATAAAGTGAAAATAAAATACGTATCTTTTGTGGAAAATGCGTCATTTTACCAGCCAACGTAGATTACATAAAAACGTTCCCTATAGAAACGTAGGTAGTGAATCTATCACGAAAACTCACACTGATACCGCTAGGTGGCAGTTGTATCAACTGATGATAGTTTGCGAGCTCTAAAATAAGAACAGTCAGCTGCCAAGAAGTGGATGTATGTAACCCCGTGCAATGTTCTGTTCGTTACCAGTCATTTTATGTCTGTTGTGGTAGGGCTCTCTTGCAGAGTCCGCCTGGGGAAGTACCACACCTTTGCCTGTTATTCAACCGCCAAGCAGTAGTATGCAAGCATTACTGTGTTCCGGATTGAAGGGCAATGCTTCCAGCGTAATTACTGGGCATACAGAGATTTAACATCTAACATCTCAGGGTGCAGTGCATTGCCGCGCATAGTTTTAAACTCTTGAAGTTCAAAATTCTGGGTGGCTCTGAACTGTTATGGGCAAACGTAACGCTTAACATCAGGTGAGCGACATGCTCGTCTAGTCAGCGAGTAAAAAAAAAATAACGAAATTTTACTTTATAAGTAAAAATTCGATGACCCACCTGGCATAGTGAGTAGCGCATTTCTCTTAAGGTACTATTCCGAACCGAGCTGCCAACTGCAACTGCTGACAGCACGTGCAGCGACTTCGGAATAGTACCTTCATAATCAGGAGGCTTAGAAATGTAAAAGCAGATAGTTTAATGATAAAATATATATCTACTGGGTCTGGGTGTTAGTTGTCTATATGTTTGTATATATTTCATGCCATCCCCGACACAGGATTGTAATCTAGAGGGGAGCTAATACTGTCAAGCATTTTTCATTATTTTTTTAATCAATATGACTAATAGTATTAATTATTATTAGTATTATCAATATTAGTCATAACAAAAGAAGACACTTGTGCTGCTTTCGAAAGAAAAATATGCATCTGCGTGTATTCATGTTTGGTTGCAGTTATTTGAAAATATTCTATTGTGAATCTAGTGGCAATGGGCAGGCCACATCGCTTGAAGAACCGATATCCGATGGTTAAGAAAGGTTCTTGAGGCAACTACGAGCTACGAGTTGAAATGTGTTTATCTTTCATCACCGCTCAAATAAAATGGACGCTTACTTATAACAACAAGACTTTTAAAGAAGTTGTTGTATTTATGTTCTATATTTAATAAATATTTTTTCAATGCCCTCTCAGTAATAATCAAGTTGGACATCCAGAGTTCAGGTCGAAACTTAGCGCTAACTTGGTACACCGTAAACGGCTGCACTTGTAACTTAGTTAACTTAGTATAGTGAGTGTAGCACAAACGACCAGTTTCACCGCGCGATAAATCAAAAGTTAGGCAATTAGAGTTAACTAGTGTTTAGTCGGACTAGTTGAGTTGGCGTTGGCTATCGGTGCTTGGTTATGAATGGGCTGTAAGTTTAACAATCTTCGCACTTAGCGCTCTTCAATCATAGTAATTAGCAATTTAGTCAATGATGCTTATTTTTAAATAGTGATTTTTATTTTCTGAATATTCAGACACAAATTTTATTTTACTTCTTCAAAATTGTACTTTACACAAAATGGGCGTAATTTTATCATGCGATATAAATGATCATGATATGAATGATAGTAAGCAGACGTTAATTAATCATTGATTAATTATTAACATCCCCAAGCCGCCTGCCAAGTGTGGTTGTGTGTGTGGTTTCTAACGGCTTTCGTTCAAAGTTTGTACAGCAGTCGACGACTTCTAGCTGAAAATTGAACGAGTGAGCGAAGCGAACAAAGGTCTGGTAAAATTTATTTTCATCTGTACGTATGTTGGTACTTGCATTCAGGTCGTATTTTTCAACCGATCTTGGCGAAACTTGGTATACAGATTCTACAATTTTATAGATTTATTTTGTCGTCGGCGATTTTTGATTGGAGGGGTGTTTCCCCAAAAAGGGATTTTTTTTTTCATTTTCCAGCCGATTTTGATAATATTTGGCAGAAACATTCGGTACTCAATTTTTAGTCAGGATTTTGAATGTGCAAAATCAGTCAAGTAGTTGTCTTAAGTTTCTGTCAAATATTATCAAACTCAGCAGGTAAACGGCGGCGCAGCAAACTTCCTACCTTTTTGGGTGATATAACCCTCTAAACCAAAATTCTGCGAAGACAAAAAAAACTAATAAATTGTAGAATTGCGGTTGAGCAAAAGCTTTTTGTCCCGAGGTCTACTGTTTTCAGAACTACTAACATAAAAATTATCAAAAGTAACGCGCATCGGTTTAAACTACCGTTAAACCGGCCCGTGTTTCACCAGTCATGAGCAGTCATTAAGCAGTATGCACACGAGCCGTCAAACTGCGCCAACTTCCAAGTCAACGGTAACTCCACGCGGGAAGTTAAGTTTGCGGCGAGTTAAGTTATGGCATAAATTTAAAATTATTACAAATAGTTGTGGCCTGTAGTTTCTTGTGTGTAAAGGTAAATACAAATATAACAGCTTTTAATTTATTCCAATAGTTTGACTACTGAAACGAAGCGGTCTAAAAGTAGATTAGATAGGTAACTGAAGCGATTACTCAAGACCATTCCCAATGGTGCACATTAAAGAGATCTACGTAAATCAGTAGGTCAAAAGTGATTATCGCAATGCTGATACTCCTTATGACAAATAGAATACACGATGCAATTAATATTAATAACAAACCATCAGAATATAATTTGAACAAAAAAAGCGACTTCAAAAAATACTCTAATTTTTTCAATCGAGTTTTTGGCGCTACCCACACAATACTTATTATTGTGGAGTACCGTGGCCATATGTGGTCTTCTTCATCAGTCCACTTCACGAAATGATACTTTCTGAATGCAAATGCTTGATCTGTTGATGAAAATACCAAAATCGCTTAATGTATGCCTATAATATTTGAGGATTTCCCTCAATCCCTCGTAGATCAACAGCAGAAACAAAACTTCCTATTACATATATTCCTTAGAGCAATACAGGTCTCCGGTAAACCTGGCCCTTTCGGCCGCTATATAGTTACTTTCCAACAGGCTTTCCAACTCACAAGTACATCTCATTCCACAACTCACAAGCCTCACAAGTACAATTACGAAGGCTTACGGCCCCAGCTCCCGCTGTATCGCAGATTATCTGCTATTATGCGGATTAACCAAGATATTAACGTGCCGGCGCGGTATCGGCCCTGAATTAACATACAATTACTATTTTTCTTCATAACTGGGATACAGTTCTATTTTCATAAAGCTTAGTGGCGTAATTTATTGTGTATTACTTTATGCATATATTATTTACAACTAGTACTTCGCGCTAAACTCTGACCTCGTGGCCCTTGTGAAAACTAAAAATTGTACCAAAATTAATTATGATCAAAAGGTTGTCGTGAACGTCGAGGCTATCCAGCTCCTCGATAACACGAATATAGTGAGAAAAATTAAAGGGACGAAACCTTTTGAGTTAGTTTAGTGATAGTGACAGTGTAAATAGTATATTGTACAGTGCTAACGGAACACGAGAACAAAATGTCCTCCCCTTAAATAGAGATAATAAGAAAAGTGTTAGTGGACACGTTCTTGGATTTTACTCTACTTAGCAGATTAAGTTAAAGTTAAATTACTTATTGGTCTCAAGGCCATATTATAATATGGTACGAAATTAACAAAAAAAAAACCTTGTCAGGATACGGTTGTAAGGTCTCAGTTTGATGTCCATAACTGAACCTATTGAGTTTGCAAGCTGAAGTGGCAATGGGCAGGCCACATCACTCGAAGAACCGATAACCGATGGGGAAGAAAGGTTCTTAAGTGGCGACCACGAACCGGAAGACGAAGCGTAGGCAGGCCTCCCACTAGGTAGACCGACGACATTGTGAAAGTCGCGGGCAACCGGTGGATGCAAGTGGCGCATTGTCGGTCGGTGTGGCGGTCTAAGGGGGAGGCCTATGTTCAGCAGTGGACGTCTTCTAGCTGATAATGTAACTGAACCTATTTAATACCTGTATATCAAAGTTTCATCAATACGAGTTAAAAATACGACCTGTATACGCGATTAGCAACATATACGGACAGCAAATTTTGCTAGTTGAAGCGGAGACTTCGTTCGATACGCTCACACGGTTAATTATTGTCCTTAATTGTAAATTTCTTTACATTGCATCTTCTCGCCATCTACAGTTTGTATTTCTTGAAAATTTTGTTGTCATATTTTTAAAAAGGCCTCACATTCATTAAAAATTGTATCAGAAAGCAATTACGACTTACGAAAAAATACGATCCTTCGAAATTTATTTCATAGCCATTCGCTATTCATTAGAGGGGCGATAAAAATGAAAGGAGTCATTTCATCTCTTAATGATTGCCTGAGTGACCTCTGTCGGCCGACGGGCACAGAACTAGAGGGCATAGATACGAAAGTTCCTTTCATTTGGCCTGAATTTTGTACTATAGCTACCTATATGAGTGGCTCTATTCACAAGTTTGATTAACTTTGACCAAAGTCGTCACAGTTATTTAGGCTGGGTTGCACCATCTACAGTCAACTTTAAACTACAGTCATAACTGCTGTCAAAACTCTTGCTGAGCGGAAAATGTGTTGCACCATATAACTATCATGTCATAACTTAACGATGACATTAACTACGCAAGATTGACAGGGTAAAGTAAATACTATAGTTAAAAGCTGCCAAACAAAGCCTATTCAGTTAACTGTAACGACAAATATACATGCTGCCTAAGTTTCGTGGTTAAAGTTAATTTAAACTATAACAGTAACTTTAACTGGTATTAAGGTGCAACCCAGTCTAACTCTTACTTCTCCAGCATTGTCTATGTACTCGTAATTAGTAAAAATTTACTAAAAAAAAAAAAATATACATAAAATACATTTAAATGACAAATGAATGAATGAATAAAATATTTAAAAGGAATTATTTCAAGTAATTAACAAAAACACATCAAGTTGTAAATTCATTTGTTGAAAGAATCATAACTAGTTGCCCCTTGGTTTGAAAATATTTGATTACATATTACAGTTTCCCGCAGTTTTTAACTTATAATACGGCGAATTCTAAGAGTTCTAAGTCTGCGGTAAGAACAATCAAAAGAATACTTAAAAATATTATTTACAAGGTTGGGGGGAACAGCGGTATCATTTGCAATTCATCAGACATTGCGGCTCCGAAGCGCCAAGAAACACTGTTCAAGACATTATACACTACCAAATGTATTTTCTTTCTTTCATCTCCCTTTAAACAAGCACTATCTGATCACTATGCATTACAATAAAAAATAAATAAAATTGTTTTATATTTTTAAGTAGACTCTTTGGCTTTTTTGGTAGCGGACAGATGTTTGATTAATAAATTTAAATATCTGCTCTGGGTCTGGGTGTTATGTGGGTTCCATGACACAGGGAAACCTAGAACCTATAAACGTGAAGCTTTACTTATTATACTCACTTTTAGTTATACAGACTTCAACGTAAAATACGGCGATTTAAATTTTCCGTAGTGTACTACTTTGCACAGAACACCAAAAAGAAGTATGAAAGGGGGCAATGTTTCCAGTTTTACTAAAAAATTAGGGAAATTTTATTTAGCATTTTATTTAACAGTTTGAAGAGCGCAGTGTATTGTTGCGCATGGTTTTGAGCTGTTGAAGTTCAAAAATCTTAGTGGTACTGAACTGCTGCAAGCAGACGCAACGACTTGTTTGTATCATCACTCCAGTTGCATTTAGTATCTAGTTATAAAGTTTAGTTAGAAATCTACTTCTCGAAACAAATAAGCTAATAATTTCTGCGGTAAATTTCCTAGTGTATACACCTCTCAAAACACCAAATGAGTTCGCAATAAGAGAAAAAAAAAAGCAAACGAGAATCGCCGACGTTCATTAACAATTCCCATTGTTTCCCGGACATAAAGAACATAATTAACTTGCCCCAAATATTAAAACTACGTAGAATTTGTTCCTATACGACTTTAATTTTCCGTCGGTATGAGCGCGAACGAATAAATTAGCTCTTTAATTATTTGAGAACGTTACAAAATGTCGGTAAAAGTGAAAAATAAATAGGATAAAATTGTAAAATCATAGGCTCAAAAAAGAAAGAAACCATCCAAGTAACCTAGTAAAATCGTCTACATACCGGAACACGCAGCTTAAGTAGACCTCCCTCTGGGTGGACGAATGACGTTGTAAAAGTTAGGGGAAACTGGTAGATGCAAATGGCAGATTGTCAGATACAAATGGGTACTCGGGACCTTATTATGATCATGAGAGAGACGCGCTGCTATCCAAGCCAAGAACCGTCATGTAAAGGTCGAAATTATTTTGTTTAAAGTAATAACATAGAAAGATTTTTACCGCTTTTGGGCGGATATGGTGAATTTTGTCTTCAAATCAAATTTAAAATGTCAACGCATAGGACAAGTAAAAACTGTCAATACATCTTTCTTTCTGACAGATCTTTTTAAACAAAGCGAAAGAGACGCTCAATAATTTGACTCAAGCAAAAGTCAAAAGTACAAACGTGGCATTTCACCTAACGAAGTCTTTTTTCAATTTTTGTCTCACTTAAAATATTTTCGTTAAATAGCCCTCGTAATAGAAAAAGTTTTTGTAGCGATCCTCCCTCTTCCATCAAGTCAAATTTATGAATTTATTTCCTAAGAATGAAACGGGATTCCCTCGAGGCATTCCGATATTGACGGAGCGCTTACTGCTACTTTTAATTATCGTGTTATTTGCTTTACGTCATTTTGATTTTTACGAGCGATTATACCAAAGATTGATCCATCATCATCAGTCAGAATACGTCCATTGCCGAACAAAGGCTTTAGAACAGCACCATGAACGACAATCTGCCGTCCAAACGGGTGCCAGCGATTTTTTTAATGTCGTCGGTCTACCTAGTGGAAAGGCTTACCTACGCTGCGTCTTCCAGTTCGTGGTCTCCACTTTCCACCTTTCTATCCTAAAGGATTTTTAACATAAATACACCTTCCCGATGAAAAACAAAACAATTCTGCGCATTAGATACCCAGCAATAAGACTCTTTTGCAGTGTCCGCATGGGAAAGTATCACACTTTTACCAATTGTGTAACTGCGAAGCAGTAGTGTGCAAACATTACTGTGATTACTGTCTTCCGATTTGAAAGGCAATGGCAAATCTCCAACGTAATTACTGAGCGTAAAGAAATGTAACGTCTAAAATCTCAGAGTAACGAGCGCAGTGCATTGCCGCTCACGGTTTTAAACTGTTGAATAAACTTATGGATAAACTGTTATCTATTATGGATTAACTGGAACCGTGATTCTTACCATCAGACGTGTGACTTACACATCTTACCAATCAATTAACTTTTTTTTAAAACATAAATTATAAAGAAAGCGAAAATAACTCGTGTAAATAGAACATCTTGACATAAAATTTGCTATGAAATATTGGTATTTTTTGTAAAATTAATAATCGGCGATTTTCACCTTCAAAAATTTTGAAAATATTTTATATATAGCTCTCTTTATGATAGCTCTAGCGGGGAAGACAACTTTACTACTATTTGTCTACTCTTAATTATAATTATTGTTGCATCGTCACGCAACAAACTAATTCTCTCACCAAATCCATTATCTCCGCAATCAGGAGCAATCCCTCGTAATCAGGGCAACTGACGCATTCAGAAAAAAGGTCAGTAACATCCGAATTCACCTTATTCCATTAATCCACCACCTTAATCCGTATTGAGCAACTGAATCGGAGTATTGAGCAAATCAGCGTACTGACTACAGACCGACCGACTTATCTGCACAACTGGCCAAACGATGGTACTACATTTTTTCTCATTTTGTTTGTGAAACACGACGGTGGCTCTCCTCTCGACTTTATAGAAAAGTTGGTTGGTAAATCGGTGATTAAGCTTAAAATCGGTGGGAGTCGTAACGACTGCATAATTAGATGTCCACTGCCGGGTTCTGGTGGATTTAAACGAGCTTTGTTTTTTAATGGTATTTAGCCGTTCTTTAATGTACAGGTTGTTCGGATAGAAAAGGGAGATTTATTTTATACAATGAGCGGTAATCTTGCAGAAAACAAAGAAATTAAAATAGGTATTAAAAGGAAAGTATATGAAATTTCTATCTTACCATGCCTCACTTATGCTTGCCAAACATGGGCGCTGAGAAAAATAGACGAAGAGACAGTAGCAGTTTGCCAGCGTAAGATGGAGAGAAGCATGCTAGGTATAAAGCTTTCGGACAGGGTGAAAAACCGAACTATAAGAGCAAAAACCAAAGTATTAGATGGCAAGGAAAGAACACGACGACTGAAATGGAACTGGGCAGGTCACGTCTGCAGACTCGAAAACTCTAGATGGACTAAGAAAGTCACTGAGTGGATTCCTCGAGAAGGAAAGAGGAAACCAGGGGGGCAAAGGAAGAGATGGAGAGATATTTATGCAAAGAGTTGGACCAGATTGGATGACCAAAGCAAGGGATAGAGAAGGGTGGAGATGGTTAGGGGAGGCTTATGCCGAATAGGCAACTTCTACAGATATTGATTAATAGTTAAAATATAGAGAATAATAGTATTGTTAACCTGTAGTAGAAAAAAGGCTTTTTATTTATTATTATTTTATTTTATTAATCTTGCAGAAGTCATGGACTGCTATGGACACCTGCAATACTAGTTTTGTTGTCGATACTTTGCCAGCCCGGATAGGTGTTTGTATACACATATTCGTGAATAATTTAGGCTCACATAAGTAAAAAATGTATAAAAAATTGTACTGACTGCTTCCATCGGCTTTATACGCTTGGACAATCTGGAACTATAGTTTTTTTCCGGGATAAAAAGTAGTCATACGGGCTTTTAAACTGTAATGCGAAAACTCACGACGATTTTTGCGACATCCTTTGCTCTTTTGCTGCGTGAAATACGAAAGAAAAAAACGAATTAACCAATAAACGCACTCTCAAATTTACGATATTAGTATAATCATGAAAATATATTCCTATATAATATTAGCTATTCTATATTATATTATTGAACACATATATATATATATTTTTTAATTAGTCGACTTTAGAACCTTTTTTTTGGAAGTCGGTTATAATACTAAATGTCAAATCTATACATAAATACCCATTTCTAACTGTACCAGGCACAGAGGCGCCCATTGCGCTGGTCGCATTACCGCGTTGAATAGCAATGGCTTACCTTTGCACCAGATACGAGCCGGAACAGGAGTCACCTGACTTTGCCTTAAGCACCTATCTCCCAAAGCAGACTTGGCCTCAGTACCCCAACAGCCCATCGTACAAGTACTGGGGCTCCATTGCCGCGTACTTTTCCCGTTTCTTGTAAACGGCATCTTCCGCTGCAGCTGCCGGTGAGTGGACGGTGCGACCCAGGTGGCTTGGGGCACAGTCGCCCCCAGCCCCCAGCTAACACGTGGCGAATTATTAGTATAACTATTAGTTAGAATTGTTTTGATGCCCGTCTAATGAGCGTGGCTTGTGCCCTAGAAACGCCGTCGAGCGTAGCGTAGTGTAGAGCTTATCATCTCAAGTCGTGGCAATCTCGTAGCTTCGTAGCAAGCAAAGTTGCTAGCATGATTCGTAGCAAGTTCGTAGATACAAATTATATAAAAGACAAATATCTAGTAAGTCGAGAAGCATTGAAGCTTTTCGGCTTAGCACAACCTTTCCTGATAACCCTGTAAACACGAGTAACTTTTCAGCTTGCCCCAAAAGCTTACCTATTCTAACTGTTGAAGTTGAATATTCTGGTTGGTATCTGAAATGTTATGGGTAATTGATATTTACCATCAGGCGAACGCCTTCCTCGTCTCGTTACATAGGTCCTTAAAAAAGTTGGTTTTATGTATAACTAGCTGCGCCCCGCGGTTTCATACGCCATTCTGCAGAAACCGAATATTTATCCGGGATAAAAATAGTCTGTATGTCCAGGATATAAGCTACCTCCATACCGAATTTCATTCAAATCCGTCCAGTCAATACAGAGTTGAATGGGAACAAACACGCTTACATACTTATCTACTTACATACTTACACTCAAACTTTCGCATTTATAATATTAGTGTGATTATTTCTATTTAAGCAACCAAAGCACTGGACCACCGGAAGATAGGCAGCAACGCCCTCTTAGTAGACGGTGAGTGTTCTGCGATCCCGAAGCCACCTGCCAAGCGTGGGGATTGTGGCACCCCAAGGGGAAGGCCTTTGTTCAGCAGTATACGTCTTATGGCTGATGATTATTTCTATTTTAAGTACCTATATAGTCAGAAAAATAAATTTTGAGGCACAGAACAAATAGGTTAAACCACATAAGAAAAAATACCATATAATATAGAAGTAGGTACGCAAATTGAGCACATCCGAAAAGATTTCTGCGTTCCAACTTTTCGTCGGTCATAATGTAAGTTATTCATAGGAAAACCTCGATAGAAACTTTCTTCAAGTCCCATAAAATAACTGTCATATTTTAGTTTTTTTCGTGTTAAGCCTGAGGCGTTTCTATTCGGTATCCCTTCGATTCATCTTCATATACCAACCTACAAATAGCCATCCTATCTTAACTAATGTTATAACTGCGAATGTAACTCTGTCTCTCTGTCTATCTGTCTCACTGTCTGGGTGTTTGTCGTGTTATCACGGCTAAACGGTTGAACTTTTGCACAGATTTAGCTTAAAGGTAGCAGACGGACATAGGCTATTATTATTTTTAGTCCACGCGAACAAAGTCGCAGGTAACCTAGTAAATAAATATACCTAAATTAATTTGAATATTGATAGTAGAGATTTAGTAGTATCTTCTGCCGACTCTGCCTGGGAAAGTACCACTCCTTTGCCAGTTTGACTAGCGTTTGGCTCAGTGGGAGGATTTCCGCCTTCTGAGCTGTAGGTTCTGGGTTAGATTCCCACTCACAACAAATGTAGTTAATATTTGATGTACATGGATGATTATTTTTTCTGAGTGTTTCTATGTATTCTATATGATCACAAAAAAAGTATTGATTTATTATATCACAGTTACTGGTTCCCATAGTGTCAAGCTTGCTCAGTTTGGGGCTAGATGGCGCTGTGTGTGAAAAACGTCCACCATTATTTACCATTTATTATTTTTATATACAGATATATACAGTAGTAAGTACAAATATAATAGTGGTAAGGCTCTTCTGCAGAATCCGTCCGTGGAAGTGCCACACCTTTGGCAGTCAACCGCCAAGCAGTAACGTGCAAGCATTACTGTGTTCCGGATTGAAGGGCAATGTTTCCAGCGTAATTACTGGGCATACAGAGATTTAACATCTCAGGGTGACGAGCGTAGTGCATTGCCGCGCATAGTTCTGAACTGTTGAAGTTCAAAATTCTGGGTGGCACTGAACTGTTATGGGCAAACGAGAAGCTTAACAACAAGTAAGCGACCTGCTCGTCTTGTCACCAAGTATCATAATAAATACCTTCGTACCGTATTCTATTGTCGAAATTTTTCTTACCCGACTGGCCAAGAAGGAAGATAATGTTTTTGGGATGTATGTAAGTATTGTATGTTTGTGTCTTCTAATATAACCTCCTTTAGTCTAAAGGGCTTGACCAACTTTGACAACTGACGTGTCCCTGGATGCCTCTTTATGCTTGATGGAGTGTCATAGCTTCATTTTGCAGTGGGGTATTAATCTATTCATTAATAATATTGTTTCTTGGATCAAATAGCACTGCTTACAAGTAAATTTAACCCTAATATTGGTATTGATAATACCAAAGAAAATATACACGAGAAGATTAACAATCTCATACAAAAAGGTTTCCCGAAAAATCTGCTTAAAACTAAATGGCGCTTACGTATTTAGTCAGCCGCTATAAAAGTCGATAGAAGTATGGTTATCTTTATAGAAACATAGTATTAATCTAAGTCCGTTATTTAAAATTTAAAATTAGATTGCAATAAACATGTTTCTAAAAATAATGTTTTCAACGCCATCTCTTGAGAATCTAGCTAGTTTTGCAAATAAAATATATAATTAATGCAAAAATATTCACAAGTCGCGTTTTTCTCCGTACCGTTACGAATGCGTTAGCTTGGGTTTCTATTTCAAGTCAAGCAGAAATTTTGACGATCATGTCGCAGATAAAAAAGCAAACGACATCTTACGTCCTTATCAGTACTACAATCGCGTCACGCATCTTGCTATAGACTTTAGTAATCATCGTGTTTCTTAATTAAAAAAAAAAATAAAAAAAATATAATAATATCTAATGCAGCAGAAGTGCTCATCCACCTCGAATGCCACTTTAAACTTTACTCATTAAAGGACCGTTAAGAAGTAATTTAAGAGGTGAAAGCGGATAAACAAAAACAAGAATAGAAAACAAGTCGACGAGGAATCTAATTAAAATGGAGGCGACTTTTTTATATTTTGTTTTCTTCAATATTCGTTTTTAGATTTTTATACGTTTCGAGGAACTTTTGAAGTTATTCCGCTTCGTTATCGTTCGTGATTTCTTGTGAAAATTAATATCTTATGCATTAAAAAAACAATTTTCGACTTGTACGATATTTTTAGTAGAAATAATAACCGACTGACTGACAACGTACAGCATAATCAGATAGGCTTAGAAGCGTTTGATTTTGCACAGAGATCCTTATTAAGGGTTTTCTTTCATTAATAAGGCATCTTCCTTACATCATACCTTACTTTAAATACATCAAGGCGATAACAATAGGCGGTTTCAAAAAAACTAAGAATGCCCGGGCCCGGACAAAGCTTTGAAATCATATAGCTAGTGTACTTTCGTTTCTGGCTAGCCACGTCAAGTTGAAAATATGTCGCCAAACACAGCCAAGGTTTGTTCCGGAAATCTTATTTGCGAGCCAGTTGACATTCTAGTGTAGGTGTGCTTACTATCTTCGGCCACACTGTCACTTAACATAATTATATAGAAATATAAATGCTTTATTGTATAACTGTACCTACATGAGATTCTTAATTAATTTTTGTTAGTATCAACAATTATATCCATTGCGAACGCACAATATACAACATCAAATGAGTTGTGGTAAAACGCCTAGCCAGTTTAACAAAAAAATAATATAAAAAGTGGCTATGTAACTAAATTAGGCCAACAGTACCATTATAGGTCAGTATGCTCCGCATCAGCTAGGTCACCACGTCTTGCAACACTTGCAGTGCTGCCCAATGGCCTATTGGCCACCTATACAATTCCAAAAGCTGTTAGGTCTAATGAGGTACTGCCTGATGCCTAAGCCCACAGAAGAGAAAAAATTTTTACCTCTCTCTCTTCTGTGCCTAAGCCTGTTGCTTAAGGCTTAATTAACGTGATTATTCATCTTTTAACCTTCCACTTCAAAAATTCAAAAATGTTTCGAATTCCTATACTCTGTATATGCCTATTGCTTTAAAAAACATTTTTTTTTTAACCGTGTATGCTATCAATTTCTAGGATTTTCAACGATTTCCAGTTCCCACTAAACCAAATCAGACCACAACCAAAAAAATATCTAAACTCAGTAAATTAAAATTCCGATATTGTACAAGAGATTAGCGTAAAAATTACATTGTTTCATCCATTTTACAGTTAAACCCCAGTAATCCTCCGTCCGATATTTCCATTTCCGTTTTTTTTTAAAGTCATCGATAAATGAATATTCATAGCGCACGCGGACTCTCGACATCAAAAACCTTGTATTTAGAATTTCCTGCGGCATAGCGGTTTTTTTTACTGGCATCATTGATTTCAATAGTATTTATTACCTTCTTTATGCGCTCTAACAAAATATTGTTCTGAAATGCGCAAAAATTTAAAAGACTGTCAATTTTTTCTAATGGTGAGATAAAAAACCCATTCCTAATTATTTTTTTATCATCATCACCCAGGAAGCTCCGCCACTGCTAAACCATGGCCTCCCCCTGAAAGTTTGCTATAATCCCCACGCTTGGCAGGCGGCTTGGGAATCGCAGTTCGCTCACTATTTACAAAGAGAAAGCTGCTGCGCATCCCCCGGTGGTCCTGGACGCAGAACCTTTGTATGTATTAGAACATACATACAAAGAAAAACGAACACCCCAATAATGGGCTATTTTTGCAATTGTAAATTTATTTATTTACATTAACATATAAAACGGAATTCAATAATTTTAAGATAATTAAACATTCAGTAACATTTTATAGATCTATATCACATTTAAAAATTTATAACATTTCCGATGTAGTTGTAGCTCATTCAAGTAAGGCAACTTACCTTAAGTAATTACCTTAACTTACCTTACCTTAACTTAAGTAATTTCGCAACAGGGTTAACAATCCGACAGTGCTAGGTGCTCTGGCGTTATTTGTCCCCGATAACTATATTCGTGTCGGGAGCCGTCGACGGTATTGGCTGTTCTCGTGTGCTGTCTCGCGAACCTGCCACGCTAGCAACGCACCTACAACTAGAGCCTTGGCCGTGCTCAATCATTTTGCGCACAAGTTCCAGCATATCGACTTATTTAGTGATAACATCACTATTATTATTAGAGAATTTAAGTTGTTTTGTACTCATTGTTTAAGATAGTAAGCATTTTGGTATACTGTTAGCTTACTATTTGTTTTTTTGGAAATAAATAAATGCCGATTTTCCCAGGACTTTGTCTTCGCAGAGAAACAAACAAAGGCACATGCACGATAAAAAAAAAAACACATTTTAAAACTATGTATGTCTGGTTGCGTTACAATAAATGAAGTTGGAACTGAGTTTTTTTTATACAGTAAAACTCCACCAACTTATTTACCACAAATAAGCTGATGGACGGAATTTTGGCGTGAAAACTCATTTTGATGGTTTCTAATATAAATGAACATGAATGTTTGTTCTTTGTCTGGGTGTTACTATGTATTCTATGTATATATTTACAACAAAAAAAAAGTATTTTATATTCTATCAGTTATCTGGTTCCCATAATACAAGCTTGCTTAGTTTGGGGCTGGATGGCGCTGTGTGAAAAACGTCCACCAATATTTATTTATTTATTATTACTATGAAAATGACGTGGTTTTGAGAAATTTTGTTTTAATGAAACGGAAAAACACACGTTAAATTGAGTCGGTTATTCCGACTATGGTCGCAAGCCTTATTTGATTTTGTTTGCAAGCGATGTCGGAACCAATAATAATTCATTATTATTCTGCCTGCGGCGAGGATCCGTCTCGTGGACAAATCAAAAAGTTTCCATTTTGCTCCGACGTGATGCAGTTTTATACGTGTCTGTGTTTTTTCATCTGTGCTGTTTTGTTCTACGTTTTTATTTATTTAGAAAATTCGTCAGGAATGTTGCGTATTTTTACCCGACTGCCCAAGGATGAGGGTAATGTTTATAAGTATGTATGTTTGTGTATTTTTATGTTACCTCGTATAGACTAAGCGGCTTGACTGATTTTGACGCGTGAGATGTCGTTGGATTCCATTTTATGCCGAGTGGCAGACTACATTTTGCAGTTGCGGTCATTGTCTTTATTTTAATAATATTAGTGTTAACTATTCAAGCTTGATTTTAGATTTTCGGATTTGAAATTACACAGATAATCATTTAGATAATCCATTTCCGATTAAAGATTTCGCCGTCTACATTGCTACGATGTCCTCTACCAAGGTTTGCTACCACTTCTGTATTTGCTATATTTTACGCTAGATGGCGCTGACCTGCCTTAAAATAACTAGAAGTTTAAAAAAAACAGTACAATGAGGCGTTTTCCAAAAAAAAAATGTTCTAAAATACTTACTAGATGGCGTAATAGTCCTATCGTTTTACCTGTCCTTGTCATTTCTTTTGAAATATTTTATGTTTATTTTTTAAATTGTAAATTTTGGCTCCACACGTTGTGTATTTAGCCAGTGTCCACTATTGTAATATTTCAAATGAAGTCAAATACATAGTTACATTACTTGAAATTGTCTAAATACACACGTGGAGCCAAAAAACACGAGAAAATAAAAGGCACACGTACATTTTTTTGTCTTTCATGTCTTGACAGTGACAGAAAAACCTCAAGCTACAACTAACGTCATCTGTTGGGTACTTTTATTACCAAGATTTCTTTTTTTTTGGAAAACGCCTCATTAATTAGAACGTTGTGAAAGTTTTTTTTAAAATTTTGTGTTCCTGGAATAAATCTTTTACAGTTATGGCATAAACTCTACGTACGCTATCTATAAATAATACACAAAGCACAATTTTTATCATTTTCGTTTTTATTTTACACCATTTTTTATGCATGAAATATTTTTAAGCGCAAACTAACTGATATTTGATCCAACCAAAGGCCATAGTTGCCATCGTAAAAAGTATAATGAATAATATTACCGTTGTACGCTGTTCGCGAAATTTGATAAAATGTTACTCGAAAACTGCTAGGTTTTGCAAAGCGATATTTTTTTTTACATGAAAAAAGCGTACCGCACTGCTAGGGAAAAAGTGCGGTCAAGTATTACCAACCCTCTCAAAAGTGTCCGCCGCTTGCCGCAGAAACGCTGTCGGATACATCCGCGTTCTTCTCCGGACCATTCCTCCTAGGTCGAGTGCTGCACCTTGAGACTCCCCATCGTGACACCGGGATACATGGTGCGCCACAATCGCCTCTCTGGGGAGAAAACCACCCGATGTGCGCCAGACAACCCGAGTCTGAAGCCCAATGCCACGCGGCAGTTCTGGTGAGTAGCCCGGCTGCCTACCACACAGCCGCAGAGGGAGAGCAGTGCCTCGCTATATCGACACTCCTCTACCTCTGCGTCTCCACTATCTAGCTGTAGCGACCCCACCGAGGCCGTGGAAGTGAGGGAGAGCAGCGTACCGTGATACCCGTAATCCTCTCCCGCCGCAGCCTCTATTCCTCAGCTGCACCGCCACCCCCTTAATTTGCGGTGCGCAGCTCAAACTAATATTTTTATTTACAGTAATTTTATTTTAAAACCTCTTAAATCCAGATCAGACAAACAATCGACATCAAGACAGATCATGTTGAAAACTGGTAAATGCATTAGAAGCCTGTACTGTACATCCAATCCCTTGGTGTAACGTGTTAAAATCACAACCTTGGGTTCTAACCTCAGCTTATCATTTTTGCAAAGAATACATTTGAAGAAAATTGCCGTCGTTAAGCTCGATTCTCGAGAAGACCAATAAAAAGAGACATAAAGATCCCTCGCAAAGGTCTATCTCTTTACTTTTGTAATGAAATGACACCTGCGATTTCTCGTAGCATTGAATTTCTTCGTGATGATATCGAGTTTAAGATATCTAGCTGCTGAATTTAATACTATAATGTAGTAAACTATGTTTTTTTAATTTATTATTCTACTTATTTTAAGGTTAACGACGATTACGATTAGATCTCTTCGTTGTCTGTCTGTCTGTCAAGACAATTTTGCTCAGGAACGAGCAGTGGTATCAAGTTCAAATTATTCGTAACTAATATTATAAATGCGAAAGTAATTCTGTCCCTCTGTCTCTGTGTATGGGCGTTTGTCGCGCGTTATCACGGCTAAACGGCTGAACGGCTTGACCTGAATTTTTGCATAGATGTAGCTCGGAGACAGACATAGGCTTCTTTTTTTAAGAACACGTGAACGAAGTCGCGAGTGGCAACTAGTACCAAATAAGTAGGTTTACGGCCCCTTGCGTCTGTAAAAATAAAAAATACGGCTGTATACCGCATTTTTGAGTCTCGCAAAAAAACCTTTGAATGTTATTAACATTGTATAACGCATTTAAATGATCATTGTATTCAATGAATAGCCTCTACTTAATTTGCATACTATTGTATACAAAAGTTTATTATTTTTGACTTGTAGATGCATATTTACCAATAAATAACTTTAACTTTAAATAATTCCCGTTGACCTAGAATCATGAAATTTTGGCAAGTAGCAAGCACTTACAGCACAAATAAGCAACCAATCTGAAAATCATTATTTTTTGTTATTATCATATAAATAAATCACATTTGTAGTTGTAGTATTGACCATGACGTATATCGATGTAAGGGAGAACACTTTTCAAATACAAAGTTAAGTTTTTCATGCATCCCAAGTTATATTTTCTTGTGCTCTCTAATTATGTAAGAAAAAATGTTTGCTACCCTCATTGCGATAAACTCTGCCAAACTCCCATTTACACTCCCTTCACTCCCACTCGTCCAGTTTTTTTTAAGTTCCTATTGTATTCCACTTAAACTCGGTCAAGCACTTTAAGCCGCGATATCTGCGCGATAAAAAAAAACCTAAGCTCAAAAAGGCTTTTTATTGGTAATTAAATATTGAAGACGTCCCCTTGAGAACAAGCGGCCTCACGCCCTTGTTGAAACAGTTAATGACGCGTATCAAAGGCTTATAACTCGTTGAAAACTTTACTTAAGTTTGCCTTCGAAACTATAATAATTTGATAAATTTCATCATATTAATTTTGCAAGTCTCGGTAATTCTACAACTATCTTTTAATTAGCTATTTATCTGATATTCAAAGTATTTGTTAAAGTTTACACTGTAATAAACTTTTCATCTTTCGTATCTTTTTTTTTTTGTTTTTTTTTTGTGATTATATCATTGTTCTTTATAATTTCAATGTTATTTTATTTTCATATGACATTAATTATTGGTCTTTTTGCCTTTTTTGTAATGGAATTTTAATGTGACATTTACTAGTTTGTTGTTTATAATTGTTTTCCCGATTTTTCTTCTCTGCTCCTGTTTCAGGCTAAGCATCCCACTGCTGGACATATCGGCCACCCTCGACCTCGGCCGATTATTCTTATTTTAATTTAATTATATTAGAACCGTAGGACGGACAGTAGTGACCTCTTATAAACGGTGAGCGTTCTGCTATCCCCAAGCTGCCTGCCAAGCATGGGGTTATGACAACCCCTCCTTTAAGTCGGAAGACTTTTTTCAGCTGTGGACTACTTCTGGCTGATGATGTGATGACTGATGATGTCATGAATTTTCCCCTAGGCTGCATTTTACTTCCTCTGTGTTTACAGTAGACGTGATTTATTCACGTTAAGGCCGCCCATTATACTGCCGGAAATATAATTATTGTTTAATTTTAATTGTATTTTCGGTGTTTAATAAAGTTATATTGTATTGTATTGTATTGTATTGTTAAATTGAGTCGTTTATTCCGACTTCATTTTGATCAACTCCTATTACAAGGGTGGGTAGAAGAGAAGGGTGGAGAAGGTTAGGGGAGGCCTATGCCGAAGAGGCAACTTCTACAGATATTGATTAATAGTTAAAATATAGAGAATAATATAATATTGTAACTGTAGTAGAATAAAGGCTTTTTTTTTTTTTTTTTATTATTATTACATATCTATAGCACTATCCGCCATCCTTGATCATCAATCACATCCGGTAGATCTTTTTCATAACGAGACGCGCGCGAGACCTCGTCGTCCCTTGCACTGAAACTACAGTCGGAATAACCGATTCAATTTAACGTGAATAGTCCCGTTTCATTAAATAAAAATGAGTCAAAGAAATAAGTAAAACATATTCGCTCATTTTTAATTATTTTAGGTATTCTACAAATTATTTTCATCTAATATGTAAATTGTAATACATCCAAAAAGCAGTATTAAACATAAAAATAATTTTACAGTAGTTTCTAATTGAAATGAATAAAGGTTTCTAATTGAAATTTAATTTGAAACTTAAATAAAATTGCTGTTAAATTCAACAGAAGGTCGTCGAAATTATTGTTGAAATCCAACTGAAGTGGACATTACTCGCTTCTAATAGAGATAATGGAAAAACGCGGGGCATTTCACAAAAGTGTTCAGCAGAAATACAATTGTTACTTCTACTTTGCTGGGTTTAAAACTAAAAGTTTTGGAGCCCCTGATGTAGAGATTGGTTTTACAAAGGTATATCGGGTTATTTTTAATCAACCTTAAACCTCCCGCAGCCAGCGGTCTGCCAGTTACCACTTTAGTCCATGACTTTTAATAATTCGTCTTATTGTCTTCTTCTAAAACAAAAACATTTAAATTAGAGTAACTTATACCTAAAATAAGTTTCATCATCATCATCATCATCATCAGCTAGAAGACTTCTAATTCTGAACATAGGCCTCCTCTTTATAGCGCCACACCGACTGATAACGTGCCACTTGCATCCATCGGTTACTCACGCCTTTACAATATCGTCGATCAACCTAGTGGGAGGCCTACCTACGTTGCGTAAAATAAGTTTACGCGGTTACAAATGAGAAGGAGCCTGGGGTCAAGCTAAGGAACTGACGTTTGTACCAAAAAAAAATACAATACAATACTTGATTTTGTGAAAAGTCACAGAGCTAAAGTTATTAAATATGATGTAGGGAAGCTACCTGCGATAGGTTCTATTTTATTTTAAATTGGTTGTTTATTTTTTAGTGGATGAATGGTTCTAGTTGGTGGTGGAGGTTGGTGCTATTGGATTACTCCTTCCCTCCACCATTATTTTGGGGATTATGGTGGGATGATGAATGAGATTTCGTAACATCCGTTCAGCGTGATAAAGCGACAAACATCCAGACAGAGAGACAAAGCTACTTCTTATAGTTCGCTAAATGGCGTTAATAATTTTTTGTGCATTTTATAACGTTTTTTATGGATTGACAGATGTAATGTAGGGAGTCCTGAATCGCGCAAGCGAAGTTTTTTCCTCGAAACGAACGTATTGATTTTTATACCTCGAAGCTTTACTGGTTCTGATACGACTGCCGCTATATTCCTCTGAATTATAATACTAGTTAGGATTAGGATTTACGGAAACTGATACTTTTAAGCCACTGTTGAACATATCCAGGAGCAGTCGTACGAAGAAATTCACGAACTAGCATTTCCTTCTGATCTTTTTACGGAACATCATCGAATTACCTTTCACCCACTAAAATATGACACGGTAAGTAAATGCACGAGTGACAGGCCGTAGCTCGGCGGAATACAAAACAGGCCTAGTGCGAGCAACATTGTCTCTAGAATTGCGGGGGGAGCCACCACTTTACTTTCCAAGCAAATGACAGTACAGGAAAAAAAATAGTTCCCGAGTTTGGCCGTTGTGTAAAATAATTTGGTAAGTAGATACGTGCAGTGTACACGTACAGCTGAATTTATGATTCTTGATTGAGAGGGTTCGCATACTCAGCATACCTCCACTTACTTGACATGGGTTTAAGGCAAAAGGTGGGCTTTGTTTGGATGGGCTAGGTTTTGGTAATTCTTTAAGTACACGAAGTATAAGCTGTGAGCATTGAGCAACTCGGTATTGGTCCGAACGGCCCAGACGGCCGGAGGCCTGTGTTGCTTTAAGGCTGTGAGTGTTTAGGTCACAATAGCTACCCCTAATTATAGCAATTCGAGAATTCACAGTATTTACGCATTATTATTATTTCTACCCGACTGTCCACAAAGGAGGGTAATGTTTTTGGGGGTTTGTGTGTAAGTATGTGTGTAATATTTGTGTGTACCTTCTGTAGCCGAAACGGCTTGATCAATTTTGACGAGTGTGTCATCGAGAGATGTAGGTTACAGTCATAATATTACTTGTTTCTTTATCGCATATAATTCCACGTTTAACATTCAACTCGCCTTTTGGTAACGATGACGTTTGCTTTCCAATTCTTAGTAATATATCAAAATTCATTCAAATTCGTTCTAATTGAAATCGCAGCACCAAGCTTAATTAAAGTTCACAGCATACAAATCAACTCGGCACTCGATCGGCATCGGCGCAACATGAGCAACCAATATTATTTCTAATACTTCATACTGCAACGCTCACTAATCAGCATCATAACGGCATTGCATCGCTTCGGGACAAGCTAGTGATGCACATGCAGTTTTTTCCTAACTCACTGTCACCGCCACTACAGCACCGAGGCGACACTGATTTGCATCTGGCTATCGCCAAGCTTACACCTGACCATCGATGCTAAGATACCTGAACTTGAAAAATATAAGCGAGAGGTCGCTCAAAACGATTTAGCTATACCAGCGATGCTTCGGAGGTGTTGAGCTGCTCCGGTTATGAAAGGTTACTTCGTTTGAAGCCTGGTTGACGGCGAGTCGATTAAATAAGGCGAAGGCGATCAGAGTACCGAGCCGATAAGTGTGCAGTGACCATTAATTGACTAGTAACGGACATTCCAAGAAAACACGGTTTTTATACAAAATAGATTTGTATTTGATCACATCTTGCGTGAAAGTGGTCAAAAATGCACCCATTTACGTATACTGTAATAACAACATTCAACCCGCAAACATTTTAATTTAACATTTGACACGGGCTTTAGTTACTTGTCTATTCTGAGCTTTAGAACAGAAATGATCTCTCATAATCGCGAATATTATTCTGATTGGATTTGCTTAAACGCTAGAAATTTCGATATGCTAACTAATCTGGGCCCAATTAACTAACCTATGTGTAGGTATGTTGAAATTGATCCTGTTTTATATTTCCAATTTGATATCAGAAATATTTATTAGCAACTAGTTGTTACCCGCGGCTTCGTTCGCGCGGACATAACGTCCGTCTTTGTGATATACAGTTATTCCATATCAAATTTAATCGCGATCCTGTTCAGCTGTGATAACGCGACGAACATCCGGACAGAGACAAAGTTACTTCCAATAGTTCGCTAGATGGCGTTGATCCATTTTTGTGCATTTTTTGACGTTTTGTATGGACTGACATTGTAATGTAGGCAGTTCTGAATCGCGCAAGCGATGTTTTTTCCTCGAGACGAACTTATTCATTTTCATACCTCGAAGCTTTATTGGTCTTGATACGACTGCGACTATATTCCTCTGAATTATAATATTAGTTAGGATTAGCACCAAACTTACAGCAGGCCTTTTTTGACTAGCCTTGTGGCTCAGTGGGAGGATTTCCGCCTTCTGAGCTGTAAGTTGTGGGTTTGATCCCCACCCTGGACAAACATTTGTGTGATGAACATGGATGCTTGTTCTTTGTCTGGGTGTTTCTATGTCGTCTATGTATGTATTCTATCAGTTATCTGGTTCCCATAGTACAAGCTTGCTTAGTTTGGGACTAGATGGCGCTTGGTGTGAAAAACGTTTACGTCCACCAATATTATATTATTATTATTATATTTTATTTATGGTTGACAGTTTAGGTATTTGACCACAGCCGATGGTCGAAGATTACAACACGCTCTACCTCGAAGTTTGTACATATAAAGTTAAGTAGGTGTTGTAATATTTAACTAGTGCTGTCTACAATAAAAAGGCTTGTCTGTTAATATGTTAAATAAATCTCGTTACTAAATTCTAGTTTCATTATTCTTCTATCTAGTTCGTTTAAATTATGCAAAGTCGTAGAAACGCGTCTGAGCTCCGCGTACCTTCAGAGAGTGGTGTCACGCCATGCAAATCTCGAGGGTCTCGAATTTATAAATGTATTCATTATATTTACATAAAAAGGTCTGAATCTTTGATAAGAGGAGACAAATGCAAATCCCTGGATTTAACGGGTGACCGGTGGAAATATAACCAGGCTGGTGGAACCGGAACTCTGGATTTTGCTAAAGGACTTTTGATATAGCTAACAAGTAACATTATTAAAAGAAAACAAACCATATATTTTATATTTTACATATATATTTAATATATTTATTGTATGTATTTTATGAAGGTAGTAGGTTTATGTGTGTATTTTCATAATTCTTTTTTATGTATCTACACCACCAACAATAATATATTTTTTTGTCATAATTCTGTCCATCCAACGATTGTCTGAAAGAAATCGCTTTAGCCGATAAGGCCGTGTTTTCATGTTTTATTTTATTTATTGGAGCAATTTGTATGTCAACCTTGTTTAGTAATTAAGGAGTGGTGATTTAAAATCGATATTGTTTTTAATAGTCGTGGTAGCTCAGTGGGAGAACGCTCGCCTCACATTCGTGAGGTAGCGGGTTCGAACCCGGGCGGGCCTGTACCAATGAGTTCTTTGGAACTTACGTACGGATATATCACTGGCTTTACGGTGAAGGAAAACATCGTGAAGAAACCTGCATATACTTCCGGAGAAGAAATTCGATGGCGTATGTGAATCCGCCAACCTGCATTGGACCAGCGTGATGGATATGGCCTAATCACCCTTCGAGGGTAGGCTGATATCCCAGCAGTGGGATGTTTAAAGGCTGATATAGTATTGTTTATATTACTTAAAACATAATAGAACTATAATTGGCTGTTTTATAAAATGTACCTATGTTCATTAATTTGTATTATTGTGATGTTTGTCTTAAATAAATAAACGTTAGACCCAATCCCGTCTTTGGATGGGATGGGTTACATGTGGTAGGTACTTAAACAGCATATCGTGTTTCTAACACATAATATTAAACTGTGAGTATCAGATATAATATTTGAGAAAGAATTTTATAAAATTTAATATGAAATCTGGCACAGAATAGATAATGTTGTTTGGTCGACAATAACGAGATATTTTACAACAGGTAATAAAATACCGCAGCCATAATTCTTACCTGACCTTTGGACTGTTATCATCCTGGTTTTACTGCCGAAAATATTGTATAAAAATAAATTACGTCACATGTTGTTTTTATTATGTGTATTGGCCGTTTTATTTATTTTGAAAACAAGGTGATAAAAGTACACGTATGTTTTCTAAGCTCATAAATAAACAGTGAACAAAACTTTTAAGATTCGAAGAAAAAACTTGCGAATTAAGGTCATGGCACACAGCACCGGGTCGACTCCAAACCAATAAGAGTAACACAAAATACCCGACTGCAATAATCTAGCCTGTGTAACTACAGACATAAAGAGGAATCAATGATCTATCTGAATCCATCTCAATCGTCAAAATCGGTCAAGCCGTTTAGGCTACAGGAAGTAATATAGAAACACAACAACATAAACATTTAAGAACATACTCACCCAAAAACCCAAAAATATTACCCTCCTTCTTGAGCAGTCGGGTAAAAAGCAGAAGATAAACATGTAAGCGATGTATATTATCGTGACATTATTATTTCTCCCACTAGGTAGACCGACGACATTGTGAAAGTCGCGGGCAACCGGTGGACGCAAGTGGCCCTTTGTAGATCGGTGTGGCGCTCTAAGGGGGAGGCCTATATTCAGCAGTGGACGTCTTCTAGGTGAGTAATATCGTGACATTACAATTTGCGTCACACTGGATGGCACTGAACTGTAATTATGACCAAGAGTGACGCTTACCATCAGCAAGCGGCATGCTCATATCGTCACTAGGTAGCATAAAAAAACGTACACTAAAAGTACACGTTGAGATGGTAATACGCGGGATCGGGATCAAGAATGAGACGAGACACACTGGGGCGAAGACGGAACAACCCCAAAAAAGAGTGTTTTTTTTCCGTCAACTAAAGATCGTTGTTTGTTTCTTGTGTGCAGTGCCTTTTATACCTACGTTTGAAGAAACTGGCTACCCTTATCTCAAGTTAACCGAAACCTATCTAGATAACATTGACTGCCTCTAAATCAAAATAAATCTCTATGACGTCTATTGAAACTTTTTAGAATTCAGAGCCGATCAAGTCAAAGTAGAATTGAGAATAATGTAAATAAATCTGGGGTTTACCGTCGTTTCTGAAATGTATTTACTGTTTCTAGAGGTTTCTATATCAGCGGTTAAAAGGCCTGGGTTTTGAATTTCATGATAATAGAGAGAAAAAAGATATATTTGACGCTACTTTATTGTTACTGAGAAACTTTGGCGTTAGCTTATTATGTGGGCTATAAAGTAGATAACCAATTTTCTGCATCAACTTTAAAATAAAAAATTATTTGCCTTCAAAATGCATAGCCAGCAGTTACATATCTCAGTAGGCTTAGTAATAGACAATAGACAAATTTTTATTTATGGAAAAAACAAATTGTACACAAGAATCAAAAACAAAAAGGTAGATAAAAAAATAAATAAAAGATTAATACACATTTTTTTTTAACCACAAACCGGTTCCTGCTCAGCATAATACTGGTTGCGAACAACCAGCGCTGGTCTCGTTGACAGGCTTCAGTTATGAGAACCTAAAAAATATCCAAAATTTCAATGACTTTTCAGACTGCAATAGCACTGCATCTCAAATGTTACTTTTAAGCTAATTTAACAATTATATTTTCAGACGGCAACACTGTATCTGAAATGTTACTTTTTAGATATTAATATAATTTAAACAATTAATTTTTCAGATTCAAATATACTTCATCTCAAATGTTACCTTTCGGAGAAAGACCCTTTGAAGCTTAAAATAAAATCAAATTTTATATAACCTTTAATTTAAACATCAAATAACAAACCGAAGCCGCTCCCCACAATGACGCCTCACATTAACCGACTCATATCTCACGAAACGTAAATAAAATTGAATTAACTCCTCAAGTGGATATAAAAGTTGGAAATTATGCCGCCAGTCGAAGGCTGACGCGAGAAATAATAAAACTCCCCTCGAGCGGGATCAGCCGCAACGCAAATAGATTCCAGTAATGGATAGGGATAACCGAATATAAAATTAGGCTCAAATGGCTGAGACGGTGTGCCTTTTAAACCCGAAAAACTAGACAATAATCTAAGTTCACCCGGTACTACTATGTAGCGTCAAAATATTGTCTTATGTCTTACTATGTCACATTCTTTTAAAATACCAAAATGGTACGAATCGGCCCGTAAAAAAATGTCATTAATGTGTACGTCCACATTGTATCTTACTACGCCGTAAAAAATTCACCCGTGTTCGGCAGTTTCTTCAGTTTGACGCTCAGGATTGGTTCGTCGTGACAATTGTTGTCGTGACAAATGCCGTCCCCACTAACGTAATAACGTGGACGCAGCTTAAGGGTAACTATACAATGTAACAATACTATAATAATCGTAGGTACACACTGGATTATTTGATATTTTGCAAATCTCGTAGATATAAGGATAATTTTGTGAACTGTATGCGTATAATACTGTAGGATGCAATTGGTCATTCCACTCCGACCAAACTGAACGGACCAACTCTTCGTCCAGTTTAGAACTCGATGATGTATTTTCTTCCAATCAAATGAACTGTTTTTGTAGTCCACGCTAAAATTTTTGTGAACACTTTAGAGCAACCCCACCTCAGGTCCGGCCGACTCCGTATCGGTCGAGCCGGTAGCCTCGTTGCTCTAAGGCGCACCACAAACCAAAACTGCAAATGTTGTACACCACACAACACATTTATAGTATACCTACATTACGAGTGCGCTAATAGACAACATTCTTCACAAAAAGTGTGCCACGTAACCCAATATCTTACGGCATACATGAGTCTAGTGTGTGGTGCGTGTGTTTAACGAAAAAGTTCTAGTCATCGAATAACTTGATTTTGCAACATTTTCGTTTCATGACTGAAAAACTAAAGAAATTGTGTCAATTCCCTCCATAACGTAGCTTACCCTCATTTTTCTCCCCTATCTCTAATCTCGAAAACGTCACACTGTAAATTATTTTCTCACGGAAAAAATACACGTAACAAAAGTTTAAGTCCGGTGATTGAAAGTGGTATTTTATCTGAACAGCAATTTATGGGGGTGGTCGTCCAATTGATAGGGTGCTAACCGCTGCCCAAAGGGTCTCAGATAAGGATTATGGTCTTAGCAAGCGGAGGGACATTTTTTCTACGGGCGGGACTACACCGCAGCCGGTGCATATGTGTATACTGTCTAGAAGTTGGTTTACCTCTGTAGGTGGAGGTTGTCGATGGAAAGTAAAACCCAGGGCAACGCTACTTTCGCAACAAAACTTAAGATCCAATTTTTTTAATAGGGTCTCTTGTTCGCGTATTTTCAACATTATAAGATAAATGAGTAACCGAACAGGAAGTAAAAAATTGATAGCTCGTTAGAATAACCATGCCAATGTTTAAAAGAAATCTTTATGTTAACATTTTCTATTTTAAAGAGGAAAAAGGAAAATAACTTGTTTTTATTTTTTTTTCCTGAAAGCTTTAAAGCCGCTTTATAGTATAGGGAAAGGTATTTTAAACTGACTTGTTTTTTTTAAACCTCATTTATGTCTATAATATACGTGTGTTATTCTATAATCTATATCTATAGTCTAAGGGGAGGCCTATGATCGGCAGTGGACGTCTTCTGGCTGATGATGATGATGATGATAATTCTATAATAGTGTTATTTTTTTGTTCTCTAATAGCAGTAGGTATTTAAGCTTACTATAATTAGGTATACCTACGAATATAATTGTATTAAATTTCGTATGCCAGAGGCAAGAAAAAAAAATTGTATGTTTGGGACATAACGTAAGAACGTAATTATGCTTGTGTGTTTATAGTACCTCCTGTAGCCTAAACGGCTTGACCGATTTTGAGAAGTTAGGTGTTCGTATTCACGTCCGGAATGACAAAGGCTACATTTTGCAGTCGGCTATTATGTTTTTCTTTTAATAATGTTACTTCTTATACTTTCCAATAAAGGTAACATTACATTACTTTCCATTATAAACGGGTACTAAGTTGGGTACACCGCCGAATTACAGGAGACCACGTCATGACGATTGAAGTTCAGCTAGACTTAATTAGGATTTTTTTAAATATGTATTTATATCACCCGCTATAAACCGATTACAAAAAACTCGGGCAATGTCGCCCACAGAAAAGAGAAAGATGTAAAAAAACTGTTCTGTGATGTCGCCGGCTCTTTCTGATCTAACCCGGAACATTTTCTCCCCCAATGAGTTCTATCCTTCATGGTGTAGCAGCCCTCGGGTGAGTATTATTCGATGGTAAGAGAGCAGTGATAAGTGAACGGTAGACGCTGAGTGATTGAGAATGTTTTTTGATAGCTGGCTTAGGATAACACTGGGATAACATGTTTTTGTTATTAGGGCGTATTTCCATTAAAAATATCACGAGAGAACGCGTTTAAACGTCGATTCGAGATATATATATTATATATATACCTGTAGGCAAAAACTCCCGAAAATGAAGACTCGAATAGTAATGATTCCTAACACGATACCAGAAAAAAACCCTGAAATCGAGCAAACAAATATATCTACTGGTGACACGCGGCAAAGCGTATGGAATTGCTGATATTTTTTTCGCGATTTGATGTTTTGTTTTTGTGGTATTGTGTCAGCAATCACCAGAACTATCACCAATCTTCGTTTTCGGGAGCGTTTCCATAACATCCTGTTTTTTTCTTTTTTCTCTTTCATCTCTACTTCCCCCAACACAATCCAGCATTGTCATGCTGAATATGTTGTTATATGAATATTTTTAACAAAACTGCGTACTTGCGTACTGCGTGCTTGGCGACAGATATTCAACTAGTGGATGACGTATACTACCATCATGCTTTGGTTTCCTCATAATAGCTCAAGGTCGTTGTTGGGATTTGAGCCTACGTCCTGTGGCGTGCGAACTGAACGCGCTAACCACCGAGCTATCATCGCATATAATGCGTTGCGCTGTACCTCGTGTATCGACTACTTGTACATGTTGGCTCTATAATACATCATCATCATCAGCCAGAAGATGTCCATTGCTGAACATAGGCCTCCCCCTTAGAGCACCACACTGACTGACAACGTGCCGCTTGTATCCACCGGTTGCCCGCGACTTTCACAATGTCGTCGGTCCACCTAGTGGGAGGCTTGTACGCTGCGTCTTCCGGTTCGTGGTCGCTTTATATCTATAATACTTTATAATACGTTCTAGAATTACTCTTCGCATTTTACTTACTTTAGGATTATTTAATATTTCACTCTAGTACTCTGTGATTTCCATCTTTCTACCTATCTCATAATTCTCTACAACTTGATGGACGAGTCCAATTCATAGAAATATGGAGCCACTTGATTGATGATAAATAATTATTCTAGCGCTATTCCTATCATTTTTCGCTTTGCTTATTAACGCGCAGAAATCTAGTTTTGGAATAAATGTTAACATACATGTATTCTATAGATACATATATATTTTTTTAACATGTAATTAACTAAAAGAGTTAACTAAGGTTTTAGTTTTTAGCTAGTACTTTTAAAGTTTCTTTAATTGTCTGTTTTATAAGTTGTGCATAATAAATGAACTAAAAGAGTATAATTATATGGAAAGATTCAGAAAATAGTCAATTCTTGTCAAAAAATACATAAAATAAATTAAATTAACGTCAACAGTTTAAAAGTAGTAGAAAGAATACTGGAGTTTTGGCGGGAACATGAAGAATTCATGTCGTGTAATTTTTTTTTTCCAAAACATGTGTTATTTCGAGTGTTAATGTGTAAAAACGGTGAATTTCTAGCCGTTAAGTGTTCGTGTACATGCACGAGTGTTGGTGAATGGTATAATGTCGTGAAACGTGAATTTTCGTGTTGTTTCCAAAACTCCATAGAAGGCTCTAGTAAAGTTTTCACCACTTTACTGGGGCATGACTTGGACTTGACCGTGACTTGCTATGCTCGACTTTGACCGTGACTATGTCTTGTTTGATAATATCTAATAAAACTTGAGAATATATATGTATACTTGACACTGGCAAATGCATAATACGTGCGACGCCAAAATCCTCATAGGAGAGAAAAAAAAAAAAAGTAGTAGAAAAATATTCATTTATAATGTCATTGTCACTTCTAAAATCGAATAAATCCGCCAATAACTGTACCCGGTGCAAAGGTGCCCAAAATGGCTACCTTACCACGCTGAATGGAAATGGCTTACACCGGGAACGAGTCGGAACAGGAGTCACCACCATTATTTAATTCTTAATTTTTAAGTAATGAAGTAGTTACTGTTTTATACTGCCGCGATTGTTTACTAGATACATTTATAGCAAGCAGTACATAATAATGACGATTCTCCTAAAAAAAAACGGTCAAAGAATTTCTTTGTTTCCATACAATTTGTAAGCGCGCTGTCGTCAGGCCTCGTTCGGTATGAAATTGTAATATTCAGGAAACTGTAGGGCGGATTAAAAACAGCACAGTATTAACTGGCCATTTGGAGATAATGACGCTGTGGAAATGGCTTCCTAGTAAACTAGTTCATTGCTGAGGTAAAAGTCTCTGCTGCTAGCTGATTATAGCACTTTTCATCATCATCATCAGCTAGAAGACGTCCACTGCTGAACATAGGCCCTCCCTTAGAGCGCCATACAGACCGACAACTTGCACTTACATCCACCTGTTGCCCGCGACTTTCACAATGTCGTCGGTTTCATATGAGGCTTTTTATGGCGAGTAACAATATCTCAAACTATAAATTTCCGAATCATCATCATCCACAGCCATCTCAATCCCACTGTTGGTTATAGACTTCACTCTTGCTGTGGCATCTGCCTCAGTCTTGAAGGAAAAAAAAGGCAGCGGTTGGCAAAGCGCTAAAAACTATCATAATAAAGTAGCCCGAACACTAGGTTAGGTTATGTTTAATCTGCGACAAACAACGCGCGAGCCGAGCGAGCGAAGCGAGGGAGCCGCGGCACCGGCCGGCGAACCGCTAAAAAAGAAACTGTAACACAAGCAAGTAAGCAAGATGTAACATTTTAGGCTATAAATCAATCAATCAATTAGTATTATGCCGAGTTGGGTTCGGCTTTGTGACAAAAATAGGGTAATTTTTTTATTGTGTGCATTTTTTATATTGTAATATGTGGTTTTTTACCTGTTTTTTTGTCATAAATAAAATTTTCTATATTTCTGTAAATTCATATTAAAAAGAGTTTTTAATTTTGGTGATAATTTACTATTTTTGGCAGTATAAAGCAGCTTCCACCGCATCTTATCCTACAAGTTCGAAGTAACCAGTACTGCTATGCAAAAAGAAAACTGTCCTCCTCTGGCCGTCGAAATAATAAGTCCGCTCCGCCGGTCGGGGCGGTAAGTAATTATTGAGCTGGGAACTGTAACGTGGCTTTTCAAGCTGTATTGCTTTTTGCAAGATGTAGAAAATTATCAATGTTTTTAGAAAACTTTGTTCCGTATAAGCTAAATAAAAACCTATCATTATTTGTATGTGTAGTAAAAACTTACTTTAGCTATTTTGATTTACTTATATAAAACTATTGAGAGCAGCTTTATTTTTATTTCTTTTTTATGTTTGATAGGAAGTTGTCCACAAGCGCAGCTGATGTTAATTGACGATGTGTCCGAGAATGATAAATTGATTGATTTTTGTACATGAGAATGATTTTTCGTAGCGATAAAAACTGATTAGGCACTGGAAATGAAAATAAAACAAATTCTATGTTATGAGAGAAATACTTATCTTTATATTTAAAAGAATAAGCCTTCTAGGAATCATCGCATAGACCAAACCGATTGTGATAGAGAATATCGAGAGAATTTAAGCCCCATACTCCTGAAATGGTTTAGGTGATCAAAAACACCGAATTTTGCGAAATTCAAGCTCCACCATCACAGGATTAACTTACCCCCAAAGTTTGTAATATAAAATATTTTGGATGCTAATGAAACTCGGTTTGTGTAGGTATTAAGCGTAAAAAATAAAAAAAGGCGTGTCTTACGATTTTTCGATAATCAACCCCTAAAAAGGTATAATTCTGTAAGATCGTCTTTCTCTGTGAATTTTTTTTATGCAACTGATTGACAAAATAACAAGAAATTCTCTCGTCTGATCGTAAGTGTCACGCTGACAATAGCCAGTTCAGTTCAGTGCCGTCAAGAATTTTGACCTTCAATAGATCAAAAGCGTGTGCTGCAACGCACTGCGCTCTTTACCCTGAGATGCTAGATGCCATAGTTAGATGCTATTCAGGCCCTGTTTATAATATTACACTGACAACTTTTGCCCTTCAATCCTGTGATACGGATTATTATGTAATACTGCTCAGCAAATAAATAACTGGAAACACTGTGGTACTTCCCCTGGCGGACGATTCAAAAGAATCCAGCGCAGAAATGGTCTATTTTTTCGTCTTAGCCACACGTGCCCCTAAACATCTGCCTTGAGCCTATTCAGTTAGAGCAGAATTATACCACTACAAACAAAAGAGACATAAAATAATAACGGCTAAACGAGTGTTAGGACCCCAGAGAAGGCAAGCAAAAATATTAAATTTCACAAGTCTCCGAATAAGTCGTAAGAAGCCGCGGTGTTCGCGGTGAAGAGCCCCAGATTCGATTACGGAGCGCCCTGACGCCTGACGCTTCTAACAAGAAAAATGAATTTGTCCAAGTACTGCCTATGCATTTATACGAGAAATTGAATAGAGTATAAGATTTTCTTTCAATAAACTGTAATCTAAGTTTGAGTTCTAGTAATAGTTTCAATTGAGATTTGGCTACCAATATACTAAATAGATAACGTTAATTAATCCTGGCCATTTTCATGTGGCTATATTTTCTTAAATGAAAGGATGCCTTATCACAAAGGGCAATCAATCATAGCTGTAACTAACTTCTTTATAATTTATTTTATTACTAGATAGATTTATACTTTATTTGGCAAGTAGATAATATTATTATTATTTTCAGCTTAGACTATCCCACTCCTGGGCAAATGCCTCCCTTTTCTCCTTGCAGACTTCTCGGTCTTCGGCTTTCTCGGTCTAGTGTTTGTCGTGCGGATTCAGCTCGTCACGCTACCTTCGTCTGGCTCGCCCTTGAAGGCGTTTTGTATTTGGGACCTATCTGTGGTGACCTGTGCCCAGCGGTCTTTCGGCATCCGACAAATTTTAGCCGCTCCATCCCATTTAAGTTGTCCGGCTTTCTGGCTGACATCGGTGATTTTGGTCTTGAAGTACAGTGTCGTGTTCTTTATGCAGTCTATTAAGGATACTAGGCTCCATCGCTAGCTGACAAATTCCGAGTGCGGTCTTATGATCCTTCGGCAAAGACCAAGTTTGTGCACAGTGTTGGCAACACCAAGAAAGCCTGCCGTCTAAGCAATACTGCCGGTGGACCGATACCGTTTTTGAAAAGCGAAGCTCTGTGAGATTGGAATCGGTGACGTATGGCTTTTGACTTTCGCTGGAGCTTCAAAAGATGGAAGTTGGTTTTGGGTTTTTATGTGCTCATGTAATTTAATTATTGAGCAGTTGGTTTGAATCCTTTAATTATTACGTGATTATTTAGCAGAAGTTTGTTTAAATGACCATGCAAAGAAATTGCTAAGAACCGTATGTGTGAATGGGGAGAATGCAAAAGTCCGTGAGTTTACGTTTTAGGCAGAGCGGAAGTTCGCCTTTCATAAAGTCTTTCATGGCCTAATAGGTCTGCCAGGCGTTGTCGGTGCGACTAAAAATTCCAATCCCTACTAAGCCCTATTAATATTATAAATGCAAAAATGTGATTGTTTGTTTGTTGTTTTGTTTGTTCCTCTTTCACGTAGCACACTACCAAAGGATCGACCTCAATATTTTACTAAGTAGTTTATGTGTACGTATTTAGAAGTTTATAGACTCGCTATCTATGAATGATTTCAAATTAAAGAAATGTTGGATTTCTTCAGGTGCTATTGTCTTTATATTATGTAATTTAATTATTAGTACGTATTATTATTAGTTTGTATGTCTATAATTATATTGGTTTATTACAGTAAAAGTATCACATAATCTCCATCATTGCAAACCTCGTCTTCTGCCTCTTCTATGTATCCTCTCCAGCCTAAGGTTGCCTGGAAGAGATCGCTTTACTTCTACTTTTTAAGCAAAGCAAGTAGCTTTTTTAATTTATGTAAAATGTTGTGTGGACAATAAAGAGTTAAGTTAAGATAATTGATAAAGTACAAGATATTTGGCAGAATGCAAACCCAGTAACCGACATAGATTTGATCCTTAAACATTAGTTGAAAACTGAGGGTTTAAAAAACATATTTTATTATTGGATTTCTATAGCCACAAATAATGCCAAGCTATCAATATAATATGTCTCCATAAGCACCTCCTTTGAACCTTTAGAAGACACAAAAATACTCTTCTCTATTACACTTCAAAGTACTCCACCAAAACACGACTTCAAAAGGATAGGAGAAATAAAAACAGAATCATTACCACACACATCGGAAATTGTACAAAGGAATCTCGCCTTTAAGGGTCTTTAATACAATATTATTACGGTGTAAAGGTGGCTTGAATTCGTTTCCTTTCGGCGGCGACAGGAAAAGTGAATTTGCCGGCGAAAGATGGTTTCCGTTGGACACGAGAACGTGAAAAACTCGGTGTCTGCGTAGTTTATGTAGGTATTCATACTCTGCAGTCACGGTTCAAAATGGCATTTTTGCTTTTATTTCGAACAGATTTTTTGTAGCAGAGCTCTTGCATTTATATTACCAAAGCTCTTGCATACAGTTCCATTCAGAGTTGAGAATCAGATCTTGCTTTATGCTAATTATACGTTTAATGTGGGTCAGAAGTACAAAAAACGTAGTCTGAAACGAAACGTTTTACCAACCGATAACTAATTAAAATTACTAGGAGCAAAGCTTTTATTGGGTCTAAAAGGAACCATGTTTCATATAAAATCTCTCTTGCGAGATATTACTTCTCAAACAGTTTTCGAAAGTTTGCGTAGTTTTCTGACGCATCTTTTCTTCGACGTCTCCCCTGGCTTAGTTGATATCGCGTCTGCCTTATAAGTAGGAGGCGCTGAGTTCGCTTCCCGAGATCGCTTTGTTTTGGAGATGAGTTTAAACGTCTGCTCTGGATCTGGGTGCTAGTTTTCCACGTCTTTGTGTGTGTTTCGTGGCATCCCTGACACAGGGAATTCTAGAGAATTCTATGATTGTGAAACGAATTCTTTTTTAAATCTAAATTTCCTCTAATTTCTTGATGAAATTATCAGAGTAGCCTAATGTTAGTCATTCATCTTTTCAACACTAAATAATTCTTTTATATGCTTTTAGGGCAACTAAATGAATCAATGTCGATCGTGTACTTACTCATCAAATTGTTATTCAAATCAAACTAAAACATCAAATGAATTTAATCTATTATGTTCTATTCGATTGGCTTTTAGACTGAAAATCGAACTAAATAAGAAATTGAATCGCCTTCTGTCTAGACTTTTAACGATATCGACGTGACTTGATCTTTAGAAGCGACCGCTTTCTCTAAATAATTCACGACGTACATTGGCTTTCAGCTAAGAATACGGGAGTTAAATATCCAAGTAGAAGCGTCATTGTATTTCGTGAGACGCGTAACAGTCCTCCGTTTGAGAGTTCCGCAGTGATGGGTGCTAATGGAAGAGGAAAGCAGTAGTCACGAAGTCGCAATTAGATCGAAGTGAGCGACGGAACCCTTTGCTGTAATTTTGTGTAGTTAGGCGAATGCGTCCGTACACTGAACCGCGGGAATCGTTTGGCTTCCTGGCATTATTAATTTACTCTCAGTTGCTGTGACCGAGCATTGGATGGGTTCTCATTCACCAAATTATTCGAGTCTACAGGAACAAGTCGATGTTGTAATTGTTAGAGTGGGATATCTTTGACGAACTTTGTCAACTGTAAGATTTTGTTTGCTTTTGGTTTTATATCGAGTTTAATATACTTTTACTTTCCAATTTACCGTATTGTTTTTTTTTTTTTGAAGTTACTCGTTGACGAGACGAGCAAGTCGCTCACCTGATGTTTTAAGCGTCACGCTTGCCCATAACAGTTCTGTGCCACCCATAATTTTAAACTTCAACAGTTCAAAACTATGCGCGGCAATGCACTGCGCTCGTCACCCTGAGATGTTACATGTTAAATCTCTGTATGCCCTGTAATTACGCTGGAAACATTGCCCTTCAACCCGGAACACAGTAATGCTTGCACACTACTGCTTGGCGGTTGAATAACTGACAAAGGTGTGGTACTTCCCCAGGCGGACTCTGCAAAAGAGCCCTACCACTACAAAAAATCCTAGAAAACGGCTCACTTTAACATAACTCTAACAGTAATATGTTTGTTAGTTTTTTTGTTTATATATCCGAAGATAATTCGCGAACTGTTGCTCGGATTTACATGAAATTTTGTAGGCAAGTAGTTTTCCTTTCAAAAAAAAGTTTTAAATTAAAATATGAGCATAATTGGTCCAGGAGATGTGAAGTTATAAGGGTCGCGAAGTCTCAATTCGGCGCGAAAATTACTTTGCCAGTTAATAAATGAAAATAAATAAATAAATATCTGGGACATTATTGCACACACGGTCATCTGACCCCAAACTAAGCAAAGCTTGTAATATGGCTGCCAGAGACTGATATACGTACATAGATATTTTTAAATACATACTTATATAGATATTAACACCCAGACAGAACAAACAAATATTCATCACATAAATGTTTGTCCTAGATGGGAATCGAACCCACGCCCCCAAACACAGAAGGTAGGTTCACTACCAACTGAGCCACCGGGGCAGTCAAGGCCGGGCGGGGTAGTTGTAAACATTATTGTGTTCCGGATTGAATGCTTCCTGTATAGAGAACTGTTACTATAACTATGTAAATAAAGGTAAACTCTATATCTATTCTATATAATTATTCTATAGCTGATCTAAGTTTTGAGTTTTGAACCTTTATTTGTGAAAATAGAAGAAGACTGACTCTAATCGGAGTTAATACTAAGCCGAAGTGTGACTGAAGTCCCAGATGTTTTTCATTTATCTAACGTTAGTTTATATCTCCGTTTATTCTGGATTCGTTCTAGAACCTTCAGCCAATTGATAATAGTTTTAACCGCGCTAATAATATAGTTATAGAAAAATAGTTGGTATTCTTTGGTTGTATTAATAGTCGTAGCATCAGTACTATAAGCATTTAGGTCCAAATAACTGGGCCTATGTCTATCTATCTATCTGTCACTCTGTCTGGGTGTTTGTCGCGTTACCACGGCTAAACGGATGAACGGATCGAGCTGAATTTTTGCATAGATATAGCTTAAGGGTAGGAGACGGATATAGGCAATTTTTTTTTATTGGTCTGCCCGTACGACATCTTGGGTAACAGCTAGTAATTGTATATATTAAAAAAAACATTAAATGTGCGGGACAGATAGTCGTGCCCAGTATTCTGGCCCTTAAGACGCAACTTAAGGCTTTTTAATGCATTTTAATGTATATTCAGTTTCACTGTATGTATCCTACACCACGCAAGCAAAAATAAATTAAAACCATTCAAAATAAACACCAATACATACCGTAAGAATCCTCTTACGTTAATGACTTACTTGTATGGGATTTTTCCGGCTCATTTTAAAGAAAAAAATATATGAGCAAAATTTTATGTTTTTTTTTTTTACTTTATATTTAAATTATTCCGTATAATGTTTTCCAACATCCAACCTACATAAGTCCAGCTGGCGGTTTAGCAACTTTTGTTGTTACCCTCGTCGCGGTTGCCGGTTTATGTAGGCTTTGGCATTCGCGTACGAACCTCAAGTATTTTTCCACTGAAGTTCCGAAAAAAGCTTTATGATAATTCTGTGGTTTTGATGTTTTTTTTTATTTTTTTATTTCTCAATAGTTAAACATACATAGCATTTTTCCTGATTCTGCCAAACTGCATAGCAGTTTGTAGGCAGAGTGTACCTCTCACTGTAAACATTGTCTTATGTAGCTACTATGTATGAGTAGGTGGATTAAGTGAGTAACTAAGTAGTAGGAATATTATTATCTAGGTTTTCTAGTATTTATGACATTAATAGTTATAATTATATTGGAATATTTACGAAAATAGCACAACAGCACCAACTGCAGTGAACAGCAGGTACTGCCGCGCCACTCTCGCAAATATTCTTAAATTAACCGAGCGAAGCGAAGATCTCAGAGTCTACAGAAACAAATAGGCGAAAAGTACTAACTAAAATACAAATACTACTAATTAACCGAGGAATACAAAGGTTCTAAAGTAACGTGTGTAAATTGGCGTTTGTGTAGTAAGTGTTCATAACGAAGAATACATTGAGATCCTAGAATATTTACGTCGTCTAATCAAATACCTATAATACCTACATATATAGAGTTATTGGCAACTAAAACAAAACCTCTTTTAGGCATGTCTCTACGTACCCACAGAAGAGAAAAAAAAACTTCTAGATTTCTCTTTTCTGTGATCATAACTAACATCTTTTTCCACATGATTCCACATTTCTGTTCCACATGGCTTGTAATAATATTGTTTTTGGCTCCATATGACAATAACATTAAGCTGTTTCAAATGAGGAGAAACGCCCCCGGGTGAAACTTAGGAGATAACATTTGCACAACAAGGATATTTTTTTTCCATACAAAACAAAAAAAAAATATTTGGTGAATTTATTTGAGTTTTGTAAAATGTCATAGAACAAAAGTTGTTAGAAATGGTAGGCAAAAGTTGTTAGGTATGACATTATTGACCGAGTAAGCAAGTCTCTGCAACAATAACTAGTAAAATCTACTTTCATCTGTCCGTATGTTGGTACTCGCGTACAGGCAGCGAAATAACTATATTTCGCTGTGTTACAGGTCTTGACGAAACTTGGTATGCAAGTTCTAACAATTTCATAGACCTTTTTTATCGTCGACGATTTTTTAATTGACCGAGCGAAGCGAAGGCCTCAGAGTTTACTGGGACAAATTGGCATTTGTATGTATGTTTGTATGTTTATGTGTATATTTTTCCGATGATAACTTGCGAATCGTTGATCTGATCTTCATGAAATTTTGTAGGCAAGTAGTTCATTTCAATACAATTTTTAAGTTCGAATATGAGCTGAATCCGTCCAGGGGTTGTGAAGATATAGGGGTCGCGAGGTCTCAGTTCGGCGCGAACTACTAGTATATTAGTTTTGAGTATGATTTTATTTCCCCCACAAAGCAGGAAGTTTGCTGCATTAATAAAAGTTGGCAGAAACATTTGGTACTCAATTCTACACAAGAAGGTCAAGGGTCAAGACAGGTCGTGAGGAGAAATTTATAATGTGCAAAAAAGTTTGTGCTCACGAGGTCTACTGTTCGCAGAACTACTAGTTATTATTATGAGCCTGTCATGTCCCAATGCTAGGTATAGGCCTGCTACCCTTTTTCCGTTCTCTCCGTATCTCTGTTAGTACCAAAGTTTATTCATAACACAAGTTTCCCGCATTTTGACGCAAGAATGCTCCAAGACATAATTTGGATTGCAGCGAAGCATCAAACATGCATGAGATGAAAGATGCATGGAAAGCATTATCACAAAGGAAACTGGCCTTAATGGACAATACACGGTGATCCACTTTGTGAAGCGTATAATAATGGCACCAGTAAATTTGTATCGTACGGTATGGAAAATTCGAACGAGGTTTTTTTTAAAACAAATCCTCATTCCTTAGAATTTAGATCGGCGCCTAAAAGAGACTGTTCGTAGGTACTTCCCACTATTACCATTCTCAGTAGCTTAGCTTAAAGGCGGTAAAATTGAAGGCATCGGGGTAATTGCCTTGAAAGTAGTTTAATCACAAAGTTGTGCTCGTATCAACGACGTTCCGCTCGGAGTTGCATCTACCGCTTATTGGGCTTTAATTTTGTTTCGGAAATATTATGCGGAGACGCTGAAACAATTCAGTAGTCCAATCCAGTTTCTACTTCTTACTTTCTTAATCTATACTATTTAAGTTACTAGGTAAGCTTCCATATTATAGTACTAATGCCCGTCTGCACTAAAGTCAACAAAAATAAAACTTAGCTAAGTATCACCTAAATTAAGTCGGACTTAGGCATCAACTTCCTCTGCATCAACCAGTTTACGACTGACATTTGAATGAAATTAATGAAATAATGATAATACAGATAGTTTTGTTTGACACTGACACTTGTTAAGCGCTTGCTTAGCCTTAAGACATGCTAAATCGGTGTCTTAAAGTTACGATATGTCTTACACATTGAAGAAACCTCCTGAGTTTGGTGCAACGCATTTATCACTGTTAGGTACGTTCGAGAGAGTTAAGTATGAACTTAGAAGCTTTCAAAATTTTAATGCAGGTGGGCTTTCGTTTTTTTAGGATTGCGTAGAAACTTAAGCGCCATTTTATTGCATAGTTTTTTGTACGAAAGATTTCATCAACTTTAGTAGTTTTTATAAAAATACGCAGTTTTCCACGACATGGACCTCGACTTCGGCTACGAGACTTAACTCGTAAAAGGCAGAAGTTATTGACCCTCTCGAACAGCAAATTTTTAACGACCGAAACAATGCAACGGTTGTTACTCCGTAACGTTGTTACCGTATCGCGCAACACACTCTTAATTCCTGATGGCCGCGACTTTATGATGCTTTATTTCCGACTTTATGACGTTGTATTATCGACAATTTTACGACATTCGATTACGTTACAACCAGTGATTTTTATTTTAAATTCGTTAGGTAGCTTAAAAATCCTTTGTTAAACCGCTGAGCGACTAGATACTTGTATAAAAATCCATTGTTAAGCCGCTGAGCGGGCAGATACTTGTGTGAACATCCATTGGTAAGCCGCTGAGTGGGCAGATACTTGTATGAAAATCTATTGTTAAACCGCTGAACGGGCAGATACTTGTATGAAAATCCATTTTTAAGCCGCTGAGAGGGCAGATGCTTGTGTGAAAATCCATTGTTAAGCCGCTTAGTGGGCAGATCCATTGTTAAGCCGCAAGCCGCAGATAAAGCAAGTGACGTAAATAATTATTTCTAGAAACAGACTTTACATAAATGCATATCATATTTACCACTGTAGTGTATACTTATGTTCTTTACTTCTTTAGTAAGCCCCAAACTCGGCTGTGCCGGATTCTAGATGATCCTGGAAAAAGCTGATCGAATAGTTCGCCTGTATGTTATGTGCCAAATTGACCGGAGATTTCGATAATCCACCGATAATTGAAAGAAATCTCTCCCCCCTCTTTTTGTCTTTGTCTTTGACCATATTTGGACTGTTGTCTTCTACCATGTTACGCCTAGCCTTTACTAAGTTTAACTTTTACTTCCACAGATTTCTATAACGGCCGAACAAAGTTTGGTGAATTCTGGTATGGAGATAGCTTAAAGCTTGCATTATCTACAAATTCCACCTTTATCTAAAAAACGTGTTTCCATTGGTTTGCGAGTGAAACAGCGGGATGCAGCTAGTACTAATGTAAAAAGTAAATCGGAAGGTTAGGTACTCAATGAACAGGTCCTCAATAAATAGGATAGAATAGTTACGGTAATTAATAAACATCACAATATTATAAATGCGAAAGTTTGTAACTAGGTAAATATGTAAGTGTGTTTGTTCCCGTTCAACTCTGTAACGGCTGAAAGGATTTGAATTGAATTTGGTGTGGAATTAGCTTATAGCCTGGATAAACACAAAGGCTACTTTTTATCCCGGAAAGTATTCAGTTTCTGTAGAATAGCGGGTGAAACCGCGGGGCGTAGCTAGTTTGTTGTATGTTGAGCAAGTTTTAAATGCGTTAAGTGAGTTTATATTTTTTAAGTGGAAGGGTTTATTATAAAGCTTATTATAGTTTATTAGTTTATTATCACTTTATTATAAAGCGCCTTCGTAACTTATTGATTTATGCACAGAAACGAAAAATTAATTACTTGCCCGCTGCGTGACTCTGAGTTTCTCCAAAATGCCAGTATTCAAGGACCACGTTTCTGTTCCTTACATCATCACTGGCAACACTCATTGGTTGAAGATTGGCTCATTGGTCATTGGTCCTTGTCCTCAGGCACAGCGAGAATTTGGACGTGGATTTATGCAATAGTCCGTACGGTATATGGGTAATATAAGAAAGTTAGCGCGACGCGCACTTCGCTTTGTCAATTGGTTTTACTGAACGTTAGATTAATTGTCATTTTTAACAACGTTTACAATGGGACCAACCCTGAATAACCGTTACATATAAAAAATTAATTCACGCGCCGAAATTTATGGGACACCGGATTTTTTCGCAGCAATTTCAGGATTCAATCGGATAAAAACATAATGATGACCATAATGATATCCAACAATTTTTCTCTCGTCTATCTGAAAACCCAGTAAAAATTTCATAATTTTCCCTATAATTTGCAATATCTTTTACAACTTTTAGAATCCATGGTAAAAGCTCAAAAGTCGTCGCAGGACAGCGTGGTTTGGACCAAGTTAAAACTTTTATGCAGTTCGTGTTATTCCAAATTATGCCAACATAAAATCACTTTACTGTGTGAAATTCAATTTGCTTGTTTATGAGGGACGTACGAGACCATGCTGTATAATAATAACAGTACCACACACGTACTAGGCTAGCAGGACAGTTTGTAGGCTAGTGTTCAGATATCAGAAATCTGAAATATTTATTTGCCATAAATAACATTGAATATTACAGGCAAGTCACTTTTACACAGCAGTTCAGCAGAGGCAAGCGTGCCACATCTTCGGCCACATCGTCGCTTTCCATCGGGTGAGATTGTGGTCAAACATAGGCGTCCAACGTAAAAAAAAAAAAACAATGTTTAGAGTTAAGTTAGGCTAACTAATCAATAACTTAAACAATTTAATAATGCTATGACAGGTAAGTATTTATTATGCTTTACTCCGTTTGTTTATAACACAAAAATGAGGATTCCGAGAATTTCATTGACATTCGCTTAATTTGTAGAACGGATTATTTTCAAAGAAATGCTTAAGAATCTGTTTAAATTTGCTATGATTTAGGTCGGTTATATAATTAGGTAATTTATTGTATATTAATATTTTGGCATATTTTTTTTGTTTCTCTACTTTAAATTGTTGTAGAGGTTTAGCGGCTTGATATGAATCTGGGTGAGCACAGATTGGAAAAAAACTAGTCCAAAGGATTCATTATAGTTACTAAATTATAAGTAAGGCTCCTTTACAATACACGTATACCTATTTATTGCATTCCCTTATTTGATTGACACAGCGAAATATATATGTAGGTATACAAATAACACTATATTATGTGTTCCAATGAATGAATGAATGAATGAATGAATGTATTTGACGTTACCAAGTGTTGTGCAAACCCAGGGTCCGAATAAATGAATTGAATTGAATTGAATTGAATTGAACATATATGCGACTCATGCCGGTCCTAGACTTGCAGGCCGAATACAGAAGCGCGAATTCGCGCAAAGAAATGAGATCCGCCAATCAGAAACACCTATAATCGTGTCTGAGTGGCGGATCTCGCCTTGGTTCGCGATAATTCGGGTCGGTCGTGGAGCGATAGATGCTAGTCTGGCACAGCCATAAGCCAAATATATCGGACAGCGTTTGATTTAAAAAAAAAAAGTAAGGTGTGAATGTTCACACCTTACTTTTTCATTTCGTGACTTTTTCATGTGAAAAGTCACGTTTTGAGATATTGTATTCAACAACACTCGTGCTCGTTTACGAAGACATATTTTTTTTACAAAAATCCACCGGCTTAGTTGCACATAAACACTCGAAATGATACATTTTTGGAAATAATACAATGACGTGACTCCTTCACGTTCCCGCCAAAACTCATACTGCATATTGTGGTTTGTAGAAGCCACGGGACGTGGTGTGGGGCTTGACGACACTCAACGACGTGCTTGCACTTATGTGTTTATGCCACATCCGAAATATGAAGAACGAATAATGGCGTTTTGATTATGATTAAAATCGAAAAACTATGTCACAAACAATGAAAATTCTTTTTTTTTTGTATTTTTTTTTTATCTTTGCTCTGGTTGATGAGACTAGCTGCAAGTCGCTCACCTCAATCAAAATTAAACGCGAAATACTAAGGCCCGGCCATCTTGATCGCACTTTTTCAAAATATTTTATTATAAAAGATACAGGGAAGAAATTAAAATAAAAAGATCATTTTAATATCTTCAGAATACCGTAGCCAATGTTTTGTAACAATTTTCATGTTATAATTTTATAATTTGGCGAAGAAGAAAAAAAAGGCGAAAACAGATTTTTTCCTTGTACTTCGCCAATGTTTTCTTAAATTCCTCTTTGTGATGTTTATATTAAAAAGTGCGAACGAGGTGGTTGAATCAGGGGAGCCGGCTTTTAAATGCAAGTTCTGTTAGTGGCATACACTAACAATTCAAGCAGGTCGCTCAATTACCGTGAAGAGCTCGAAGCGTTGTTTGTGGTTGATAACATTATTGACCCAGCGAAAGAAGTGAGCGAAGTCTTTATATATATTCTTTATTTATAACTGGCAGAATTTGTTTTCATCTGTCCGTGTGGATGTTGGTACTCTCTGTCATATTTTTCAACTAATTGTCGAAATTGGTACAGATCTATAATATCAGTTTTTTATTTGTCGTCGGCGATTTATAAGTGAAATTCGCGGGTATTAAGCGGTGGGTGGAAGTGGCCCGTTGTCGGTCGGTGTGGCGCTCTAAGGGGGAGGGCCATGTTCAGCAGTGGACATCTCATGGCTGATGATGATGATGAACTCGTGGTAGAACTCGTAGTACCTATCAAATTGATCAAAAATTGTAACCAAATTGTAATCTAAAGATAACACGTTTAAAAAAAAAACCTGCATGCTACAGGAAGACGTTAGTATCCGTGACACAGAATATCTTGTTCGGGTGCTAACACTTCAGAAATAGCTTTACATAAACCTGCCTGGTAAGCTAATGTTTAAGGCTAGTCTACCTACTTACCTATCTATCTATGAATCAACTTATAGTATACTCATGATGTTTCAAAAATAAACGAACACAAACCACAGCGCTACATTTCACTCCTATGAATGAAAGCCGAAACGTGACCCGAAAGCCCATAGCTACCGGCCTCTATAGTTTACCCCAGCAATAAGTCAATAAGTTACTAACGACTTCGGACTGTGGAGCGCCTTTACAAATCATACTAACTATTATTTATTAGACAAGATATTCTATTAATAATGGTATCCGCTGAAATAGTGCTATTGAAGGCAGATCCAGCACACAATGCACAGTCTTGGAAATTCTGCGGCACTCGAGATTGTCCCGGTCATGTACTTTCTCATCGGAAATGTCATGAGAGTGAGAGTCATTGGTATAATCTCGACAGTGCCAGAATTGGGTATTTGGTGGCGCGGTCGGCTAATGACTTCACCGCCAGCCAGTCGTGATTTATTCTCTAACAGCAGGATTGGAATAAAGCCCAAGGCTTAAGAATAGAGTATACCGCCGTCTTATCCATACAAAACCCCTAGTCTAATGATAAAAACGCCCCTCAACGTTGATGATTTTTTTATATGTTATCTACACCGTGAAAAACTATGCTATGCTATTTTTTCGTCGAAATTTGCGTCGAAAATACGACGAAGAAAAATAGTTGTTATTAGAATACCATAAACATTTTACCGACATAGATTATAGTTTATCCAAGCCATTGATATCAAAAACAAAAGATTTTATTAAGATTTAGGGGGTGATAACAGACTAGCCGCGAAACGCTAACTTCATCAAAAAGTTAGGAAAATTCACTAACTCTCTCTATCGCACGCATGAGGAACAAAGCGAGAACTATATAATTTCAAATTTCAAATGCGCCATAACCTCGCGGAAGGACTAGCCTCTTAAGGAATTACGATATTTCAGTGAGCGTAAAACCAGAAGAGTATAAAACCCATACCAGTACACGAACAGTGCACTACGAATAGTAGTTTGTCGACTATTACTTACGTCGGTTCGTAAATAGTACGTAAAAATAATAAATAAGAATTAACCGGCGTTCGAAACAGTCAAATCACATAGTGCGTTACAGCGGGCGTTAAACCGGAGGACGGGCAGAAGCGTCTTCTTAGTTAAGTAGCCAGTGAGCATTCTGCGATCCCTCAGAACCTTTGTTAAGCGGACGTTCTGGCTGATGATTGTGATATTACCAGTACCAGTACGGTAGTTATCTCAGATCAGAAAATAAGGGAGATATGACAAGGCTCAAAGCAGGCGCGTTCGGTACAACAAACACACCTACACACTTACGCGCAAAGCTTCGTATTTATTATATTAGATACATAATTACACATTTACACAGAAACTTTCGGATTTATAATAATAGTGTGATACCAATAGCATTGAATCTCTAGACCAGCACGAATCAAATGCACCTTTACATAAATTTAATGCTACTGTTGTTGCAAAATAAAATAATTTTCTTTCTTTCGTCTATAGTTCACCTTTTATTTGCAGTGTTTTCAGTGGAGTAACATTATTTCGCTAAATCCCGTGGCGCGAATCGCGGCCGTTCCGCGCACCTGCCACAAACTTTCGATCGGAACGCGAAAACGATAATTGGTTTCAATTCTGCCGCTTGTTTGCCCGGAACGGCTGCCCAATTAAATTCTGTTTGCATGTCTTTACGTGACATCGCGGATTTCGGGGGAACAGGAAATCATTTTGGGGGAATCGTGAAAGAGGTGTACGTTTTCACGGTCCGTCGTTTGCCATAGCAGTGTACGTTTTGTTACAAATTTATACTGCAAATCGTCCTTGATAAGCCACCACTTGTACTCGGGAGCCTGTGTTCGTATTGCATAACAGGGACTTTCTTTGACATCTTATTGTTACCACAGACTACATTTTTTTAGAGGTAGGAGGACACTTGTGCAAAGTCAAAATGGAAGTACCACACTATATCTGGTTCCCATAGTGTCAAGCTTGCTAAGTTTGGGGCTAGGTGGCGCTGTCACACAAAACGTCCACCAATAGTTATTTATTATTTATATATACAGTAGTAACTATATATATACATTTATTATATTTTGTTTTAGTAGTAGTAGGCCTCTTCTGCAGAATCTGCCCTGGAAGTTTACCTTTGCCAGCTATTCAACCGCCAAGCAGTAGTGTGCAAACAATACTGTGTTCCGGATTGAATGTAATGTTACCAGCAAAATTACTGATTATATAGAGATTTAACACATATAACTGGGTGCAACGCGTAGTGCATTGACGCGTATAGTTTATAGCTCACAACTCTGGTTGATACTGAACTGTTATGAGCAAGCGTGACGCTTACCATCAGGCAAGCCACTCGTTCCGTTACCTAATAGCTTACAATAAAATATTCAGAAAAAATGTTAGAACATTTGTATATCATGAAAAACTGCAGTTAAATGATGTAGCTATTTCAAAATTAACATTAATTATCTATTTATTACAGACTAGCTATTTTTTACCCGACAACGCGAAGCAAAAAAGGAGGGTTTTCATTTTGACAGGTATAGTATGTTCACCTGCAATACATTTAAAAAACAATTGAACATTTGGATTATCTATAGACCTTTAATGGTCTCTGGATAATCCAACTATTATTTTATGTAGTAGGCTAAGTTGTTTAGGTAGTTGTAGTTTGTATGTATTTAGTTAATAAAGCACTTGCCCGTTAAATAAATATATTTTAAAAATACTTATATATATTGTTATCTGTAGTTTTTTAAAACGACAAGAATGCGCCGTGACATAATAATACAGACAGTGACAGAATAATCGGCTTTTAGTTTTTCAACCTAATCTTGTTACAACTATTATGAATAACTAGTTGTTAACCGCGACTTCATTCGCGTGGACCAATAAAAAAAGTAGCCCATGTCCGTCTCTTATCTTTTACCTATCTGTTCAAAAATTCAGGTCGATCAGTTCAGCCGTTTAGCCGCGATAACGCGACAGCACCCAGAGAGAGACAGAGTTACATTCGCATTTATAATATTGGTTAGAATTAGCTTACCTCCCACAATAAAGTTCAAGTTAAAGGTACTTATCTACCCAATATATTATTTGTACTTTCACTCTAAGTAACTAAGTAGGTACTTTATAACCCCCTGATTGTGCCACAAGTCAGGAGTTATGATAATTATCATGACGCGTCCCGGCGTTGTGACAGACTCACAGACGCGTTTGTGGCCGTGATATGTATACATTCCACTGATAAGCGCAGGGGAATGACTTGGTTATGAGCTTCAGGCGGTTTGATTTTTAATAAGTTAAATGCTGTAGGACGATTCAAAACTTCGATCACCGGCAGGATTCGAACCTGCAACGCTCCCATCTCACTCATCCAATTAGCTAATCCACACACTTGTTCGCTTTAAGCTTCAACTTGTGTCTGCCTTAAGACTTTTATTAATCGTCGAGAATTGAACACACCTGATATGAAGTGGCGAGTTGGACGAAGATGGTAAACGCACCTAGCCTGGTCCGAATCCAGGCAGCGAATAATATGGTTAATATGTATTTGTTTTGTTAATATTTAAGTTGTTTTGGTTTGTTTTCTTGTATAAGTATGGTACCGTTCCGTGCGGCGTCAGCTGGTGGCGTCAGCTGGTGATGTCACCGCCGTTTTCAGCTGAAGACCAGCGCTGGTTGCTCGCACTCAGCTTGCACAGTTGGAACCGGTTTGTGGCGATAAACAATGTGGTGTAAATTAGTATGACAGCAACTTATTTTTTTGTTTTGTGTACATAATGTGTTTTTCGCCACAAATAAATATTTGTCTATTGACTAATAACTGAATGAATTAGAAAGTTGTTGGTTACCGAAATTCAACTCTCATATGGTAGCGTCAGTACGCCTGCGGAGTACCAGGAACTACCACCACCAAGCTATGGGTTCCTCACGATGTTTTCCTTCATCGGTAGCTCAAGCTCATTGTTTGGTTTTGAACCCACTCTCTGTGTGCTATCCGAACGCGCTAACTACTGAGCTATCATCGCTACGAAAATAACAGTTTCAAAGCAAGAAACAATTTCAAATTATAAAGTTTTCGAATTTCAAATCACACAAGTTAAATTAACGCAGTCATTAAAAATTAATCGACTAAGTACAAATTTCCTCAGAACCGAACCGCATGGAGAGTCTCCGAGACCGTACCATAGAAGTTTACTTACTAACGTCTTATTCCTGTAGCAGCTAAGTACTTTGTAAGTCTTTAGAACTAAATTGCCTTTCACGTTCAATATTATGCAAGCAGAGAAATTTAACTGAACTTTATTATACACCGTAATATTCACATAATCCTAACTAATATTATATAAATGCTAAGGTAACACTGTCTCTTTGTCACTCTGTCTCTCTGCTTCTCTGCCTCTGTCTCTCTGCCTCTCTGCCTCTCTGTCTATCTGTCTCTCTGTCCTTCTGTCTCTGTCTCTCTACGTTATCACAAACGTTATCTACGTTGTCACAGTCGTTATCACAAACGGCTGAACGACTATTCGCCATTTGCATCCAATCGTTGCTCGCGACTTTCACAATGCCACCAGTCTACCTAGTGGGAGTCCTACCTACGCTGCGCCTTCCTGCTCGTGGACTCAAAAATCTTCCTTCCCGTCGATTATCGGTTCGGATGTGACCTGCATTGCCACTTCAGCTTGCAAACCTTGAAAGCTATGTTGGCTTTGGTTCTTTGGCGAATATCCGAATATCTCATCGTATTCAATAAATAGTTATCTATCTAGCTATCTATATACTAGGTGTCCTTCAAGGTTGTTTACTATAAGGTGAAGATCTATCAAAAGATCCCAACAATAGTTTCCAAGGCGAGCATTTCCGAGAGTTTGATAAAGCAATTTTCCTAAGTACAAAGGAATTAAATAAGCAAGAAGTTGTTTCGCGTGGAGTTGTCCCAGGAGGCGAGGCCTTGTATTCGTCGCGGTAAAATTTAAAATGCAACCGCTGAAATTGTTCGAGAGGTCAGAGAGATGCCCCGAGGAAGATAATTATTAGAGTTGAGCTCAGTTTCGCTAATTTTACTAAAGGTCTCTAGTGTAGTCATTCTGAAGATAAGTAATGTCGTGCTTTTGGGAAATGTAAAAGTAGCATTTTTTAATTTGCTATTTTAGCATTAATTAAAATAGAAAGAAGGTGGCAGGGCATTTTCTTGTGCTCGTTAGCTCTATCACTCTCCAGTCTCCTCTTTAACCACCTCGAGATATTTCCTGGTAGATATAATATAAGCCTTATTATGCTGACGAAGGCTTGCCGAGTTTATCGAGCATAGGCGTGAGAAATTAAAGATCTTTTCATTTAAATTAAAGAATATAAACATTTTGGAATCTTATCATAAATCATATATCATATACATATGACATTCACACTCTTTGAACACACAAACTTAGTGATTTTCTTTCTCCAATAATGTAAAAATACGGAAGCGAAACTGCAGATCCCGGTTAAAATCTATGCAACAACCAGTAAGCTATGTTAGGGGCTGTTGGCGGGCATAAAACACTATACACTTAAGGCTGTACATGAATAAATTGAACAAAGTACATAGTTGTAATTCATTCACCGCTCGCTCCATCACACAAATCTCCCCCTAACTCTCAGTGCCTTGAGCGCTTACATCGTTCAAGGTGAGCGATAACACGAGATGGCTTGTATTGCTTTACTAACTAACGTATGCAGCTTTATATATGTTGGAATAAGTCTATTGTCTGCAATTATACGTTCTAAACAGATATCCTGCCAAGTTTTGAACAAGTTATTTTTTCCAAAAAGAACTTTCTTAGAATGCGTACCCAAAAGGTGCCATCGGGACCCTATTATTAAACTTCATTACTTTATATATATTTATATAGTTGATAATGCTAGCTTATATAATACTTACTCGCTGACAACCAAAAAACGATACGCTATGGACAGTCGAAATATATGTCATCTTGTTGATATTTTCGCACGTCGTTGTTCGTGTCACGTCACGTCGCGTCGGGTCGCTGGAGTTGACGCTCGTGCATACAGTACCTTAGATACCAAAGTGTAGGCGTTCCCAGTTTCCTGGAAGTTAATCAAAGTTATCCATTTTAGGGTAACAAGACTAAGCATGAATCAATGTTGATTTATTTCACTTGATAATCGAGTTAGGAATCTTCAGGCACGTGCTAGGACATCTTCGTTACTCGTGTTTGTAAATTTATTAGATAGACGCCTTCGAGAAAATTTACTGTTTTTATCGGTTTTTGACACTTTTTTAACCCTGCTGCCACAAGCTGCTCTATTCGCGCCTTTCCTCGAGCTATTCATCGCCTTGCCATCAGTCTATTTCTTTATATATATCTATATTAACCAAACCTTCGGCTTGACCTCATAAAACTGACAAAATCGTGTGCGGCGGGCAATGCGAGGAGCATGACGAGGGCCAGAACGAGTAACACTACGTCACTGCCTACTTCCCTCTCTACTTCCTCGGCACTCCTCGATTACGTGGCTGCAGCACAAGGGAACTGATGGAGAAGCCTTATAAATACCATGATAAGAAAACAAATGCCCTTGTGAGTACCTAATATTTTTTTTTTAACCAGTTTCTAGTTTCGTGCCAAATAATTTAACACAGTAACTAATTGTCTTATTAACAGCTTATTGTTTTACACAATACAAACTGTTTTTAATTTAATATCTATCAAAAATTTGCTTACTATGGTATGGTTTCCTGAATACTGCCAGAATTATCCTGCTATCTAAACTCAGCCTTTCAGCAGAGTATGTGCTGAGATCCCTTGAGGCAAGGACAGGCCTACTAGAAAGTGTTTTTTAAAATTTTTTTTGGTATCGGACGACCGCAGTTGTTTTGCTTATGAGTTTAGCTTCAGGCGTTCCCTAACCGGAAGCATTCGCCTGTAATGTAATAGAAGTAGTACTTTGTAGTGGTAGGACTCTTTTGCAAGAGTTCGTCTGGGGAAGTACCACACATTTACTCCACTAACCTGTAACCGAATCGTTTACAGGTTAGTGCTCAAAATCGCATCTAGATTGTTACATTAAATGTGAATGCTCGTCAGTCAGTGAGACTCGAATCTTGGTTCCCAGTGACGGAATGTTTTTACGATCAAGATAATACTTGTGAGGAATCAAGCGACATGTTCTAGAAAAAAACCCCCAAATTATTTTTTTTTTGTATACCTACGGAATCCTAGTAAGATTCCGTGTCGCGACACATATTTGACTATTTCCCCAAGTATACCTTAGACCCCTTGATAAACAAGTTCATAAAGAAATTCCCTTTGTTGCCCGTAATAACGTAAATAATTAACCCAAATTACAAACGTACGATAAGTACGTTTTAAAAGTGCAATTTGTTTTAAGTTATGCAAATCGTGATGTTCCATCGCATTTATCTAAGGTTTATCAGGTAATCTACTGGAGTCAATGGCCAGCGAAGGTTCATTACCGTATCTTTTGGGTTAAGGTTATGGGTCAGAGCTGTATATAGGCGGCTGGATGAGGCTGGGGTTGTGTAAATAACGCTTTCTCTGCCTGTATTTGCCTAAACATCCCGCTGCTGGGATAACAGCCTACCCTCGAAGGGTGATTAGGCCATATTCACCAGGCTGGCCCATTGCGGGTTTACATACGCAGTAGTCTTCTCCGGTTATATGCAGGTTTCCTACGATGTTTTTCTTCACTGAAAAGCCAGTGGCATATGCGTACGCAATAACGCAGTACGTAATAACGCATTACAGACATTATAATCTTAACTCCTTACAAGGATTCCGTGTATCGGGGACGCCATGGAACACAAAAAGACATGAACTTTGGACAACTAACACCCAGACACAAAGCAGATATTTTAATTTAATATTTTCACGTTACGTTTTCCTGGCTATGAGAGTCTATTCAAGCGAGTCAAACCGCGGGCCACAGCTATTATTTTATATTTTCTAGTAATTTTCGTACGGTCAGCAATATTTGATATCAACACTGACCTCTATCTACTCAACGATACGCGTCCGAAGTGATAACATAAAAATTTATCCGCCAAGGTCCTTCCAGCGCTCTATATCCCTATTCTTCGGTCGGTCGTTAAGTTTGAGGGCCTAAGTGTAGTAAACTTTAATAACCTCTGGTAATTGGGGGTATCTTTACGGTTTCCTATCAGGTGTTACTCAACGTAATGCTCGGGGAATTCTTTCGGGGTAAACTTTGATTATTAGAGAAGTTCTTCATTTGAAGGTTTGAAAAAAATATAAGAAAATTTGGAAAACTGTGTACTAAAAAACATGTACAGGTAAATACAGAAATATTTATTTCGTAACAAAAAATACAGACACATAAAAGAAACAATAATAAATTAAATAAACACGTAATAGACAGGAAGTGTACTTATATATTTGTCACGAAACCGGCCCCAACTCAGCGTAAGCTGGCTGTAAACAACCAGCGCTGGTATTCTGTTTAAAGAATTCTGGTATTTGTGTTAAACGTGATGAAGCTGCATCTACTCATGAAAAAACTCAATAGTTTTTTTTAACGCTTATTGGTCAGTATTTGACCACCAACTCGCCTCTTGGTAACCGATGATGTGGCCGAAGATGAAGCACGCAGACTTAGAAGACCTGACCTGACTCTGACGTTGAAAAGCTGCAGATTGTAGTAATTGTTGTGTTGTTGTTGTAATCATTTTTAGTATGCCGAGTTTCCTAGAATTTTGTAGCGATGAGAGCCTAGAATTCAAGAAATAGATAAAAAGCAGGATATCACAGATGCTATAATTAGCTGCTATATAATTTTAACCAAAAACTAACGACTTCAACAAAAAACTCTAAAAAAATTCACTATCAAAATGTTCTTGGTGCCATGCTCAAAATACTTATCATTGTCGAGTTCCGGCGGCCATCTGTGGTCTTCTTCATCAGTTCAACTTCACCAACTTATATGAATGCAAATGCTTAACTTGTTGTTGAAAATACCAAAATAGTTATATGATGCCTATAATATTATATGGATTCCTCAATTCCTTATGGATCCCATTATCAGAACTGAATTTTGTAAAAATGGGACCAATCTGGAAGTATATCTTTTAAAATTAAAAAAATATTTTCCAAATGGTTCATAAATGACAGAGTTCAGAAGTAAAAATCATAAAAAAAATAACAGTCTACTTGAAGGAGAAGTGGGAGGGGGGAAGTGGTAAGTTTTTATGAAAAATCATAGCGCAAAAGTTGTTTAGGGTCAAAAATAAGTTTGCACATACGTAGTTTATGTGCAAAATTTTAAGCTTATATACCCAGCAGTTTAAGAAGCAGAAGCAGTTTGTCTGATCTTTATTTTTTTTCTAAAATTAGTAGCCACATAAGCACCTTTTGCACCGTAAAGCATGCAAGCACTACGCAGGATCGATTGTTTCTGTACCAGCACAGAGTTGGCATGTCTATGCATAATTCGCCTTTTTGCTGAATAATCGACTCTCCTCAGCATAATATTTACGTAAGGAGTAGTGGAAACGAGTCCTACAAATTAAAAAGATTATTTGAAGCGCAGAAGAACAATTGTGACATGATTTTATTTTTAAAATGCTTTAGAATCGACTTCGGGACCATAAATCTGCGTATCGAGAAAGCGCTGTGTCTTTACTAGAAGAATTTATGCAAGATGTTTTTTGATAAAGCTTAATCAATGTCATCGTCAGCCAGAAGTCGTCCAGTCCAGACAAAGTCCTCCATAATGGAATCCCCGAGTTGTGACAATCCCCGTGCTTGGCAGGCGGCTTGTAGATATCAGAATGCTAATTTTCACATAACTGAAGACATCAAATCACCAAGTGAGATCTAAGTTTCCAAAAAGAATAATTATTTTGTATCTGTTTATCATAAGATTACAAATATTATTAAAGAAACTTTGATTTTTACTTATTTGAAAAAAAAAAACAGCTATTTTAGTTATTTTATATCTCTAACAATTGATACACAATCATACAAATGTATAAACATACATACAAATGCCGATTTATTCTCGCAGACTCTGAGAGCTTCGCTTCGCTCGTTTAATTAAAATTAATGGCAATATAAGTATGTCGATTGGCTTTGGAAAAGTAAGCAACGATCTCTTGTAGATCATCTATCATTAACACGGACGTGTCCACGCGATCAAAGTAAGTATTTCCCATCGAGCCCCGATTCCGAGTCAAAACATTTGATGAGTCGCTCGACCCTTCAATGACTCAACGGCTCCATTGCGACCTTCCAATAACAAATATTTACCCAATCTAACTCCGACTACAAAATTACGTAATACATAATGTTAAACAAACTAAATTGTAGCTATCGGTGTTAGGGTTGATGTCCACCACATATAAGATAGCTCGGAAGAAAACGAGTACCAAAAATTAAAGAAAAAAACAAATGGCTCTATATAGGTACACAATATTTCAGTGCCTAGCCAGCATGCCTTTTCACTCCACTTTTGTAAAAACATCAGGTGTTTTACCCGACTACCCAAGAAAATGTAACGTAATGTATGCTGTGGTGGTGGTTGATTTTTGAAAAATCTTGAGACACCAACTTAGTACACAAACATAGTTTAATTGGCTTAGCATGAAAAAATTATTTCTTTACATACAAAATTTGAGTCCCTAAATTTGCCGCTTTAGAGGTGGAATTTCGCGAAAACCTTTCTTATTGTTCCGTGGACCCTTTATGAATTATTGGGTCCAAATAACACGTCTTCATTATAACAGTTACCGTCTATGAGTTGATTCCTAGAAAAGGGCTTGTTCTTTTACATATATATAAAAGAAATGCTTCCTACAAAATGTTAAAAATAATGTACATGTGCAATATGTAAATGTACATCTATGTACATAATATATATATATTATATAGACAGAAAGAATAAAACATCCATCTCCACTTCAGTGGGCAACAAGCCTTAGCCCTCGCTCGGGCCGCGTGTCCTCGCATAATGCCCGCATTGTTTACCTACAATTGAGACATGACTCAAACTTCATACATAATATTACGGAGCTTATAACTATTGGGCCGCGGTTTAAGCTGAAATATTGTAGGTATCGGAGGTCTCAAGTGCTTAGTTGAGGGCCGGGAGAGTCTTTTGTCTCGCCTGAATACGTGAATTTTGGTACAGTCGACCTGTTCTAGGCTGAATTAGATGTTGATATATATTTTAAAGCCGATATTGCCAAAGTTGCGGGCTTTGACAAAATATTGTCGTTCAGTGTCGCGCACTAGGGGGAGGCCTTTGTTCAGCAGTGAACGTCTTTTAGCTGGTGATAATGACGACGATGGATCAGGTATTTGACGCCTATTTCTTGTTTCAAGTTAAACTTAGGTTTCTCAAAATATTATTTGTAAAGTAAAAGAAATAAACAATTGATACCTTATTTCTATTGTAATATACTCGATACTGCAGCGGAAAAACATTAGAGATGTGTTAGAGATACGAAATATAAATTAAATATACTGAATAACATACAAACATACATACAAATGCCGATTTGTTCCCGTAGACTCTGAGACCTCGCTTCGCTCGGTCAAAACTGTAGCCTATGACACTCCGGACATAAAAAGGAATAGAACGACCGCTTACGCTTCAGGACTTCATTATAGGTACTCTCAAACATACATACTTACATACGCCCCAAAAACAATACCGTTCTTCTTGGGCAGTCGGGTAAAAAGAGAAAAAATACTGTATAGAACATTTACGATTGGAGTTATTAGATTGAATAACTTTTATAATATTAAATAATTATTTATTATATATAAATTAAATATTAAAACCCTTTTGAAACAAAAACACATTTGCTCTTACTTATTACAAAGCAAAAAACACTCTTTGTGGTCGTCGTTATAATTTTCGACACTTACTTTAATGGTTTCGTGTAAAAGAGATTTTTTTGCGGTCCCAGAGGAAACCGGCGAATACGCAGAATTCAAGGCCGAGCCGCACTCTTTCTTACAACAGGCGACAGCGACAATAGACGCATTGTAATAACTTACTGTCAAAGCTGCCAACTAAAGTCAACTCATATCAAATCAAATCAAATCATTTATTGAAAACACCCAGTTACACGTCACATTCCATTAATAATTGTCAATACAAGTTTAATAATAATGAAATAAATTAAATTAATTCCATTACTGATTGCGAATACAAGTTTAATAATAATAAAATAAATGACATTAATAGTCGCTTAACTTTTTTTTTGTTTTTTTTTTGTTACGCGGTGACGAGGCGATGTTAAGCGTCACGCTTGCCCATAACAGTTCAATGCCACCCAGAATTTTGAACTTCAACAGTTCAAAACTATGCGCGGCAATGCACTGCGCTCGTCACCCTGAGATATTAAATGTTAAATCTCTGTATGCCCAGTAATTACGCTGGAAACATTGCCATTCAATCCGGAACACAGTAATGCTTGCACACTACTGCTTAACGGTTGTATAACTGGCAAAGGTGTGGTACTTCCCCAAGCGGACTTTGCAAGAGAGCCCTACCACTACAAAATCAAATTTAAATATTACAACTGTTAAAAGATAGCAGTGGAAGCCATCAGTCATAGCCACATGTCGTATCTACTTACCATGGCTGTCTATAGCCGCAAACAAAACACGAACTAGACCATGGCGTAGCGATTTGTCATACCCATCTGTCGTAGACAAGCTTCGTAGCCGTCTGTCGTAGGCATCTTTCGTAGTAATCTAATATAACTGCATATTTTAACAACTTGCAGTATTCTTCTGTCGTAGGTGCTGGTCGTAGCCACCTGCCATACATGCTTGTCGCAGCCACCTATCATAGGCACTTGTGGTTGTCACCTGTCATGTGCGCTTGTCATAGCCATCAGCAGTAAGCGTTTGTCGTAGCTAGACGGCGTAGCTGCCTGTTGTAACCAGTTAACGTAGGCGCTTGTTTTAGTTACTTTTTGTAGGCGCTTGTCGTAGCCATAAGTTATAATGGTTTTTCGTAGCCCCTTGCCGTAGGCGCTTGTCGTAGCCACATATCGTAAGCGCTTCTTTGTAATCGTGTCGCTTGTCGCCAATACTTGGGTTGTTCACACTGACTTAGGTAAAATGGCCGAGACGGAACCAGGTGTGGATTTAGAGTACCTGTGGAAATGAATTTATTCAGCGTAGCAACATTTTGTTAATTTATACCTTAATTTTTTTAGCTAAGAAAACAACAGAAAAATCTTATGCTTAAGCTTTTTTTTTAATGTTTTAAGCCATATTTTACTTTACTTTGGACCTTGGAAAAGATGTTTCAAGTGCTAATCATAACTAAATCGTATCTCCACAGCAAGATTTCGTTATCATGGCGTTTTAGCTATGTGGTGGTAAATATTAAAAAATATAAACTTAAGGAGTTTATTATTTTTTTGTGATTGCGCCGTAAGGAGTATTTATTATGTACAACTTAAAAAACAGACAATTAGAGAAAACTTAAAAACACTACCTAAAAACTAAAACACGAGTTTATATTTTTGAACATTTGCTATTATTTATATTTAATATTGGAATAGTACTTATATCAAGTAAACAAAATAAAAACTAAAACTATCTAAACTATTTAGCCTACTACACAAAACGAACCTTCAATGGTTTTTGGGTAATCCAACTGTATTACCCAAGCATCTTGAAGGTCTAAAAATATAATTATATAAGCCACTACCAGTTGGCACCGTACCTGGCGTACTGGCGGAAAAGCTTATGCGTTGCGCCAGATTCCTAACAGTACATTGTTGGAGTTTGGATTCATTTTGACCTGCTTGAGTCGGAATAACCAAATCAATTTAACGTGAGAATTACCGTTTTATTAAAACAAAATGTGTCATAACCACGTCAGTTTTGATAGTAGTATAAGAAAAAATAAAAGAACAATTTCAACGTGGACACTCAAACTCTTCAAAAAAAAGTAAAACCCCACACTAGACTAGGTACTACACAGGTCCATGTAAAGGTAGAGGTAATCAGTAAATCTTCTGTGTCGCCGCGGCGGGGCCCTAAACCCGTCTGCAGATAGCAGCCGATACCGCTTTACGATCTGCAAGCCGCTTTATGTCTTCATAGGTTTTACGACACCATTCTCTGAGGTGACGCCTTATTTTTTTGACACTTTTTCTTAAGAATAGAGTATATATATATACATAATATATACTTAAGAATATATATACATACAGCCGTCATGTTCATAAGCGACGGTGATCGCTTACTATCAGGCGGCCGGTCTGCTTTTTTGCAACCTACGGCATAAAACAAAAAAACAAAAAAAAGTCTAGTCTGATACCCACCCCTAAACGTTATCCGATTTCGATGATTTTTTTATATGTTATCTACACTGAAAAAAACTATGCTTGTATGTTTGATTTTTATTAAAATTCGAAATATCTCGGCTACTATAGGCACTTAGAGTGACAATTTTTTGCGTCGAAAATACGATGAAGAAAGATAGTTGTTATTAGAATACCATAAACATTTAGAAAAAAAAACAAAACATACCGACATAGATTATAGCTGTTTATCCAAGCCATTGATATCAAAAACAAAAGATTTTGTTAAGATTTAGGGGGTGATAACAGACTAGCCGCAAATCGCTAATTTCATCAAAAAGTTAGGAAAATTCACTAGCTCTCTCTATCACACGCATGAGATTCAAATTTCAAATTTCAAATGCGCCATAACCTCGCGGAAGGACTATCCTCTTAAAAAATTGCGATATTCAGTGAGCGTAAAACCAGAAGAGTATAAAACCCATACCAGTAAGGTATGGGTTTATAGTTAATTGACTGAGCGTATCACCTCATAGGTTCCTGTATGTGCTCGATAATCGATAATTGTCAAAAAAAATAAGCAAGTTTATTTTTTCTACTTGAAGAAAACATAATTATTATTCAAATTCAAATCCAAATTATTTATTGACATAAAAACGATTACACATTTACATTTATGTCACAACATTACTATAATTATCTTAATTCCTACTTTAAAATTTAAAACACAAACATTCAGATTCAATTCATAATAAAAATAAAATTTACAATTACAATTATTTATACAAATCAGTGTAATACATCGTCAAAGTCAATTATTATTGAGCTGTCATGCTCTTTGCACCTATCCCATTGATTATTAAGCTTTGACTTGACTGAGCACCGTTTCGTTCTTATGTACAGAAATGTACTTGTTAACAGAAACTAATCCGTGGGGATGAGCACAGAATACTAGAACTCCTAGGGGATGCGTGGACGTGATCTTACATGAATCCTTACCAGTAGATAAAGATGGGATAAAAATCCACTCTTCCCCACCAGAGGGGATATGTTTGTAGGGACTAATGGAATATCCCGTTCAAAGAATGGTGAACGAATCAATAATCCCATGAAAAGCATACGATGTACAAAAATGTCAAGTCTCGCAACGCAATCCTTCCACCGTAAAAAAATGTGAGATCTCGTGTAAAGATCAGATCAGTTATTTTAGTTAGTATGGAAGCACCGGAAGCACCTAATCAACAATGTTCACAACTTGTTTCCTAATTAGTTACCTAGCGACATCTAAGTACTGTATAAATATTAGACATCTTTAACTATGAAAACTAGCGTGGTTTTGAAACAAAAAGAGTCCTGTTTCCCGATGTGCCAACTAAAAGGTGAGTCTGGATCGACTAGATCGAACCCTTCCCCGTGGCGCGGTCGGTCAGCAGGTCGTGCTTCAGTAACGGGATCTTTATTTAAATGTTATTATTGTTCCGGGACTTTTTATGCGGGTACTTTCACTTTTTCCAGGAAACGACCGGGAACGATGTTTGTTTGTTGATTTGTTTATTTGGGGTCGATTTTATTGGATGGAGGTACACTTCTGCGTCGCGTGTCGTTTTAGCGTGTTTTTCTTTTCGGAATAAAAAACAGAGATTCTCTTTGTCTTATTGTTGGAATAACGACTCGACGTCTTATGTAACTAGTTTTGTATATTATCAACTAGCAGCGCCCCGCAGTTTCACCCACTATTCTACAGGAACGGTTATTTTTTTCTGGGTAAAAAGTAGCCTCACACTTACACACAAACATTCGCATTTATAATATTAGTGTGATTTTATTAAAACTCTGGATTAAAATTAAAGACAAACAAAACTATCAAGTACGTACCAAATTAGATTTTTTGTTATTTAGAAAGTAGCACAATTCAGATTTCATGTGTCAACAAAACTGAAAAGATTCAATGTCTTGCGTAACGACAAAATAAAGTTCATATTAAAATGGCAATGATAAAAAAAATACTTTTTGTTAAAACAGCGTTTTTCAAACATGAAAAAGTTTTAAAACAACAATCTGAAAATCAACATCACTTTGTGATAAAGAAGATTGGGCAAATACGATCTAATTGTTTAACAAAATAAATTAATAGACCACGAACCGGAAACGCAGCGTAGGTAGGCCTCGCACTAGGTGGATCGACGACATTGTGAAAGTCGCGGGCAACCGGTGGATGCAAGTGGCCCGTTGTCGGACGGTGTGGCGCTCTAACGGGGTGGCCTATGTTCAGCAGTGGACGTCTTATGGCTGATAATGATGATGATGGTCTAATTGTTTAAAACTTACGAGAGTGAAAGTCCATAAATTAAATAGATAGTCCATCACTAGTACTGAGTGAAATTGAATATGACAACTTAACAAGGTAAGATTTATTTCTGAACAAAATGTACTATTTTGTAGTGGGCAATTGCGGTCAAATTGTCCACCTTGACGAGCAGTAAATAGAAGGAAAAAAAGTAGAGAAATTATGAATAAGTACTGAGTAACTTTTAATAACAGCAAAATAAAATTTGTGGTCGGTAAAAAACATAGGTACTGATCGGACTGAAATCTAGTTCTATAACACTTGCTTCTTAAGACTTGTAGCTATAGAAAGCCATGGCCCGTTGTCAATGGTGGATAATTAGACCAAACTCCATACATTTATGCCCATTGTTCTTTCAACTGTTTTTCCTTTATTAAGTTAAAAGTTAATGCTTCCCACGCATAAGCTCCCACTGATTCCCTGTCGAAGACACATTCGCAACGATCACCCAGACCCAGATAATTCAAACATCTGCCGAGCTGGAAATTGAATTTGGGATCCTGCTTATAAAGAAAAGGCCACCAACTAAGCAAAGATGGTCGTCAAGTCCATTTAAAAAAGATACTTGATCTTTTTTCATAAATTAAAATGTGCCAGAAACAAATAAAAATACAGCTTAAATTCATAAGTATCAACTTGCAATCACAACCGTTGTTTCGCAATAACAAACCGAGGCCTACTTTCATTTTGGGCAAACTTTTAAGTCCCCAAAGAGGTCTTTACAGTAAACTTCGACAAAAACGTTTCATCCACCGTTTGTGGGCTTGTAATGTTTCTAACTAGCAACGTTCATTGGTTTTGTCGTTTAAATAAATTAAATAAATAAAAATTATATGTTGTAATAAATAAATTCCAAATAAATATTTATTCATTTATTAATTATTTAAAATTTTAAAATAAATATTCATTCATCATCATCATCATTGTCATCCATAGCCTTCCTTATCGCACTGCTGGGTATATATATGCCTCTCTCTTGCTATGCCATCTGCCTCGGTCCTGTGCCAATCTATTAATTAATTAATATTATATATTTTGAAAGCTAAATACGAAAGTATTTGATTAAATAATCAAAAGCAAATCATTCTTGTGATAAAATTTTTTATACAGACTTGCATGGTTTTTTATTAACTTTATAAATTGTGAAGGTGACAACGAGTTTAAAAACTGATTCACACTAATCGGCCGAGCGAAGTAAAGGGATAAAGTGAAGAGAAGAATTTCCTGGGAGAAAAAAACTACGCCAAAAAATTTATGAAAAATGTATTTGTTGTTTGTAGTAAAATAAGGCTTGTGACGCAAAAATTACCGCAACATACAGACAGAACAAGCTATCCCGTTTTCCAACGCAACCTTTAAAAAAGATCTTTTCTTTCACTTGAAAGACCATCTCGCGTCACTGAACGTTTTGATGTTTTATACGATTGCGTTCAAAACATCGAAACGTTCAAACATAGGCAACATACTTAACTGTAACAAAGCATTCTCGCCTGTAGCGCCATTGTTTGAATAACACAAAGTTTTGCTCAAACGCGTTACGTTTGTCCGACTGTTTTCAACTTTGTATTTTTTAACAAAACATATTTTAAAAATGTAAAGCTCTTCAGCTTTTTTTAAATTTTTTATTTTTTTTTTACTCGGTGACGAGACGTGCAAGTCGCTCACCTGATGTTAAGCGTCACGTTTGCCCTTAACAGTTCAGTGCCACCCAGAATTTAGAACTTCAACAGTTCAGAACTATGCGCGGCAATGCACTGCGCTCGTCACCCTGAGATATTAGATGTTAAATCTCTGTATGCCCAGTAATTACGCTGGAAACATTGCCCTTCAATCCGGAACACAGTAATGCTTGCACACTACTGCTTAGCGGTTGAATAACTGGCAAAGGTGTGGTACTTCCCCAGGCGGACTCTGCAAGAGAGCCCTACCACTACATGCAAAGGATAAAACTGGAAAATAATCTATAATAATAAAATATAAAGGTTAAAGCTTTATAATTTTGTTTGTATGTAGGGGGTAATATCCAGAATTTTAACATGTTTTCACTACAAGAAATTAAATTAAATGTTATTAATTTAATATAAATATTAACGAAACATCGACTAAGATAGAAGAAAACTAATATAAAGCTACACTTAATTCAGTTCAGTTAATTCAATTCAGTAAGGCTGTTTGTAGCCCCAGGCAGCAGCTACAAAATAGTTGTACGATATAGAAATTAAAATTCAACGGCGTTGTATAATTATGCCTTAACCTAACTTTTGCACAAGGTAAATATTCGAATCATAAGGGATGCTTGAAAGATAACAATACATTAAGGGCATGTAATATTGGTTTCACATAACATGTTTTTTTAATTTTTATATTGGGACTGGCTAAGAGGAACTACATACACGCAAAATATTACACACGAAATCACAAATAGATTACACACGAAATCACGAATATATTACGAACGAAATGACGAATACATCACATACGAAATCACGAATATATTACACACGAATTCACGAATATATTACACACAAAATCAAAATTCAATTACACACGAAATCACGAATATATTACACACGAATTCACGAATATATTACACACAAAATCACAATTACATTACACACGAAATCACGAATATATTACACACGAAATCGCGAATATATCACACACGAAATCACGAATCCTGTTTATCAATCTTGACTTTCCAAAGTGACATAGAGGACGCTTAACGAGGCAGTGAAATAGGGGAAACATAAACAAGGGCAAAGGACGAGAGCCTTAGGAAAAAACAGAATCATTTAACTCTATAACTTATTCTTATTCGTAGGAAGCTTCCCAAGTTTGAACACACGAGCTGAAATATTGTGTGTTACTTTGGAGTATACACTTAACTGCGCAGAAAGAGAGATCTAAAACTTTGGGCCTTTTGATGCGTTTTGAACAACGTTACAATCGAATTAACAGACCTATATGATACACCTATTATTCGCCTGAGAAGAGCCTTTTTTTAACTAAACAAAATACATAAGAACAAAAACAAAGCCATTCATCACATAAATCTATAGTATCACATTTTTAAATCAAAACAACTGAAGCATGAAACATCTTTAAATTGCGTGATATCTTTCTGCACTAGCCCTTGGGATGGCGACCTACAGTCGAAGGGTAATAAGACCATATCGACCACGTTGCGCTGGCCCAGTGCGGGTTGGCGGATCACATACACCATCGAATTTTCTCCGGAAATATGAAGTTCCTTCACAAATAAGCCATACGTAAGTTCCAAAGAACTCATTGGTACGGACCCGCCCGGCTTCGAGCACCCGCGACCCCACGAATATGAGGCGAGCGTGGCTACCACAAACGTAAAATAACCTACATATAAATCAATACTCGCGAGATATTTACAACGATTCGTATCACTTTTGAGTTGCCGATATTAAAATAATAATACGAATCGTGGTAAATATCCCTTGAGTTCTAATTGAAATGTAGTAAGAAACCTCGAACCTACATAATTTACCCGGGATAATATAAGGATTTTAGCAACACTTCGCTTATCTTCGTAGTTAAATCTGAAATAAGTTAAGCTATCGGGACCCGGGTGTGACCTAAAACTGCGACCAGAACCACTGGAGGACGGGCAGCAGCGTCCTCTTTGTAAAAGGTGAGCGTTCTACTATCCCCAAGCCACCTGCTAAGCGTGGGGATTATCGCAACTCCCCCTTCCCCTACATGGGGAGACCTTTCTTCAGCACTGGACGTCAAATAGCCGATGATGAAGTAAGCTATAATAATAGCTAGTAAGCTACAATAATAGCTTACTTCATGTTTGAATAGCACACATTTGAACCCAAAGAAAAAAGCACTCCTTTTTTGAGGAGTTTTGTGAAAAATATAGAGAACGCTTATTCGGCGGGTAGATCGTAGAAACGTCATTTAACTGCATTTCGGACCGTGAAGACTTTGTTATCCAAGCAATAACCATTTGTCATGGCATAAGCGTACAAACTAGGCTGTGGGACAAAGCTGTAAATTGATGCAACGCGTACGCAACGTGTGCGCAATTCGGGCATGACATGTCACCGTGTCAACTGCGATAAATAAGTACTTTAGTTGAATGTGTCCATCTTTTTAGAGCTTTCCAACACAATCCAATACTCTTTGAAATATTGTGTACTGCGTAACAGAGGTGACACTGTATTACATTGCAATGTCCCACTTGTGGTTCACTTTATCGTAGGCAGAAGTGATTCAGGACAGTTAGTAGCTATCCCGGGAGGAGCAGAAGTGCAGAGCTGAGGGATCCTGTGCGATTCCTTGGAGATCCCGAAAGCCTTCGTCAAGAACCAATGCAAGACACCAGGTTTTTAATGGATATATTCAACATAGTCCGGCTGCATTTCAAAGCAACCGGTTATTCTTGAGAGGATTTTGCCCACGCCAACAAAAACAATGGTTTAAATAAATTATTTATTTATATAATACGAATCTCCAACAGAAGTTACACATTACATTCACATTATGAAACATAGGCATCAAGCTGGGTGTACCTCAAATTACAGGAGACCAACTTAGTCCTACTTAGTGTTTTTTATATACGAACCAAGCTCAAAACTTCGACAAATTTTATTAACGTTCCGATAAACTGCTGCCACGAGTAGTTCCAATTTTCAGCCTCATAAAGCTTAATTCACTCTTAAACAGCAATATAAAATAAAATAGTCGAATTAACATAAACAAAACAGTAACAATATCGCATAACATCTGGCAACGCAAGCGCCGACGCGTTAAAACAACGACTGAGTAAATTTTATTCACTTTGCCCGGAGCCTGGCCAATTGGGCTTGAGTGTATTCGCAAAGAGTAACAACTATGTGAAGAAAGACTATACAGAATACTTTTACTCAAATTTGTACACAAAAAAGTTATTCAAAACAAGACCTGCAGGGCTAGCATGCGCACCGCGATAAAATCTTCTCTACTCTTCATGTTGAGACAAACGTATACATAATCGTAGCCGTGTCCTGTTTTTGCATAACAGGAAAATTTTGTCGCGGTGCGCATGCTAGCCCTGCTGATCAAATCTGTAATTCTGTGAAGAAACCACAAAAAAAATTACTCAACGCTTACCAGGACCGATATGTAAAAATCACAGTTACTGTAAAATAAATTCTTGTATTAATAAAGCTAATTATTAATAAAATTATATCAATAAATGTTATTAATAAAGTCTTCTAAAGTATATCTTAGCGAAGATACTGAGTTATCTCTCCTTCTCGGAGGCTGCTCAACGTTGGGCAATTTTTCCATCCAACGTCATCGAGTATCCCATCCTTTCTTTAATCCGGAACTGGCTAATGTTGCAATTTAATTTTCCCGTTACGGTCCGACGGTTTCATGCTTTTTGCTTGCCGCCGGGAAGATGGGCCGAGCTGTCGGAACTGTCGGGACGAATGCGATATCGCTGCCCGAATTATTTAATTAGAAACGATACTTCTTTGATTAAGGTTGTTGAAAATCGACTCGATTAGATGTTAGCGTAATTTAATAAATAGGCTTATTACCGTAGATGTAAGTTTATTAGTTATCATTAAATAAATAGGTTTGTTGTGCCGAATCGAAATAATGCCATAACTGAGATTCAAGTTACCTTTACAATAACACTTTATTGACACCACCATAGGACATTTAAATAAGAAAAAAGGCAAGGCGGTCTTATCGCTCAAAGCGATATCTTCCTGACCACCTTCGGATGGGTAAACATGTATTACGTAAATTTAATTATTATTATATACGTACGTAATAATAAACAACGAAATCGCGATAAAAAAAAAGCTGTTTCATACATTTTGTCGTGTCATTTTTCTATGGAACAGCTTCTGATTTTTGTTCGCAATTTCAGGGTTAGTCCCATAGTAAAAGTTTTCATTATTATGAGTACATACTTAACTTTCAATATCTTTGCACCTTTCAGTAACATATATATGACTTAAAAAAAGAACACTACATTAAAATATTGCTTACATGAATACCATGATACATAATACATAAAAATAAACACAGGTAAATACAAAACAGAGATTACCTTTGAAGATGTAGTAACGTTAATTATGTCTTAACTCGATATCAGCGAGTAAGACCGATAGAAATATTAAACGGAAATTTGGATTACATTATATAACATGACACCCTAATTACTGTGTCAAAATAATAATATACTACCAGATACCGCTGTTGTACCCGTGAAAATTACAAATATTAAAATGAACACTTACCATTTCAAGAAATCGCAGAATAAATCCAGTACGCATACACCAATATCTAATTGAACTCCCGAAAGACACGCAGCTACCTACGACACAAGATTACTCTTAGTGTAGGTGCTGCACGACATTGTCACGTACAAAAAGCTACATCATTAGTTAAATTGTTTGTTATCATATTTGACTGCCCCGGTGGCTCAGTTGGTAGTGAACCTACGTTCTGTGCCTGGGGGCGTGGGTTCGATTCCCATCTAGGACAAACATTTATGTGATGAATATTTGTGTTTGTTCTATGTCTGGGTGTTAATATCTATAAAAAGTATGTATTTAAAAATCCTATGTACGTATATCAGTCTCTGACAGCCATATTACAAGCTTTGCTTAGTTTGGGGTCAGATGACCGTGTGTGCAATAATGTCCCAGATATTTATTATTGTTATTATTATTTTATTTATATATGTTACTGCAAATTATTTATTTACTAACGAAACACAAACACTTTATACTAACCCTATTCTAAACACAATCTAAACTTAAATAAAAGAGCTAAAATTACAACCAAAATTAATATAAATTAATTATTTATAGATCCAAAACAGAGCTCAGGTCAGTATCCGCGGGCAGGGTACCCAAAAGGCCGGTGACGTGACCTCATTGAATAGCAATGCTAATTCTCTGGCCGAGGCAAGCACCAGCCCTTTGGTCGTTTGTTCTTACCACCAGCCGGTTAGAAAGATAGCCATGCGCTTGAACCCCTAGGACCCAATGTTTCTACCCCAAAAGGCAGAAATAAGTACCCATCGCCAAAGATGGGTCTCCGCTGTTGCTGCAATGTACTTGGAATTTGAAATATACCCGTGCCTACATCCTTCAGGAATTTTACATTTTTGAGAATTAAAATGTGTATTCATCATCATCAGCCAGAAGACGTCCACTGCTGAAGAAATAACTTTACCCTTAGTGTGCCATACTGAACGACAATCTGCCATAGACAAATAGTAGATATGTAATACTAGCAGCGCCCCGCGGTTTCACCCGATATTCTACAGAAGCCGAATATTTTTGCTGAATAAAAAGTAGACATAAGTTATCTTCATACCAAATTTCCAACTACCGGCCGTTAAAGAGTTGAACGGGAACAAACACACTTACATACTTACACACAAACTTTCACACATAGTATTAGTGTGATGTGATAGTGTGGGGAGACTTGCAAATCATAGGCTATATCGTTCCTGCATTTTGTTTTTATTTTAATTAAAAATATCACTATCACAACATGCCTTTCTCGCCACAACATCTCGAGGAAAAAAAACATTGAATTTTTTTTATTGAAAAATGTGTGTAAATAGAGGTCTATTTACACACATTTTTCGCTAGCTTTCCGAACCCCTAGTGTATATTCACGTGATTATTACAATAATCGTGAGGTATTCATAATATCTACGATAGCATACATCAGAAATTCGATTGAATTCCTGATATAATTGTAATTTGCAATTATCTGTTTTTTTGACTAGCGCGCTCTAAAGCCTCTTTTCTCCTGCGCGCAGCTTCTTTTTATAGCGCTATGTTTTCTAACGTAAAAGAAGGACAAATAAACGAACACACGTTTGCATTATAATATGTAGATAAACGTGGCTGTTTCATTACTAACAAATGAAATATGAATTAATTTCTTCGTACACACAATACATGTGGGGTGGTAGAGATGTTACCAGTTTATCGATAAAATAATTTCATCAAATGTCTGCTCCATTCCACTTATTCAGTAGTCTTTATTTTAATAACACAAGTATACATTTTTAGAAACGTCAAAATACCTCAAAATTTTACAAATAAAATCAAGTGAGTTGTCCTTGTCTTCGTTTGTTTTTCACGGCATCACCGATACATAAAATATAGATGTGCCTAGTGTGGTTTTCTTAGATATTTATTATATGCCTATGCTGTGAAACGTTATTTATTTGATTTATGTTTCAGTCGGCATTCAATATCTCACTGTGTTTATAAACATAATGACAGCGCATTGAAATCCAGGTATCCTTACCAAAAAAGAGAACACAGAAAAAGACAATAACAATAAATAAATAAAACCACTACCTAATACTACTAATATAATATATTTAACTTTATATATTATGATGATGATATGATGATTCGAATGTAACTCTGTCTCTTTGTCTATTTTCTTTCTGTCTATCTGTCTATCTGTCTCTTCTGTCTATCTGTCTCTTGTCTCTCTGTCTCTCTGTATCTCTGTCTCTCTCTCTCTCTCTCTGTCTCTCTGTCTCTCTGTCTGGGTGTTTGTTGCGTTATCACGGCTAAACGGCTGAACGGATCAAGCTGAATTTGTGTATATATAAAGCTTAATCGGAGACGGACATAGGCTACTCTTTTTTTGTTACATTATATAAAGTTGAACTATGTATATATGTTGAACTACTATAATATTCTAAGCGTACTAAACAACTTAATTCTGTTACTAGCGTACGTACTTTAAAAAACTCAAAATGGTTACTGATTTTGTAAAATGAAATCAAAAAATCGATAACGAATGTAAACGAATCAACATAAACGACTAGGATCCGGCACTAATAATAAACTTCAGCAAGTTTATCCCATCCCAACGACAAATTACTTTAAACCGTTCATCGACAAACCGCGGGCAATTTGCGCGTCCCTATTTTAATTGTAAATTGTTCCCGCGAAGCATTAGTATTTAATTAAAAGTTGTCTCGGTGTTTGCGAGTGACGCCCGAGTTTTCATAATTCCCGTGATTTGGTACGGTGGTGTGCGTCGAGCTTTGTCGTGTGTTCCTTGATTTGTAAAGTGCTTTTAGAATGTTTTCTCGACAAAAATAAAGGGATAAGCACCTAAAAATAAAGCTTAAAGAGAACATTATTGTTTGACTAGTCAAGTCACCGAATTAAAAAACGTACTACGTAGGTACTAGAAAAGTAAAACAGCGGACCAATTCTCGTGCAAAAGATGTGTTGAGCAAGAACATATATTCTTCTTTTTTTCCTCCTTTGAGGATTTCGGCTTCGCGCTTTTTGTGCATTTTCCAGTGTCAGGAATTTAAGTATTTTCAAGTTTTGTAAATATTGTTAAACAAGTCATAGTCGCAGTCAAAGGCAAGCAAAGAGTGTCACGGTCAAGTCCAAGTCATGTCCCATAAAATTGGTGAAAACTTTACTAGCGTGTTCTGCCTATGGAGTTTTGGAAGCAACTTGAAAAGTTACATTCCACGACATTATACCACAAGAACATACTGTATAAATCACTTTCATTTTTAAAACAACAAAAAAGGAGGAGGTAAAAAGAGGAGAAAAAGGAGTGTTTATGTTATAAAGGTTCAGAATGTGGGTTTCTTTAATCCACCACAACTCCTGAACTCCTTGAAATATCCCGAGAGTGATGGGCTAATTATATATACACGGTTTTAATTTTTTTTTAAAAGGTATATATTTGTATTATTAGTCATTATTAGAGACAAGTCGCGAAACCAGCTGGATGCAAGTGGCATGTTGTCGTTCTGTGTGGCGCGCCTAGGGGGAGGCCTATGTTCAGTAGTGGACGTCTTTATCCCTACCACTAAGTTTGAGAAACAATATCGATAGAGAGAATCGTGGCGCGGATTTTAATCGTCGCGCTCGCTATATTATGTCGAAGGACAGCGATATTCTAGGGCCTCGTTTTGGCATGTTTCAGGACATTTGTTTAGCCTGAAAATTTAGTCTTGGAATTGCTACTAAGTTATCAGGTAACTCAGACGAATAAGAAGTTTTCAACTCGCTTAAGATACATCATGCAGGCCAGGTCACATCGCTCGAAGAACCAAAAACTGACGGGGAAGAAAAAGGTTCTTGAGTGGCGACCACGAAACGGAAGACGCAGCGTAGGCAGGCCTCCCACTAGGTGGACAAACGACATTGTGAAAGTCGCGGGCAATAGGTGGATGCAAGTGGCAGCTTGTCGTTCAGTGTGGCGCTCTAAGCCCATTTCGAGCAGTGGAAGTCTTCGGCTGATGATGGTGACTTAATTAAAAGTTGATTCTTAGCGTAAAGTGATGATTTATTCATTTTTTCCTTATTTCCCATTCATTAGCTAAAAAAAATATCTACATACAAACTGAAACAGACTATCTAAACTACATAACCTACAAAACAAAACGAGCAGTTGAATGACCCAGACACCATTGAAAATCTAAAGATCAAGAAAATCTCAAGCCCAAACACAGCGTAGGTACCCTGCATATTGGCGGCATAGCGTACCCAGCATGTTGGCGGCGTAGCTTACCCAGCGTGCTGGAGGCGTAGCGTCCTAGCACGCTGGCAACGCGGACGTAGCTTATCCAGCGTGCTGGCGGCGTAGCTTACCCAGCATGCTAGCTGCATTTTGGTCACGCTTACATAGATTTTTGAAAATGAGCTCCCGGTCTCCATGAACCCAATTTTTCTTATTCTCAACGGCTAGAATATATGTAACCACTACCGAGATTAGCGTTATAAATAATAAAAATTAGTGATATAAACAATAAAGTAGAAGTACAACAACAGTAGCGCCCGAGACGAAGGAAACACGACAATGACGAGCAAAAAAAAAAATTAAGGCGACTGCAATACATTAAATTAAACTTTGGTGTATCGCATTGTAATATTTAATTATTTAATTACATATTATACATTTCATTCATTTAGTATAAAACATTTTTTAATAACAAAAATTATATACATATTTACAATAAAAAATAACCTACCTACTACTACTACTAACCTACTTTAAATTAAAACAAATTATAAACAAAAAAAAAAACCTAATCTACAAGCCCCTTGGTGGAAGGGAGTGTGGCCAGAATGCTGGCAGCATTGCCACGCTGGATGGCAATGCTGAGTTTTCAGCGTTCCGGTCATTCATTTAGTATGTATTTGTATAATTTTATATATTTTATAACGCAATTACTTTAGCAAGTAATCGCTGTTGTAACCATGTTGTGTGCTCACGGTTTGGATCGCGGATTCGAACAGAACCTTTTTAAAATATTATGTCGTGTATCTGTTATGTGTACCTAATAAAATAAATAAATAAATAATTTGACCATGTTACTGGTCTACTCAATCTCATACTTTCTACTCGAAACAAATAATATTTTTTAAAATATTATGTCGTGTATGATCGGTGAATGATCTGTTATGTGTAGGTACCTAATAAAATAAATAAATAAATAATTTGACCATGTTAGTGGTCTACTCAAACTCATACTCTCTACTCAAAACAAATAATATAAACAAAAAACTATAAATATAATAGAACATATGTGTAGCGTTTGTCAATTATCAAAATCGGTTAAGCACACCACACTAACACACTCACATACTCACATAGCCCACAAAAACATTACCCTCCTTCTTAGGCAGACAGGTAAAAAAGGAAGGAATAACTATAATCTATATACGAGTATACTAGTTATTACTTGTACTTTAAAAATAACTTCTAATAATCCACTCATAGAAAAGAATTTTGTTCTCTTCTGTGAATCTACTTATAACCTTAAATTAATAACCTTATAACTTCAAAAGTAGCTTCTTGGTTCAGGAACGACTGAAAAATTACTATAATCGCGGCTCTAAATCCAAGAAAACCAGCTGGCGTCTTCCCTTCCCTCTGCAAACATAAAAAAGTCATAATGAACCCGACAAATTGCTATTCGCTCCTCGTGCTTGGATCGCTAGGCGCTATTTTCTCATTCAAAGGAAATTGGGTATTGGGGACACTGAGAGAAACGTGTAATTCGGAAAAACGGGAATTTTTAAAAAAGATCAATGCCTAATAATCCAATATCAAATGAATTGCCTGTAAATTCGAATGGCGCGTGACTCGGGTCGGAAACAGGTCTTGAGACGACCAACTGTGTTTTTTGTAGCTGACGGTAAAGTAAAGGAAGATGAGGTGATTTTCATTTTAATTATCGTTCATTCTATGGTCAATTTAGTATTTATTCTATGGTCAATTTAGTTTTCTATGATCAATTTTGAGGTATCGATAAAAACCTCTCATTAGCTAACCACCGAATACTGAAACGTTCATTCACTTTGACAACAGATTAATTATAATACTGCCTTTGTCTGGCACTAAGCAAATGACAAAGACAGGAATAGACATAATCTGTCGTCAAAGTTAACAAACGTTTCAATGTTTTAAATGCCTATTATGGAATAGGCATTTAAATTACATCATCTTGTATTTATATCATCAGTATAGATATGGATCTATACTTTCAATAATTATTTTTTGTTGGTATGCTTGTGGGAGAACACCAGAAGAAAATAAGCACCTACACTATCAAGCATTTGAGTCCTTTGCTGCTTTAGATGTGTACATACAAACATCACCCACACGAACAGAAAATATATAAAAATGGTATATTAATAAATTGGTTGTTTATTACAAGCACACAAATATTACAGCTTATCTGTTACTACTCAGCTAAGTACATAATGGCTGAACGGTGAATCGCAGTACGAATGAATCTAACTAGTCTCGATATAGTCCAAACAGGTTATTATGGTTGACGCTAAAACCTCGATGGTTACATAAAATGAGATAAGAGATTTATGTACTATTGCAACCCGAATCTCCGTGGCGTAAATTCGTACTTGAAGGGTCCCTGGATCTCCAGAGGACTGGTTTTGCCGCGTGCCGGTGCATTGCCTAAGGCCTTATGCTCCTTCCACAACAAAGTGAGATACTTTAGATTATGATCCTCTCCCCAATATAGGTCGTTTGGATGGTCACAGTCCGATCACTCCGAGCCCAGAGATCCTAGAAGAGATTATTAGAGATTCTAGAAGGCTCTTAATACAGGGCATAAAGATGCCGTATTCTGCTGCCCTGGCTCCAGAGCTAACGAAACTAAGGGTTAGCTAGACTAGATTTTCACGGAAGTAAAAGAAGAAAACTATTAAGGTCATAGTGGGCCCTTTGCTCTCAACAGATCAAATCAATCTAACTTAAGCAAAAATGCGATGAAATTACGAGTTACATTAAAAAAAAAAAACACATACGCTTTAATAATCCGCATTCGATAAAAACAGCGTAGAGTGAAGTTACTGCTTAACTAGTTCTACCTAATAATTCAAGAGAAACGTAGCTAAAAAGTTCTAACAAACCGGACATGCGGACACCTTTTTTCAATGCAAAAACTCTGTAAAGTTTATAATACGTTTTCCGGTCGGTTTTGTCCAGGAACTGGAAAACTGGATTTTCGGAACTGGTAAAACCGTGTTTCGCTTCGTTTCCGTTCAAAAAGGATTTGATTTTATTAATTACGACAAATATTTTGCTGTTGGACAGCTTTTACGCGTATTTTCGCGCAGTATTACGATAAGCTTGATCGAGTATTTTTGTTTAAAGACGTTATAAAGCAAAAATATGTCTGGAGAGAAGAATAAAATGTGAAAAAAAAAATTATATAATAACATATGATGGCATTTTTTTGTATTATATAATTGTTAATAAATTAATATCTATATATTTAAAAACTATTTGCCGTGAGTTGGTGTCGCCAAAACTTGGAAATGGCTTGATCGATTTCAGTGTTTTGTCTTGTTCACCTCAATACTGGATTTGTTTAGGAAAAAAAAGGCACGGGGCGCACCCAGTAGACAAAATATAATAATAATTAATAACAAGCAGAAAGATGTCTCGTATATAACTTAACATCATTATATTTACTGGCTGCGCCCCACGGTTTCACCCGCTATTTTCCTGGATAAAAAATAGCCTATGTATTAATCCAATACATAAGCTACCTCCATATCAAATTTCATTCAAATCCGTTCAGCCGTTACCGAGTTGAACGAGAACAAACACACTTACTTACTTACACACACACTTTCGGATTTGTAATATTAGTGTGATAGAATAGCGTCCCGCGTCATCGTGTGTCCTAGAAGTCTAGCAGTAGACTCAGAACAGACATAGACAAGATCATGGTAAATATCCCGTGCGTAGTAGTGAGTACTAATTGAATAAACAACCACGAAAGCCTAAAACAGTGTTATCCAAACATTCTATTTCGTGATGATGTTATCATAACGTTTTGAGCGTCAATGTTGTACTTGTACATGTACACGACACTGTCCCGATAAAGCGGTCGCTGCGCTCGTTTGTATGCAGGGCGTGCTAACATTTTGTATAATTCTGATATCATAATTTGAAGGGCCGATGTAGTCGTTGTGAGGTTTTTATGCGTGATTCCAGCACGGATTTTATTGCAAACGTGTTTCTACTGCACAGCGGCATAGCCTCGAAGGTTCACGTTATTGGAAATGGTTGTAGTTGAAAACAGTGTTTAAGCAACTGCTTAAACAAAACGTACAAGCCAAATCGCCAAAGCAAAGAAAAAAAAAACTTCCATCTGTCACTTGCCGCCATTATAACTAAGAAAACACGAAATTACAAATATCACCAATATATTCATCAAGAAACGAAAAATCACCGAAAGACGAGGATTCAAAGGTAGCGTCCCGAACAAACAGTCATTCTCTTGATGATAGTGAACCTAGTGTTTAAAATGAACGTTACTTTAAACAGATTAGAAGAAGGCAAAGTTTTGAATGGTACCAACTCAGTAGTGTGCTCAAGTACACTTGGCACCATTGTGTACAGTCACACGGAAATTGCGTTGGTGACGCGACTTAATTAGTAGGAACTTCGACAGATAACGCTAACTTTTAAAAAGCACTGGACATAATAGGATGGAAAAGTTCGCATGGAAATTATTTTAGTTCGCAAATTCACTTAAGATTTTTCAGATACGAAAATACATTGTAGTGTCAATTTCATAATATTTTTTAGGATGGCCTTTTTATGTGAAGCAAACTATAAATTTAATATTAATTTTGTTCATACACATTTTTCTCTAAGCAGTACATAAGTACTGCCTTACCTATTTATAAATATTTTTTTGTTGATGTTATGCAGACTTTCTGCAGCAGGTTCATATCAAAAATAATATATAAAATTCTGTGATTTTGTAGGGACCTATAAGTATGAATGAATTTGTTATGTCAGCGTCATGTTTTATGTGCAAGCGAGATGTAAGCTAGGTACTCCGCCATTTACTGCGCACTGGTCAAACCGAGTTGTTAGATTGTCGTATTGGGAAATTGGCTTTGAAATTAAATATTATCACTATTTTGGGAAATATTTTTTCTTTCACGTCAGTGCCAGTTACTCCTGCAGGCCTACCACGGGCGCAGGGATAAAATTTTGTCCACCATATTTTTATCCCGCGAGAACGAGACGGATGTATCCATATTCTAGCTTTGTCATGTTGACACAAAGACAAAATGGGTGGACAGAACTTTATCCCGGCGCCCGTGCTAGCTAGGCGGATGTAGTTAGGACCCCACACTTATCAAGGTTAGCGTTAAAAATACCAGGTATTCAACACAGACACAAACACGCATTCTAGTTGTGTTAATTTACACATAGGTGTACAGAGGCACCTACAATTTCATAGAATAGAACAAAAATCAAATTAAAAAGTTTGAATCTAGGGAAGGAAATTGAAGAAGACCGATTTCTTGAAAATGCCTCAATTGTTTTTCAAAGTGCTCTGTCCTGTGCCTATCGAATCTGCTCGGAACAGTAATCAATTGGCTTATACTATTCTTTTGCACAGGTAATATTTCAATAAGTTTAAGCGAAATGATATAATATCTTATTCAACGTAAAAAAGATACAAACAGACACAAAGGCAATATTGTTCCCATTTATTGATTGGTTGCTCGGAAAAATCTCATTTCCTCCGGGATATGAGCGCGATTCGTGTTTAAAGAGCTTATACTGAGAATAAATAGAATGAGAATAAATCATTCCGAGACGTAAATGTTTACGTCGAGGTTTATGACAGGTTTCGATAGGTTATTTTTTTCTAGAAAATTGCCTTTTTCATGTGATAATCGTAGGGTAGTAGGCGGCCTACCCAGATAAGTTTTTAACAAATCCAAGAAGCCTGCACGCCTTTCGTTGAGTAAAAGCTCTTTGTGGCACTTCGTTAAGCGCTTTTATTAGCAATTCAATGTATATTTCCAAATAAATGCTAACAATAAACAGTCGTATTTGTCAACAGCGTGCGCGACTGTGCGTGGGTCATTCATAACCCAACCTAGTTTCGCTATTGAGCACATGTGGGTCTATAGGTCGCTGCCAGAGCCTACTTCTTCAGATGCCCTCTATTGCTGGGTGTTGGCCGTGAGCACAGCGAACGTATTTCTCTTATCTTACTGCAGGAGTGTGCAAACAATGAGCTCCGGATTGATCGGCGATGTTTCTAGTGAAATTACTGAACATAGCGAGATTTAACATCTGTCCGTCTGTCTGACAGATCTTTTTCTGAGGAATGCGTGGAGGTGTTAAGTTAAAATGATTATCAAATACTGAGGTCTACTGTCCCTTGGAGCTGTAAAAAAAATCAAGCGTCCGTGTCAACGCAATCAAAAAATGCGGCTATTTATGCGGCATATTTCGTCGCTTTTGCCGCACAAAACCTATAGTATGTTTCCGTTGAACTAGAATTATGAAGTTTGGCAAGAATCAAGATCTTACAAACAGCACAAGTAAAAAAAACAAAAATAGTCATTTGTAGTAATATCACATTTAAAAAAATGGGGTTACAGATAGAGATATGAAGGTAACGTATATCTCCTCGAGTGGCGGTCGCCATTTTCTTGTTTTTTGCCAAGTGGAAAAAAAATTGACCTTTTGTCGATGTTTGACGATCGGCTTATTCACGACGGGCGCGCCACGTTACGGGTTACGGGAGAATGCAGGGGCTAAATAGTAGTATGTGCTTCACGCCTAAAAACGTATTATTATAACAAGTCAAAGTTATCAAGCAAGCATTTCTGAATTAATAAAGTAACCTTAAAAATAGAGATAATAACGATGACTCGAAATTCGTTTTACAACCAATTTCACAGTCAATTTACGGTGTATTCGATCTTTTTAGACAACCAAAATAATATTTATCACTACCAAAATTTAAATAGCAATTTCAAACATGATTGCAAAAGAAAATCAAAATTTTCACGGGACCCTCTCCAAACAATAGAGCCAAAAGTACGGAGTCGGCGTTCTGGCAGGCCTCCTAAAGCGTTATATTCACTGCGAGCGAGGGTAAGCTAATTTAAAAGACCACACGAACACCTTTAATTACCATGTACAAGACTTGCGCTATGTTTTACCCGACTGCCCAAAAAGGATGGTAATGTTTCCAGGGGTATGTAAGTATGTAATTTTTTATGTAAGTATATGTGTTTGTTCCTGTATTACCTCCTGTAACCTAAATGGTTTGACCGATTCTGAAGAAAGAGGTTTATCGACAAAGTAACTCGGTTTATATACTGAGTAAACATGTCTCAGGGTTTTTCGAAAATAAACTCCTGAAGTGGTTAAATGGGGTGTTAAAATTACTGTACACTACTCAAGAGAAATCGTGCGAGCAAGCTAGTGTAGGTAAATTGACGTCCGAAGCGTGAAATCTATTATCACAGCTGAGCTATCATCGTAGCTTCAAGGCGAGGTTACTACACTAACGAAGCTCGTTCAGCTTAGCCCTGGAGTTCCCTGGATAAAAGACGCTACAGGTATGTTTCAAGCTACCATAGCTTTAGCTCTGTTTGAGATATGAATCAAGCCTTAACGCCGTAATAAGCAACGACTCATGCGTACTACTGTTTGCTGAAGGACAATTAAAATGCTAATTATTTGCCGACTTCTCAAATTTGGGCGCGCAGAGCTAAGAATCGCACTGCTCTAGACAGGGAACTAATTTAATTCGAGTTAAAAAGTTCGTTACTAAAGACATGCAAATTGTTTAATGTTTTCACAAAACATTGCGCTGAATTATTGGTGCTTTGATAAATTAAGTATCTTTTGTTCGTTGCACTAAGATTCGTGACCGACTAACCTTAACACTACTCTGTCACACTGGTGTGGTGGTTAGGAAGAAAGTTTCCTGACCGTCACTTTAGTGTTAAGGATAGAAATTCGCTTTACTAACCTTAACACCGTTGCGTAATCTTTTCTAACGTTCACACTCATGTCTGACCACGACCGACTAATCTTCACACTGCTGTCACTGGCGTGACGGTGAAGAGGTTACTGTACCTAATTTTATTTTTCTACAGTATAAAGTACCAGGAGACCAGAAATACTGAGAAGGTAAGGTGCAAAAATCTTGTCCAATTTTATGAACTTTGATCTAATTTTAACGACTTTGTTCTACAAATTAAAATCAAATAGACACACAGGTAATGATGGTTCGGTAAGGTCTTGCTTGAACGATGAATATGACAGAAGTCTCGATGTGCCAAGATTGCTACAAATTTTTATTAACTAGCCTGAAAATTAAATGCTAATTCTTCCCAATTACTTACCTCACACGATTGCAGACTCAAAATGTTTACGAATTTGCTAACACGATAACAGAATCGCTTTATTTCGGAGGAACTTTGCGAGTTATTAATTAAGCCTACTCCATGAAATATAGCGTTTGCGGTCGGCGCGATCCAAATACAATTCTGCTGCCTGATAATAAATTACCTTGACATTTGACGTTGGAAGTTCGGTAATAAAATTAGGAGTTGGCGTGCACTTGGCGGCCGTATGGGAAATCAGATGCTTTGCTGTTCGAAACTCGAGTATTAGAAAAGTTTAAATGTTACAGAGGTACGGTTCGAGGTTGAATTTCAGTACATGATGTCAGACGAGTCTGACGGGTGCTTATAAACTACTATAGGGAAGGTTTTTTTTAACATGAATTGAAATAGTTCCAATTTCATTTTAAAAATTACCCAAAATAACTTTTAGGAAATATGTTTGGGTTATGTGTGAATTTAAAACACAAGTGTTTTTTTTTGCTTATGTACTTCAACTTTACTTTTATCTTATCCTGCATCTACTGGCACAAAATTCTTGTGTCCTTATGTTGTTACTCATATATTTATCTTTTTTTATTATTTTTTTATTTTATTTTTTTATTCCGTATAATATTTAATATGTACAACTTAAAAAACAGACAATTACAGAAAACTTAAAAATACTAACTAAAAACTAAAACCTAAAATAACTATAAAAATTAAACTAAACTAAAAGACCATTAGTGGAGGGAAAGGTCCCCAGAATTCTGGCGGCATTGCCACGTTGAATGGCAATGCTCAATTTCTGTGCGAAATAAAAGTCAGCATTCTGGACACCCGACGCCTCCACCAATCGCCTGGCCAAGTCCCGATAAAGGATTAAAGCGGCTGGCCCCCACGGACCCATCGTCTCCACCCCAAACGGAGCGAACATGTACACCCGGTCAAAGTGTGCATATTTGCGCCGTTTGAGGTGTTCAGCTTGAGCGGCGGCAGCGCCAGCCCTAACTGATGTACCAGGAAGGTGAGACGGAGCCATTGTGTCTACGCATGTTGCATCCCACACCAATGGCTGCCCCACCTTCCAAGGTATGAGAGTCATCCCGTCGGGTCTTTTGCCGTCGTCTCGCATCAGTCCATTAGGTTCCAGGACTGACGGGATGCCGGCACTGACAAAAGCCCGACGGATGACATCGTTCAGGCTGGCGTGCCGCGGTATGCGCCCAGCACTTTTGACACAAGACAAGCCGTGGTGACCGAGGCGATCTACGGTATCGCCACAGTTGCAGCGATGTGGGACCTGGCAAGCTGCGCCAACTCTTAGCGATACGGCTAAACAAAACGTATTTTTTCTAATAAATTTCCAATATTATTGGAAGGTAGAGCGTGTAACCAAAGCCCAGACTCCCAACGAGCAACAGCCAGAAGACGAGCGCGCTCTGCAGAAGAAGCTGAAGAGTCTAATAGATTTTTATACTCTAAAGCACAGAGCGGCCCGTCCCATTGCCGCTGAGAGGATGGGGCCTTGGGTAAAGATTCACTTGGACAGACTGTTTTCCAACTTTCCAAAGCGTCAGAAAGGTAACTAATTTGATAATTTTGCAGTGATGACTGTAAGATGTCTTGAACTAGGTTTTGTGTGCTGTAGGCTGACGACAGGAAAGCTGGCAAAGATACACTAGAAATTTTGCGAATGCCGAGACCTCCAAACCTTACAGGCAGGGAGGCCTGGCGCCAAGCACGTTCATTCAAAGGTATGTTTAAAATGGCGGTGAAAGTATCCCTTTGAATGCTGTCAAGCTGTTGTAAAAGTAAGGGGTGGTTCCAAAGCTGACAGCATCTAAGGGCATACGTGAATTTAGGTACAAAAAGGCAATATTTTATTATGAAATAAGCAACATGAGTATTAATTTTTCCAAGCCGGTCCGAACAAGAACGAAATAATTTAATTTTTTCGTCCACAAACTCAGCTAATGAATCATCAAGAATCGGAGAATCTAAGAGGCGAAGAGATTTGTTGGTTAGTAATTTTATATTTGGTGTAATTTGTTCAAAAATTTTTAAAATGTCATCTTGCGAGTTTGTTGTAGATTGCGGAATATAAATTTCACATTTAGAAAAATTAAGCGACATACCTAAGTCTTTAAATCCGGATATTATCGATTTTAAGTCTTTATACACTGTGCTGATTTCGCCTCCTAGGGTTCCGTCATCGAGGTACCAGACATTAAATTTTGATTCCAATTTTTGTATGATTCGGTGGATTGCTAAACTAAAAAGAGCCGGCCCAAGCGGATCACCTTGCTGGCATCCTACTTCAGAAGAGATTAAATTGTTTTTGTAAACTAAATTTGTCGGCATGCCGTAACATTGTCGAATAAAATTATAAATGTGGGGAATTTTGTGTTTTACTTCATTTAAAAAAACATTTCTATGAACGGAGTTAAATGCGTTTTTAACATCCACTTTCACGAGCACCTCACCACCTTGATGGTTCAAAAAAGTTCTTAGGGCGTGTACTGCCGCCTCACAGCCACCACGCGATCCGAAACCTAACTGCAAGGGACTAAATTCCTTACATAGGGATTCTTTAATATTTTTGCAACAAATTTTGGCTGTGAGGCGGCGGTACACAGTACCTACGGCTATGGGCCGTATGCCCCCATCTTTTTTAAGAAGGGCGCACAAGTTTGCTCCGTAAATTATGGCGGTGATATTGTTGTCAACATTGCCTGCAAGCATAAGGTTGACTAATGCTGTGAGTTCCTTGAGCAGGGCATCTCCGATCTCTCCACAGCCTGCGCCAGTAAGATCTTTCAGATGCTGCGGTGTGAGAGAATCGAGGCCGCCCGCAGAACCGCTAGAAAAGGAACTCACTGCTATACTAACGTCCTCGCAGGTTGCCACCAAGGAGTTCTCCTCGGGAGTGTCTTGAAGTAGAGGGATTGATGCTAGTGGAGGTGGATGTTTTTCTTTTAAAGCCAACAAGGTTTCTGGAGTGTTAGGTGCCATAGCCATATCACTGGAAAACAAAAGTCTTTTATTTATTGATTTATTTTTTTGTTGTCGGCGATTTTTATTGTGGGGTTTCCCCCACAGAAAAGACATTTTTTTTAAATTTTCTCTTTTCTCTGGGTTTCCCCAAAAAGAGGGAAGATATGTTTGCGACGTCTACCATTCGCAGAACTAATAATATATAGCCGGCATATTTATGCTGCAAATAATATTAACACAATGCCTCATTACAAAGCGAGCTCTAGCAATTGTCTGTTTTAATGCTGATATGATATGATACGTACCGTAGTACATAATAGCTTTGTGTTGTGCGACCGTTTTTGTGGTGTCTTCGTTTATAAATTTTTATTCGTTTAAGTGCACGTAGACCCCAAGATTTTATAAATTGATAATTTTGCAGAAGGGTAACAAGCGGCAAGTTTATTTGCCCTTGTTGTAAATGATTAATTTTGTTGTAATTAAGTGCGACAATCTTCGCAGGGGATGTCTATGTTCTTCATAATTAATGGAAATTGACTCAATTTTACATATTATTTACGTGGTAACTGGTAAATAACTTTAAATGAAATACAATGGTAAAAGTTATTCGATATATCAGTTTTAGTGTCGCTTTCTTAATCCCTAAGTGAAGTCCCGAGTAAGCTAAGTCCCAGTTAAAGTGGAAAGTAACTGTAGTTACTACTATCAAAGGGTCAGATTAGCGCTATTGAGATAAACTGAACAAAAACAAAAGTTATTTGGGACTTTTAGTCGCCGATTATCACTAATCGTATAGTAGCTAATCAACACTTTACTTTGAGATGATGAAAGAGGTTCTTAGCCGAAATGTGCGGTTTATACTTCTAATCAGTAATAAGTACTTACATTAAGCTCATACACAAGATAAAGTGTAGCATTTTTTTTTTTATATGCTAGGCAAGGATGCGATATTATACTATTCGCCAACACTCTTATTCGTTCAAGAACACTCAATGAATAAAAATTCACCGTTTTAATACATATCATACGAAATAACACAAGTTTTGGAAAATAATACAATGCGCGACATGACTTCTTCACGTTCCAGACCAAACTCCCACTCGACGTTGTCGTCTGACTTTACGGGTGGAGAGCTTTTTTTTTTAAATCCATCTGATAATTTCGGAGACCTTTGTTAGGTTTTGGTTTTAAATCTTGAATTTGAATAATTGCTACTACTGTGATATTTTGTTCAATTTTAAAGTATTGCCAAATCAAATTTAGATTTTTTATTAAATATTATACAAAGTCTTCGTACTATTATAATTTGGAAGATTAATTTTGTTATTAGAATTTTTAATTATTTTAGTATAAGAAAAACCTATGAGTCTAATAAGTTCCTATAAACTAACCGAAGTAAATTCTATAAATCTTACATGTATATAAATTTTTATAATATTGTATGTTTGGTCGTCATATATTTAGATATTTATACAAATATACATTAAGTTTTATTTTATTGGGTAAATAGCCTTATAAATTCTTGTTTTATTAAAACAATATATGTCAAAACCACGTCAGTTTTCATAGTAAAACCTTATTATTTTTTTGATTAAACCAGATATAAGTTACAGTCAAAGTTAGTAAAACCTTATAAATTATTTGTTTAAACCAGATATTTATTTACGTATTGAAATGACACAAACAAAAACATCGTAAGTTAATCTATTCGATTTTTCCAACGTGTATGCATATTGCATACCCAGCATTCTAAAGAATTAATTGTTTCACGCTCTTTTCGAATGCTGTTAACATATCAGAATCATAATCAGAATATTTTATTGTGCAAACTGTGTTAGTATTTATCAGATCTTAATTATTTTTTAAGTTGTGGCCTAATATTTATAATTTAAATACCGGAAGACGCAGTGTAGGTAGGCCTCCCACTAGGTGGACCGACGACATTGTGAATGTCGCGGGCAACAGGTGGATGCAAGTGGCCGGTGGCCAGTGGCCGGTGGCCGGTGGCCGGTGGTCGGTCGGTGTGGCGGTCTAAGGGGGAGGCCTATGTTCAGCAGTGAACGTCTTATGGCTGATGATGATGATTTATAATTACTTCAAATTACAATGTCAATTTTAAAATTAGATCTTATTCAATTTGTCCTCAAGAAATTCATTTATTCTATAATAACTCTTATTTATCAAAAAGATATAAGACATGTAATCTCAGCGTTATGATGCCTTATTTCATTCCTATCATCTTTTGCTACTTTTTTCTTTATCTTTTTGTCAGCTAACTGACTGGAATATATCCCGTCCTTCACACAGACTATCTGTTGTAAAGTCAAACGGTCAAACACATAGACTGCAAAAAAAAACAAAAAATAAAACAGAAAACAACACAAGCGCATGAATAGATTTATTTATCGCGTAATGGATCCCCCGATCCGTGGTGATAACTACTCCCGAACTATTTCTTGAGGTTTATTCCATCTCATGATTTATTGGGCGAACTTTCCAGCCCAATTTGTTTTTAGCCGCCCGCAATGAAATATTAATATTTGTGAAGATGCCGACTCATTCTTTATTAATGGAGTTTGGAAGACAGAATTTATTAGTAGCACATTCAGGGGAAGACGACAACTTTGATAAGAATTTTGCCTGTAAGCGTACCATTAATGGCAGCCACTCCATAAAAATAAAATTATGATTTTATTCTTTCAACAATGTAATGAAAATACCTATTTAACGATTCCCCACATGATAGTTCCTTTTGGTACTACGGAACCTTAAAAACAATTGTATGCCTATTATTGCCTATTTTTGTAACAATTGTATTGTTAGAAAGGACAAACGACCAAAGGGCTGATGCTTACCTCGGCCAGAGAATTAGCATTGCTATTCATCGAGGTAACTTCACCAGCCTTTTGGGTACCCTGCCCGCGGATACTGACCTGAGCTCTGTTTTTTATCTATAATTAATTAATATTTTTATAATATTGGTTGTAATTTTAGCTCTTTTATTTAAGTTTAGATTGTATTTAGAATAGTGTTAGTATAAAGTGTTTATTTTATTGTTGGATTTCTGTAACGTGGGTATGAAAGTTAATTCTCAAGTCTAAGCAACTATAATACAATATAATACTATAATATAATATAGCACAATATAATTTACAAAGCGCTAATCTGTCCCATTCAACCGTAAAATCGTAAAAATGTAAACATTGTGATATTACGCAAGTAAACTTTCCAAAACAAGTTTAGAAGACCATTACTTCCGGCCGTCCAGCCCCTAATAACCGAATTAACATATTTCGTTACAATTTAGGGACCAACGAAATTAACTCGAAATAAGATTAGGTCCAGCGTAAATAATGTGGACAAAAGTGTTTAGGCGAGGAGTCACTGTCAGGTAACATTACGCAAAATAAATAAGAGACTATGCTAAAAATCTGTCTAACTTAACTGATTGCGACTCAGTTAGAAGATAAAAAACACTACCTTCTTGCGCAGTCGGTTAAAAATAACTAATGTAATACAAAATTCTACATTACGCAAAATAAATAAGAGACTATGCTAAAAATCTATTTAACTTAACTGATTGCGACTCAGCTAGAAGATAAAAAAACACTACCTTCTTGGGCAGTCGGTTAAAAATAACTAATGTAATACAAAATTTAACATTACGCAAAATAAATAAGAGACTATGCTAAAAATCTGTCTCACTTAACTGATTGCGACTCAGAAGATAAAAAACACTACCTTCTTAGGCAGTCGGTTAAAAATAACTAATGTAATACAAAATTAGCCTGCTCCTTGCCGACTTACACGTCAGTGCGATGCCTTAACTACTGATTAGCACCCTGAAGAGAGTACTAATTTTATCAATGTAATAAAACAATTTTATTTGAATTTTCCATTTTCTTATAATTTGTTTGTTCCAAATAACAACAAAACACAACGTTTGCATGCTAACAACGAAAATACATAGATTGCGTATTTAAAATAATACTTAAGATTTTTGTGTTTCCAAACTTATTTTTGCCTTCTTTGTAAAAAACAAATGAATTATTATATACTAACAACATTGTAATACTATAAATAGCTTCTGTATCCTAACCTTGCAATATTAAATGTAAATACTGTCTTCTTCGTAACGAACAAATCAGTATCTCCTTTACTAACCATCTGCTCTAATTCTAATTGATTGGAGCGAGACGGAAGGTCGAGGGTCAGAGCGCACTTTATTTGAAAACGTAGGTCGGAGTGTAATGAAAATAAACTTACATTGTTCCCAACTGAACCTACAGCCCGACCAACCTATCTGTGCAGTTGGTCAAATGTCAGAACTAAAAATGTTCTGCAGGTAACCGTCAGTTTTGGTTATAGATAACAATAATGGCTCCCCCTTTCAACTCTACGTATAACGTGGTATCTCATTGCAATATTCGTTTGAAACTTGTAACTGTCACCATTTCAGACAGTTGGAATGAAAGTATGAAACAACTTTTATCACGTTTCCACAAATGCCGTACGAGAAAATAGACAAGACAGGTACGTTTAATTAATAAATAATTCATTTCATAAGCTGCAAACAGTCGCAAAAATAAAATTATCAGCATGGAAAAATTATAGGAGAAGAGTGACAGTCTCATTAAAGCTACCTCCAAAAAAAAAGAAATATAATAATTTATTGGAGCACTTTGTATGTTACTATGTTACTTTGTTAGTAGTGATTTAAAAGCGATATTGTTTATACTACTTAAAATATAATAGACCTATAATAGGCTGTTTTATAAAATGTATCTTTGTTCTTTCATTTGTATTATTGTGCTGTTGGTCTTAAATAAATAAATAAATATAGATAAAACCAATGATATTAATTAATATCATTGCTTTAAACTAGATGGCGCTTGCGTATTTAGTCAGCGCATGTTCAAACCGCTGTAAAAGCCGATTAAAATATGGTTAATACAGAGAGTATTGGTTATGTCCGTAATTTAAGGTAAAAATAAAATTAGATTTAGTTTGCAATATACGAAGTAAAAAATATGTTTACAAAAATAACGTTTTCACGCCAAATCTTAAAAATCTAGCGTGTTTTGCAAATAAAATTAATAAAATTTCAATTGTATTTTTTTTTTACCCGTACCATTACGCATGATTTAGCTTGGGATTCTATTTCAAATCAAGCAGAAGTTGTGACGACCTTCTCGCTGCTTAAGCCACTAGGGACATCTTACGTCCTTATTAGTTACTACAATCAGGTTACGTATCAGTCTATGTACATTGGCACTCTTTTTATATAATTTCTCTATGGTACCAACGAAAAGGCCGAACATTTCACCTAAAATATGGCGTTACTTTTATTGTGTGTTATGGTTAAAGAGATACTACTTAAAAAAAAACATGAAATAAAGTAAATGAAAGTTATCAACACTTTTGTATTTCATTTTGGCAAATTTCCTCAAGTTTTTGACTGACCACTCTACACGGTACTTTGATTTACTTTATTTAAAATTTACTTGATCAATCAATCATAGGACCAATTTTGGGGTTAAGCTGGCTTATAGGAAAAGTTTTTTTTTTTTTATTCAACACTGTTTGTGCATATGTAGCTAGAGCAATACCAGACATTACTCGCCCTTGGACAAATTAGTGAGCATTGACTGGTTTCTGTTTTACATGTACGCGCATTCCACGTTGATTTGCGTGATAATCAAAACAGCGCTATACACTTTCGCGCGCAGATGTAAAGAGATAGCTTCAGCACGCTAGTCAAAAATCAGATAATAGCTAATGAAATCTAAGACAAAAAATAATAACCCATAGTAGAAACAAGTAAAATCATTAAAAGAAAAAGAAAATACCCGACTGTAAAATGTCATATCCTATGTCCATTCGAACGTAAAGACGAATCTCATTGGATTCGTCTTGGACTCACCTCACTCGTCAAAATCGGTCAAGCCATTTAGGCTGCAGGAGGTACTATAGGAACATACAAATATTCTTACATACACTCCAAAATACATTATCCGCCTTCTTATAAGTAGACATTACACTAAGGATTGGTTGATTGATTGATCTAGCGAAAAGTACCTATGTGCAAATCAAGTTTTCACTAAATGTATTTTTTTGTTCGTCGAGTCTTTTTTTTATCTTATAAAAAAACACCAAAAACAGATATCAAAAAGTTGGATCTGTATAAATAATAGACAATTTTTTTTTATTATTATATTGTGCTTCGTGACATATATTAAGCCTGAGCATCAACATTATTTAACTATTGGCACATTGTTTCTTTGTAAGCCGTGGTAGCTCAGTGGGAGTACGCTCACCTAACACTCGCGGGGTCGCGGAGTCGAACCCAGGCGGGCCGGTACCAATGCGTTCTTTGGCTCGGCTATACGGATATACCACTGGTTTTTCGGTGAAGAAAAACATCGTGAGGAAACCTGCTTATTTCCTAAGAAGAAATTCGATGCGTATGTGAATCCGCCAACCCGCACTGGGCCAGCGTGATGGATATGGCCCAATCACCTTTCGAGGGTAGGCCAAAAGGCTGATGCATACATTTTTTTTTTTAATTTACTTTCCAATGAAACTGCGTCATCCCCACACCTCTTGCAATAGGATACTCTCCATAAAGCTGATGATGTATCGAGTGGGTGTGGTTCCCTTCGGCTGCGATCCATCATTTCGCGGCCGCGTCCGTCAGAGGTCGCTCCGTTTTAATATTTTATGAGACCACATTACTCTTGCCGAAACAATATTTCAAAAAACCTTCTAAAGGTTTATTTTATTCAGTAATGATAAGGACTGCAACGTTTCGTTGACTGTGATTGACATTACATATTTTTTATAGTAGTAACTAATTGATGATATGAGCTTAGTCGCTCCTTGACGTTAATAATAATAATAATAATAATTGTCGATCATTGTCCCGATAGTCGTTTCGGCGAACGGCCTTATAGCGAAGAGCCTCGACCAACATCTCAAGAGGCTCTCGCTAGAAGGTTGGGTGAAGGGCCAGATGCAGAGGGCAGCAATACTAGACACGACGCGCATTGTCAGGAGGTTTCTCACTCTGCAACCCGAACCGCCGGTAGCTTTTTTTAAAAAATTAATTTTATAAAAAAACCTAAATTTAAGAAATAAAATATATAAATGGAATAATAATAATAACGTTTAATTCAGGCTTGACATCCATAATACAGAAAACAATTCAAAATATAAGAAATTACAGACGGCCCACTTCCGATTAGCACTCTGGTGCACTTCCCTCCACGATTTAAAAATCGGACTCGTCAGGTTAAGGCGTCACCTTGCTCATAACTGTTCAGTTCCGAAGAATTTGCCAGGAAGAGAGCAAAGTTAAAGAGGAAGAAGTCGAAGAGCTGAGCCGCCAGAGGTCAGACAGTACTGGTATGTCGCTCACCCCTCCACTTTCCCTGGGGGAAGTGACCCCTGCGCCCAGTCTCGACAATAAGGTATAACCTTGCCGCTGATTTCCTTATCTCTCCCACAGGGTACAGGCAGAAGAACCCGTAATGACGATGCTCAAAATTATGAACTTCAACACTTCTAAATCCTCCACGGCAAATTAATTAAAAAATTTAGTACTTGAAATACTGGATACTTACTGGGTAATGACTACAAACAATTACCAAATAGCACCATCGATAAAACTGCAGCAATAACGATAACAAAGTATAAAGTTCTTACACTGGCAACCCGGTAAGCGCCCGGTGCAGCCAACGTAAAGGATCCGACGTAAATGGTGGCAACACTGAGCATAAACACTTATTTTACGGCTAGCGCCGCAGGTCGCAAGCGATAAACGCTCGAGTGTCTACAGTCTAGCTGTTACTACACCTCCTATTATTTACACTGTGTCACGGCCACTAAACTACGGATAGTTATGGCTCCCAGCAGATGAGAAGTTGAATTAGGGCCCTGTAAGTCCATGGCGCCGATCACCGTCTAATAAACGATATAGAAAGAGAGACAAATATTTTCCTCTTATTGTCTCACGTTGGACACTTATATCTAGATACTGTGGGCTTATCTCGTAACTCTGAAAGCGATAGCGAGAGTTGCGCGAGCGGGACCGCGCATAGTGCGACTAAGTTGGTACGAGCGAAATGGCATGCTCTCGCAATCAGAATCACGAACGTTTCAAAGTAAGAGGATAAGCCCGCCGAGTCGGCTTTCGTATTCTCAATTCAATGCTTTATGTACAAAAATAAGCAACTTCACTGTAAAATTTCAACCAATACGTTACTTACTCTACAATCTAACCTACTAAAAACAATATTAATATAATTGATGATTAAACGAACTTACTAAGTGAAGTTCTATCATAATTATACGAAGCACCTCGTACGAAGAGATAAGTATCCTGAAATAAATGTATTATTTACACATGTAGTACCGCATAGGTGCCACCGCTCATGCACTGTTGTTGATAGTAAGTAAATTAAAAAGTATTGTCTATGTTCACCACCACCGGTCCGCCATCTTGCCTGTCCTGTCATAGCCGTCATTTAGTTTAGAGTTTTGTGGGATATTGCCGAATGCTTACTTGGGCAACATAGCTAGCTATGGGGGATGGGCGGGTGGTTGATACTTATCTCTTCGTACGAGGTGCTTCGTATAATTATGATAGAACTTCACTTAGTAAGTTCGTTTAATCATCAATTATACTTGCACCTCGTACTCGAGATAAGTATCCTGAAATAAATGTATTATTTACACATGTAGAGGTTGAGAGATATTTTCGGTAATATCCCTGGTAATAAAAGGTTGGGTCAGTTATTAAAAGCATTATGCCTATTTTCCTCATAATTATAATCATTTATAATAGTTATATATGTAAATTACATAGATTAGCATAAATCATGATTATATCAAACATTACCTGCTAAGTGTAGGTATTTATAGTAATGAAGTAAACAACCTTAGTAATCCTTATGATTAGGTGTAAACTAGTAAGTGGACTTATTTAGTCGTAATCAATAACTGCTCTGGCTAGGGTAGTTTGATCGTTATCTGTAATGATTGGTCTCTGATAGAAACGGCCGAACGTGGCCGAAGTACCACTCCACCCCGCTGCCTTTCTTATGGCATCAATGTTAACACCCAATTGATGGGCTCTGGAGGTTGAAGCGTGACGGGTGCTGTGTGCCGTGAATATGCTGACATCAATACCACAGTCTTTAAGTGTTGCCTTGATCCATCGGCTAACGGTTTGTGTTGTCACTAAGTTGTGAGGTTTTTTAAAAGCAATAAACAAGTTATTATTTTTTCGAATAGAAGCTGTTTGTTTAATATAGGATAGCAAAGTTGTAGCGGGGCATATCTGAGGTTTTTCGCTGAAGAAAGGTATGCAAAGAATGGGTTGATTACTGCCTGCCTTTGAAGTTTTTATTAGATCGGGTATTTTAATATTTATTTGTGATGAGTTAGATTCGATGTTATCGATTTTAATTTTATGTAAAGTTTGTACTCTTTGTGCTGTTGTGAGGGCTAACAAAGTGGCACATTTCTTTGTGAGTCTCTCTAATGATAGCGTTTCATTGGGATACCACGCGCTTAGAAAATCTAGCACTTTAGACGTATCCCAGGTCACATTATATTTAGGTGTAGGAGGACGTATCCTAAAGACTCCTTTATAAAATCTCTTTATTCGGTCGTCTGTCGATATTTGTGGTCCTATCAAAAGAGACAAGGCACCTCGACAGCTATTGAGCGTCCCGTATTGGACGCCCGACTGAAAGATTTGCGTTAGAAAGTACATAACTGTCGGCACTGAAGCTTCAAGTACATTACGGCCGTTTTGGCAGCAGAAACTATACCATCGTTTAAGGCATACGTCATATTGTCTGATGGAGTTAGTACTCAGAGATGCCAGCATAATTTCTATTGATGATGGAGGCACACTTCGCCTCAGTAGCGCTTCCCGCACAAGACTCCGGCAGCCAGGGTAAGGTTTTCGTGAATCTTGCTTCTGCTGGAATGTGAGATAAGGACGTTTTCGTTAGGTTTGAAAAATATTAAGTCGGATACGAGGAGTTGTCTGAATATAGGATACCAAGGCTGTGTCGGCCACATTGGAATCACTACAATGCCTTTTGCCTGATCTGAGATAATTTTCCGAAGAGTTTTTAAGATAACTGAGAACGGAGGGAATGCATAAAAGAACCATGAGGACCAGCTTATTGTAAGGGCATCAATGGTGAACGCGTCTGGGTCTTTTTGCCAAGAAACATATAAGTCACATTTTTTATTGATGCGACTAGCAAATAGGTCAATTTCGGGAGGTCCAAACTTAGTTATGATGTTTCTGAACGCTTCATCTCTCAATTCCCATTCGATATCAGGATGAGAGCGCCGTGACTCCAAGTCAGCTACCTTGTTATCGGCTGACTTTATATATGACGCAACTACAATGATCCTTCGTTGTTCGCACCATTGCCAAAGGGCTTTTGCTATTTTGGTTAGGTGGGGAAATTGGATACCACCCATTCGGTTGATATAGCTAATGGCAGTGGAGTTATCTACCCGCATTAAAATTTGGCAATCTGTATAATTTTTGACGAAAATTTTAAGTGCGATGAATGCAGCTGTAAGTTCAAGTTGGTTGATGTGAAGTTTTCGTTCTTCGTTAGACCATGGCCCGTTGGCAGTTTGGTCTCCACAGGCAGCCCCCCAACCCGTTGTTGAGGCGTCAGAAAACAACTCTAATTTAAACTGGTCATCTCTTATCTTTTTTACTGCGTGAGGGATGACCTGAAGCCACCATTCGAGGTCTGAGTGCAATGAGTTAGGGATTTGCATAACCTTATCGTAGTTATCGTGACCTTGTAGATTTAAAAATTTACAACGTTCTAATTGCTTAGTGTACAGCCATCCATATTCGACGGCGGGGCAAGCTGATACCAAAAATCCTACGATCTGCGCGAATTGCCTGATTTTGCACGATTTTAGTTTCATAAATTTTTTGATTTCTGATAATATTCTTTCTCGTTTTTCGCTAGGTAATTGGACATTAAACTCGTGCGTGTCGATAATGTAGCCGAGATATCTACATCTAGAAGAGGGAGTCAAGACGCTCTTATTTAAATTGATTACGAATCCTAGACTTGAAAGAAATTTCTGGGTAGTTTCTACGTTAATCAGGCAATTCTTGTAAGAATGAGACATTAAACATATGTCGTCGAGGTATATGCTAGAACAGTAGCCAGCTGACCTTAGTAATCTTACCACAGGTTTCATAATTTTTGTGAATATGTATGGAGCTGTGTTTAGGCCAAAAGGTAATGCGTTAAATTCATACAGAATGCCATAGAAAATGAACCTTAAGTATTTTCTGGACTGCTCATGTATTTTTACTAAGAAATATGCGTCCTTGAGGTCTATGGTTGCCATTAGACAATCTTTAGAAACCATTTTAAGAACTGTACGTAAATCTTCGAGTTTAAAATGATTAGTTTCAATAAATTTGTTAAGATTTTTTAAATTCAGGATGAATCGCATCTTTCCGTTTGGTTTTGGTCGTAAGAAAATGTTGGACAAAAATTGATCATTGCAAGGTTCACACTTTGATATCGCTCCAATCTCTAAGAGATCAGATATAGCTTCATTGTATTGTGACAGTTCTTTAGATGTGTAGATAGGTGTTGTAGGTAAAGAAGTTTGTACTACAGGACTAGAGAAAATAAGTTTATAGCCAGAGATCCAAGATAGGATTGTTTTATCGTTGGTGATTTGCGACCACTCATTGTAAAATAAGGATAAGCGTCCTGCATGTTTTACCTCTTCTATGTCCGGCGATAATTGAAGTTGTTCTTCGGCGGCTGCGATGATGGTCTGGATTGCTTGGCGGGCTGACTCTGGTGAGAGGCAGGCTGTCGCGTCTTCTGTGTTGTCACCGGCGGTTTCCGGAACGGAGCCGCCGGAGCTTTCACGTTTAAATTGCTAGCCTTGGATGTTGACGGCTGCGGCTTGTTCTTATTGGCATTGTGGCTATATTTTATTTCAGCGCTTGATTTGGAAACAGCTTTTGCTGTTTTGAGCGCATCTGGTAAGTTTTCTCCAAATAAAAACTTGTCAATTTTTGAAGTCAGTATCTGTGATTTTACATCCTTTTTTAGTACCGACGTGCTGAACATTCTCCTAGTACTCGAGTCGGAGTGTTGAATGTCGCACAAGATTTTGGACGCATCCATTAGCTTTTTTGGAAGCTGAGTATCTCTGTTTTGAGATTCTAAAAGAGAGGAGGTGGCCCCTGCCAGGCAGGATATAGCTGAGCCAAGAAGTTTTTGTTTAGCCTCAATGGCTTTGTCACGGTTGACTAGAGTCTCCGGCAGAGCAGCCTTTATCTCGGGATTCATCAAAGGTGCACCTAGCAGTGTAGCATTGGATGGAAGCAAGTATTTTTGTTGGAGCTCCTTTTTTGCCTCTTTGGTAAGACCGTTAGATGCGACGTGTTGCAATCTACTTGCTAGTTCTTTATGAATCTCAGGTCCGTTTTGGACATTGTTTTGGGGATCGTCCCCTAAGATCTCCAGTATATCTTTATCCAGACTGACGTCTTCCGTCTCCGTGATCGGACCCTCATTTGAGGTTTGGTCTGCGTTAGTCGAAGTTGTGATTGTGAGTGATGCAGAGGGTATCTCTGTGTTCAACTCTGTGTTTGTTAGATTTTGTTCCGATGACACGAGAACGTCGTCATCAGGTATTATTTCTGGTTCATCTAGGAGCCCCAGCAGATCGTTATCTGAAAAATTTTCATTGAATAAGTATGCTGGGTATTTTTGTTACACAATGGAAAAACCCAAAGGTAGATCCGATAGTGTGCAGAATGTGGCAACACAGTCCAAAGAGCAGTGTGAATACATTCATTAAAGGCAAGCGTTATATCAAATGCGGTGAGGCAGTCCATAGATCAGCTCGAATGCATTAGATTTTGCAAGCCAAACATAAAGGAAAGATATAAATGAATAATGTAAGAGTCCCAAATAATATATTTTATTTATATTGAGGGTAGATACAATGCGGTGAGACAGTCCAAAGATCAGCTCGAATGCATTTTATCGTATGAAGGTAAAGTTAACGATAAGTAGTAGGTACATACCTTCGACACTATTTTTGGAATCCGTTTCGCTCGAAGACGATGAATCATTTTGTATACGCGCCCGTTTTAGTTTCTTTTTTAGCTTTTTTATTTGATCGCTGATATGGTCAAGATCACTGTTACGCTTGCGTTTCGGCATGGTAACTTTATTTTTTTTATTTTTTCTTAAATGATAAGTTTATGTGCGAAATATTCGTGTTGAACGGTTGAGCACTAAACTGCGAATGACGGCTATGACAGGACAGGCAAGATGGCGGACCGGTGGTGGTGAACATAGACAATACTTTTTAATTTACTTACTATCAACAACAGTGCATGAGCGGTGGCACCTATGCGGTACTACATGTGTAAATAATACATTTATTTCAGAATACTTATCTCGAGTACGAGGTGCAAGTATAATAACTATTTTGTAGTAGTAGGGCTCTTTTGCAAGTCTGCCTGGGGAAGTACCACACCTTTTCCAGTTATTCAACCGCCAAACAGTATTGTGCAATCATTACTGTGTTCCGGATTGAAGGGCGTTTTCAAATTTTTATGATACTCGGTGACAAGACAAGCGAGTCCCTCACCTGATGTTAAGCGTCTCGCTTGGCCATAACAGTTAAGTGTTACCTAGATACAGACTCCCACTGCACTACGCTCTTCTAATCTGAGATGTAAGATGCAAAATCTCTTTAGTTTGCAATCTACTTGAGTAATGATTTATCACACAATCTGAAGAGAAAAAAAACTGTTTTTTTTTGTTTAAAAATATTCAATGAGTGATGTTCTCTTTTACCTGCAAAAGATATTCATTTATCAAAAATTACATACCTATCACAAATACAGAAAAGGACTCTCCAAATTGTAAACTGTTGGACTCGCTCCAAAATGCAATGCAAAAGTGTATGCCCCGTGGGTCCATTAAAAGTTGCCATTGTCCTCTCAAAACTCGCACACTTGTTTTAAACATTAAGGGTCAGATACATTGAGATGAGTCGCATAATCGTACCACAAATATCGGAATAAATTATTTTAGGGAACCGATTTTATCTAATGCGTTTCGACTAGCTGTGACAATAAATGTATCATCTACTAGCGCCGCCCCGCGGTTTTCCCGCGTGAAAAGTCACTCGAGAACCATACAAAAATTCAGGTCGATCCGTTGCTCTGTTGCTGCTTGAAAGAGGATCAAATAAACCAACAAACAGTCTCATTTATAATAATACTAGGGATATTGCATCTCATCATCACCGTCATCAGCCAAAAGACGTCCACCACTTAACTGAACAAACAGCCTTATGGTGTGGGTTGCCGTAATCCTCTCGCTTGGCAGTATCGGAGAACGCCCACAGCTTACTTACTGATGTCCGTCCTCTGGTGGTTCTGGTTGCAGTTTTTGCCATACCCGGGTCTTCGTTGCATCTACAGAATCTACAAAAAACTCTCAAAATACTTGCTGAATTTTGTGATATCATTTCAAGATATTTACAGTACATAATTAGCACCAAACAAGAATTACACTAATAAGAATTAAAATTAAAAACATGCAAAATAAATGTCTAACTCACATAAATTACATAAAAACAAATCAAAATATGTCAAATTAAATTAATCCTAAAAAGAATAATAAGTCCACAAAAATAGCCTAAGAACGAAAGAAAGTTAACAAAAAAAAAACTATATTTTCGACACGTTTCCTATTCTTGACCAAAAAATAAAATGTCATCACGAAAAATTTACCTTAATATAATGGCTGTTCATATTTTTACCCGACTGACCAAGGAGATTTTTATTCATTGATTTATGCTTCATTAAAAATCATTGCCCGTCTTCGTGGACAGCTGAATTAAATTCCGTCTACGTATCGAGTCGCACTGCGACGTCTGATCTCACCTTAAAACATTAAAACCTATTGTTAAATTATTCCAGAACATAAATTATTGGAATGGAATTATCGACGGGATGGGACACAAACGCATTTAATAAATGCTTGTTTATCGGCCATTGACCGGTAATTAATGTTATTTCGATCTGATCGGGGAAATCAAATTATTGATAATGGAATCGCTTCTTGTGTTTTATTGGAACAAATTGATGGGAATTTACGAAGAAGTTGAAATAATGAATTATGATATGTTTCTTATTTCTATCAAAAACTCATTGGGCTCATCCACAGGCTATAAGTATTTCTGTCACCTCACATTCATGAAGATAAATGACATGAGAAACTGTAGAATAAATAAGTTTATGTGGAAAATATATTTTTCCAGACAATCTTCTATAAAATCCATTATTGGTACAGTAAGCTCAAAAAAAATCAAGATCAAAATCAGGATCAAAATAAGTCCAATCTCCATCAATATACTGATGATTTCCGTTTTCCACCTTCCGTCTCCATCATCATATTAGTTCGCTCTCATAACTGACTAGGCTTGTGGGGAGGATTTCCGCCTTCTTAGCTGTAGCTTGTGGGTTCGATTCCCACCCAGAACAAGCAATTGTGTGATGAACATGTTCATGTCATTGTTTGTTCTATATCAGGTTGTACGTCATGTATGTATTTATAAAAGAAAAAGTATTTATGTATTCTATCAGTTATCTGGTTCCCATAGTACAAGCTTGCTTAGTTTGGGACTAGATGGCGCTGTGTGTGAAAATCGTCCACCAATATTTAATTTTTTTATCTACTGGTCAAAAATTCAGTTGCAAGATTTGACCAGATCGTACATATTTATATACATAGATATATGTACCTACAAACATTGCTAGCTAGATATAAGCATTAAAAAAAGAATTTTCCAAATCGTTACAGAAAAATGATTGAGATCAAAGGTAAAAAACATTCGGTTGAATTGAGAACCTCTTTTTTTGGAAGTCGCTTAAAAAGAAATGAAACTGAAACAACGAAGCAATCAGCTGATTCACGAATGAATCTTTCTTCGCCGCCAGCCAGACCACCGGTTCGTTAAGCAGAATTATCTGGCGCTAATCTTCTGATTTCTTATCACGTATTTTTTTTCCAAATCCCAAAGGTTAATTACATAATTGATTCCTTTTGATGTTTCCTCCCGTTCACTGGCTTACGAAAATTTCCTTTTTTACGCATTGAAGCCTACTTATAAAGGGATACTGCTTCTTTTATCAATTTGTGAAGATTCGTTAAGTTAGCGATTAAATTTTTTGGGGCATAGTTATTTTTTCTCTCAAAAATCTAAGGACCAATAGTGGATACCGAACCCGTTTTATTGTACCCAGGGGTCCAGGAGATTATTATTATATTTAAAAGAAAAACCAATAACCCGACAGCAAAATGTAGTCTATGTCACTACAGGTATAAAGAGGAATCCAAAGACAACTAAATCGACAAAATCGGTTAAGCTGTTTAAACAGAAAAAATTATATAGATTATATTCTGTTGCTACAAACATACATACTAGCACACTGAATTACTTATATACTTACATTAGATAGAAAGATATGTAAAAACTCTTTATTGTGAACACCAGAAAACCAAAATCACATAGATATAGAAAAACCGTAAAAACTAGTGCTACAAATGGTTGCCTTATCGCTAAAAGCGATCTCTTCCAGGCAACCATTACCACCACCCATTACCATACTTACACACTAACTATGTAGAATTTATTAAGCACAAAAACAAAAAAATTAATTGAAATTATTATATAAACTATTTGCAGATAGAAAACAGAGCTAGGTCACTATCCGCTGGCATAGGGTTCTCTCACAGATGAACCAGATACCTCGTCACTCGGGTTTTGGTCCGATCAAAAGTCACCACAGTTTGAGGAAAGCACGGGGTGCGCGGAGCGTGACAAATAATTCCCATTGGCTATCATCAAGGTTACGCCCACCACTCTACCGAGTTAGTACGTTCCGTAGTGATGGGATAAGCAGTAGGCTGTGGCAGTAGGGCAACATTATTAATCGGTTATCTACATAGCGAACTTCCGCTCTGCCATAGTAATCGCACTCACTCGACTAATCTCAACTCACTAACATAACATTACTACACAACACCATTAAAGTACTAATTATTCCTCAGTGTCGTGCACTTCGCGGATTTTTCGAGATCGAGCTGTAAAGTCGAATGTTTTTTTTCGAGGTCCCTGCTTTCTTTGCGCGTTTCAATAGAATGTGTTATTCTAAAATGTGACATTTTCTCGAGATCACGCGTTTTGTTAGGTCCGAAATACAATGTTAGTTTACCCAGAATCAACTCAGTTACTTCAATTCATCATTTAAAAATCTATTTAGCCGGGAATCGAAATTAACAACTGAATCATACACCTAATAACCTTGAAATACTTACGACGTATACTATAGTCTATTGACAAAAACGTCATTATTGTTTACCAGAAAAACGCGGGCGAAGCCGCGGGCAGAAGCTAGTAACGGATAAAAACTTCAAACATCCTACGCACCTACGGAACCCTACTAAGCATGGCCCGACATGCTCTTAACAAGTTATTTTCTCTAGTCTCACCATAGTCTCAGGCACATGCTAGATGCTGCCGGTCGATTCTATCGTGATTTCGTTGCTTGTCGAGTTTAGTCCAAGCAGAAGGTCCCGAGTGTACAGTTTAGATAGATATCGGGTCCTTCTTAATCCTCGTTTGAATAAGGTAGGGAACCAGTCTCGAGGTAATCCTCATTACTGGGGCTGGGCGCCGGGGGCAACTACCCCCGGGGAACGGCGGAGGGTGCGTGTCCCACACCCGGCTGTGCTAGGCCGGGAGGCATCACGACACCCTCAAATGGTTAACGCTGAGTGATTATCACTCCGTTGCATGCGGTGCGCGGTACGCCGCTCCGTCTCTGTCTCTCTCGCGGACGAGTGAGATGGCGGAGGGCGGAGGAATGGCCTCTCACGCCCCGCAGCTCCGGAGTGAAGTGGTGTAGGGCGCAAGATCAAATGTCTCGAACGCCCTCTTCGACGCTGACGCGTCGGATGCCACTGGTGGCAGGCACAGCGGCGATGGTGCGGGTGGCCTCTAGCTCGCTAACGCAAGCGAGGCCTCCCGCGAGTCGCTGGCTACGCCCGATGACATCGGGCGAGCCGGCGGGTGTCAAATCCGTAGATGTTGCGCCCCGCTTCCCGGCTGCGAACATGCGCGGCGGGGCATGCAGGGCGATAGTATGTGGTAGTAGGAGCCCGGGGAATTCTCGACCCGGGCTCAGGCAGGTGGTGTGATGACCCCGCACTCCGTTATGAGCGTGGTCTCAATGACAGTAGTGCGGGGGAGGTCAGTCCATGGTGGGGCTGGGGGCGCCGTCCGTCCTCCGGCTGCGCGCTGCCGCGGGCTAGCGCCGTGTGCGCATGGGCGCGCGGCTGGCGCAGCATGCCAGGGGTAGACAGGGCCACTGCAGCGTGACGTATTACAAGTGGAGGGCTCGGAGACCACCCTCGAGAGGCGGAGGGTGAATTCGACGAGCAGTCAATTCTGGTGAGGTGCGACTACGCCTGCCCGATGCCTGCCATCGGTCCGGGAGTCCGTGCGCGGCTCAGGCTTGACCAGAGCGGAGCCGTCGCTACAGTCTCCGCCGTAGACGGCTAGCGCGGGCTGGTTTCGTCACATCTGGAGATCAACGGGTTGGGCCGCAACCGGTGACAGAGCGAACCACACCGCCGGTCGGAAGCTCGGCCGTACTTATACGACGCGAGTGTTACACGCGGCCGGCGATGTGTGGTGCGGTCCTTCCACGCTGGGGTCATGTCCGGTGAGTAGATGGGTGCGGGGGGAGAAACTCGACCCCCGCATTTCAAGTCAGGTGAGGATGGCTGCCCGGAGGATGTCTCACGGGCATTCTTGTCCGGTAGAAGAGCGAGGAGAGCCGCAACCGGTGGCAGAGCGCTACGCATCGCCGGACGGAGGCTTGGCCGCACTAAATACGACGCAAGTGTTACACCGAACCGGCGATGCGCATGCGGGTAGTTGTGGAAATCCAAACTACCCACAGTTGGTGCGGTCCATCCAGGCTGTAGTAAGTCGGGTGGTGTGTGGGGGGAGATACTCAACCCCCACATCTTGTCAGGGCTGGTGTTGGTGCGCATCCGCGCTCTCGAACCGACGGCCGAGGGGGCACCGGAGGGTGTGCCGCACGCGGATAGGTCTCCGCGGTAGCGAGCCCTGCGGTCCCGTCGGCGATTCGATGAGTGCGCGGGGTGCAGCACTGCGTCGTGCTGGAGGCTCGGCCGTGATGTCGACGCGAGTCTTACTCGCAGACACGACGGGAAGTGAGGGTAGTTGGAAATATTATTTCCAACTACGGGTAGGCTGGCTGGTGATGGAAGCACACCGGGTGCCTCGCCTATGCTCCGCCGCGCCAACGGCGATACAGGGCCAGTCGGGTGAGATCACCGGCGAACCGGTGAAGGCCCAACTAGCCCGATCAGCACAGGAGGCGCGTGTCGAGCTCCGGCGTCGGCAAGTCGGTGTGCTTCGGTGATAGTCCGGGCGGCGACGGCGGCATGTCTGGCGTTTCCGGAAAACGCCTAGACAGCCGGGCGCCGCGTGGTGCGCGGGTGCGCTGAGGTGGCGCCGGCGCGCGCGGTCCCGCTCTCGACGTCTATACCGAGACGGAGTGCCAGGACCGCACAAGCGGGCCTGGCAATGAGTCACAACACTACTTTATACGTGCGTTCGCCAGAAAGGGACAACTGCATGGGATATCCGCAATGAGGAAAAAGGATAAGTGACGACGTGTCCATTATACGCTGAGCTCAGCTGTCTTGTAAAACTTAATTATTTTACTTACCGATGAAAAGTTATTCCGTCTTTTTTGTAGTTTGAGTGCGCGGATGACTTTCCACACAATTTCACTGCACAGATAGTCATTTTTGTTTACTGTTGGTTGTCAGGAAAATAAAACAACCGTTTTATTTTGTAAGCCGCACGCACGCACGCACAGCTCCGGCACTTGGTCGGAACTGAGGTTCAATTTTGGGGCGGCGTCTTATATAAGTCTTATAAAACTTATGTGTTGCGCGCTAGGCTCGTCCTAGACTAGGTATCTAGTTCTATTCATCTGTGGGTTCTCTAAAGGCTTTCTGTTTTATATCTACATATATAAATAAATATTGGTGGACGTTTTTCACACACAGGGCCATCTAGCCCCAAACTAAGTAAACTTCTGCTGTGGGTACCAAATAACTGATAAAATACATTAATACTTTTTTTTTTTTGTAAATACATACATAGAAACACCCAGACAAGGAACAAGCATCCATGTTTATCACATAAATGTTTGTTCTGAGTGGGAGTCGAACCCACTACCTATGGCTCAGAAGGCAGTAATCCTCCCACTGAGCCACAAGCCTTCCAAACAACCCAAAAACATTACCCTCTTTTTTGGGCAGTCGGGCAATTATTACGTCTCAGTTCGCACGAAAACCGCTCACAAAAGCAACTCTGTATTACCTTTGTAAGCACCTACCTACCTACCGTAGATCGTTAGTTAGGGAAGTTCTATTCTTCAAACTAAACAATTGCGTTACATCAAGTGAAAGACAATTAAGCCAGTATAATATAAAGCTTTGTCTACATAATGCGGGGATCCTGGGTCCGATCCCGTCCCTGGAACAGAGGTCCGGGTCCGGGCGGACAGTTTCCGGGATTAGTGAGGACCGGCCACAGTCCGGGATCAAGACTACGTTTGTTTGATGTTATGTAGTGGAAAGGTTTTTAGTTGTATTGCATTTATTACTGAGGAGGTATTATGAAGTTCAAGGCTACTAAGTAACGATGATCATGGAATGTAATTTCCTTGGCTCTTTTGTTTTTGCTGCTGACTGATTAGGCGTTTGATCCCAGCTCTTGTGAATGTAGCCTAGATATTGGTTGCCAATTAGAATTATACAATGTATACCTGTATTGTCCCATCGAAAACAAAAATATCTAGTTTCGTAGTCGTGCCGTCTCGTGTCTTTCCACCGTAAAAAGTTGTGAAAAAAAGCAAGGTAAAGCCAAGTCTGCTATAAGTGAGTCAGAAAGCACTTATTCATTTTGGTTAGTATGGAAGCCCCTATTCTACAACTTCGTCATAAAAACATCAATATTATGATAAAAATTTAATAGTGAGTTTGATTTGTTAGGTTGAGAACGCTGATTATTCATAATTAATTATAATGGTAATGTTGGGGGAAGTAAAGGTGAAACAACAAAAAAAATATATAAATACTTATAATGGTACCAAAGTAAATCTAGCCCAAAGGCACTTAGCTCAAAGTTAATTGACTTAAAAAAAAAATTGCATGATAAAATAACATTTTACTAGTAGTATTACACGATAAACATTTGGTATTATGTTGTGAAGACTCACCTCAAAAATTTGGCTGAGTGCTGTGCTTCAATCGAGCATTTTGAGAACATTCAGTAAGGAATCCCACCGTAAGCGTGTCAACGCATAACGAAGTGGTCTTTATCTGAAGGGCTTCAACTTCGTGATTTATCCATAAAAATGATGTCAAACAATACGCCATATTTTCAGATTGCTAAGCCTAAGAACCTGCCATCGCCTGAGTATTTGTGATTCGCCGGTTGTCCGTCACTGAGGCACTTTGTGTGCATAGGAAAGTTTCTAGCGGCTCAGATGTTACCCTTACCGTAGAGTAAAGTCGCTCAGTAGACATCTAATCCAGTAAAACATTGACATTGGCCCTTAGCCGCGTCTACAGTAGTCTCGCTCGCGCAACTGAATTTTGAACTGCGTGTGATTTTTTAAATTATATTATGTTTTATGTGTTTATGACTAAATTACAAATATTCTAAAGATTTTTGTTTTTGTTTTTATATCTTTTAATTTTACTGAGAATAAAAAAAGCTATTATTATTAAAAGTAGAATTACTGCTGCAAAATAAGGAAATTATTACTGCAAAAGCCTATGACACTCCTGGTACAGACACGAATCTGACAAGACCTCGTAATCCGAAATCAAATTAATAGTTTAGAAAGTAGGAAACAAAGATTAAAACATTACCGTCCTTCTCGGCAGGCGGGTTAAAATGAGGATTTTTTTCGAAATTGGTAAATATATCAAAAGTGTCGGTAACTTTTGTGAGAGAAAACCAAAACACCACGAAGCCATGCGGTGTCTGTCAGTCTGTAGTCAGTGCCCCTCTTATAAAAAATAGAGTGAGCATTCTGAGAATTGCTTGTATTAGAATTTATTCATCGCCGTACGCAAAGTTTCGGCGTTGCAAGTCGGGAATACTGAGAGCTCGTGTTGCAGATAAGCTTACCTACACGTGGATGCTGCTTCACAAGATGCGACACTGGGGTTATGAGGTTGGTTAACATTTTGGTCTTTTGTAACGTTGTGAACGAGTTTTGGCTTATTGTTTTCTTTCTATTCAAGTTAATAGGCCGCCTCTCTTAGGCCGCTTCCCAAGTGCCCAACCAAAAAATAAATTTATAGTTTTTATGGTTAATCCTTGTATTTTTTTTGGTCAAAAGCTCCCACGCTTCATCTGGAAGTTCTTATTTGAATCCGCGCAATGTTATTGTAATTTAGGGTCCTAATTTCAATGTTTTTGGTGTTTGTTTTAGCTGAAAAACAAACACGAATTAAAAAGTTGTTGAGTATGATGTTGGGAAGCCGCCAGCGATAGATAGCTGGTTAATTAAAACAGCCCTATAAACGATAATTATAAATAAGTTGAAGAATTATCAAATAATTTCCCATATTATTCTACATGCCCTGTAAGTAAGATTGGCAAGCAGTGGTAAATCTCCCATTTTACAGAAAAAAATATCCCGAGTAAGATAAACGCCACAGAATACTATTACTCCTATTATGTCATAGTTATTCCATTGTTGTCGTTTTTTATTATTTATTTCGGATTCATTTAAGAAATTATGGTGTGTAATAATTCCTATAGGCAAAAAGTTTTACAATTGGTTTCATGTCTATTTATCACTCGGAAGAAAGTGCGAATCGCAACTCGTGGTACAACAACGACAACCTCGTTGGTAATCGATCGCATATATATATATGTGTATATATATATACTATAATTTACAGGGTCCGATATATGACCTAACTAGTATCCCTACAAATAGGCTCAGTTGTTGGCCGGCAACAGATGGCTTAATTTTTTGGCGTCAGGCGTAAAAACTTCCTCCACAGACTTCAAGAACGTCAGCAGTGGTTCAGTGGGTGTCGAAACCTGGGACGCTAGTCTCGATTTTTCGCTACAGCACTTTGCAACCGAATTCGGTCGCTATGACGCAAAAATTCGACCTTGAACACGAATTGTTAACGAAAAAACGCAATGTGGTAACGCAACGCAACCTAGTGTGTGTCGCGGTGGAAAGCTCTTCCAGCCTGTAGGAACACGGATAACTGTTTCTTGCCGCGCACTCGTTATATCTCAAAACAATGGTAGCACGGCAACATTACAACATTATGCAGGGTAAAGTGCGCGCGTGATTGTAAATATGAATAAAGGATCTTTATCGTCTGCAAATCTCGATTTTTATGCTCATACTGTGTTTTCATGTGACCTAGTAACGCGCATTGTGTGAAAACTTTTTAGCTTTTGAACATTTCTAATTTTATTTTTACCTTAAAATAATAACTCTTTAATAACCACTCAGGGCGCCACCTAGAACGTAAACTCAAATTCAACGAATCAAAATCTCCCGAAACCAGTCGGAATCCTACATCCGTAGTAATATTTACGTGAATAACATTGTAAGTTTTTTTTTACTGGTAAGTAAATATTTTAAAAACCCATTATCATCCTTGGTACAAATCATTTAGCGCTTCTGCTTTTCTGAATATTGGCTTTTTTGTAGAATAACGACGCCACGCCCAATACTAAATGATACAAAAGTATCTACAATGCATAAAATATCACGTAAAAATCCTTTTAGACGGGATTTGCTTCCAAAGTCGGGGACCAAATCGGGATATCCCGGAAATACTCTTATGTATTCTGGGTAGGATCAAAAGGCGCGCGTTGCATTGCACAACACGTACTAGTAGTGTACTGATTGTATCGATATAATATCGATAGTACCAACTAAAGTTCCAAACCTATTTTCAGGCAACACGGGATGTTTCTTCACTGTACTCATCATTAAGACCAATTTATGGGACCAATGCTGAAATCGTAAAAAACAAAATCAGCGGTTCCTTACATTTATCGAGGTTAAAATATTTCTTTTCTATGGAACAGTTGCTTTTTATCGCGATTTTAGTTTTGGCCCCGTAGTAAAAGTTGGTGTACAATGATATCGTAGCATTATGTCCGAGATATAACGAAACACTTTGTACATACTATATTCTGTCACTTTCATTGTAATGAACATGAAAGTAACGGAGACAAAAACTAAAATTTATTCTAGTCCACTACTCTAGGTCAATAAAAAGTTGATGAATAATAGCCGATACAGTTCTGATAACATGTATTTAAAACAAGGTTCTGTAATGTGAAAAAAAAAACTTACAAAACTTTGTAATTCCGTAGTAAATTGACATAATGCTGTAGTAGTATTGATTTAAACCACTCAGTATTTTCAAACAAGGTTAATCAATCGAATAGAATGCAGAAAGTATCTCAGCTAGACTCATCCTCATCAAAATTCAACGTAGCACGTGCTTTGATAATTCTACGGTGCACAGCGCAGCTCCTTGAAAGGTTTGAATCTAAACTCCTTTATCGATACTTTTCCCATCTCTAGTTGCACGTACTACGTGCATTTTTATTGAATTATCTGGTACAATCAGATATGTTTGGGCCCCTGCGATTGTTCCGGTATTACGCCTCGTACTACCGCTTTGTGTTGTCATTTGCATACGTACTTTGTGTCGCCGCTTTCTATAATTCTCCAAAACGTTTGATCTTTCGAGTTTTCATATGTGATAATAGTGGTCTATTGTTAATTTTGTGTTCGTTAAAATGTATGAGTGTGGATAAATTGTCCTGATAATCAGTGTCTTTTCGTGATGTTTCCAAAACTCTGTCGAAGCTTCCAGTAAGCTTCCACCACTTTACAGAAACATGACTTTGACTAGACCGTGACCTAAATTATTGATTTAGTATATGACTTACTTGAATTATTTCAAAACTTGACTCTGGCTTAATACACAGGCTTAGTAATAGGGCCTCGTTGGATATACTTCTGGTAACCCTAAAAAAGTACTTTATAATATTACTTTAAAAGAATATAATGCTTATATTGAAGCTCAGCTAAATAGGTAATCGCACCTACGCACCATTGTAGCGAGTATAGTTAACCTGTTATCAGTTTAATATGTTACACGTACACACAAGTCTAAATAAAATACTAACCTAAGTTTTACGAAACTCATCACAAAATCACACAACTCGTGAACCCTCGAACCCAACCCCAACTCATACAAAACAAGAAGCCCAGTTATAAAACAATGCCGAATCTTAATAAAAAAGTTAGAGACAGGTTCTACGCAGGAGCACAATTTCACTCACGTTCGACTATAAAAAGTCTACAAAAAGTAGCACTTGTAACCCTTCTTACTGGCCCCGTAAAGCTAAATGCACACGGGAAATATGGCTCTGTTTTTGGGCCCCATTTGTTGCTTGAATATACGACGCAGACCATGCCCTCTATTTAGGACAATGGGAATAAAATCTGCAGAAGGTTTCTTCAGGACTCGGGTAAAATTTGCAGAATATTTTTGTGTCAGGACTTTGATACTCTTGTTGGTTGGAATTAAATTGCCAAATAAACTAGAAAAAACCTTCCCCAATTTGATTAGACGTAGATACGACTTGCAAGTTCCAAAGCTACCAGAACTTGTGGAATAACTTAACGAGCCTCCTGGCTTAGTTGGTATTGCATCTACCTCCCGGCTTCGATTCGCGTCCGCCGCGCCGGACAGATAAATAATAATAAATATTGGTGGACGATTTTCACATACAGCGCCATCTAGCCCCAAACTAAGCAATTTTGTACTATGGGAACCAGATAACTGATAGAGTACATAAATACTTTTTTTGTTGTAAATACATACATAGAATACGTAGAAACACTAAGACAAAGAACAAACATCCATGTTCATCACACAAATGTTTGTCTTGGTTGAGAATCGAACCCATAACCTACAGCACAGAAGTTGAAAATCTTCCCTTTGAGCCACAAGGTTAGTCAAGATGTTTGAATGATTAATTTAAGTGTCTGTTCTGGGTCTGGGTATATTCCTCTGAATTATAATATTAGTTAGGAACGAAATTGGGATTAGTTTAGTTTACTTACGTACTGCATTAATTTTTGCGGCCTAACAATCGTGAAAAGGAGATAAATTTCTTTTCCTCAGCTGGTTAAAGAATATTGATAGATTTTTTCACTTAATTACTAGTTATGAAAAAAGAGAAAAGAAAAACCATTTTCATGACTGACTGTGAAAAATAACTATGATAATGGTTTAACGCCATTATTATCATATCATACTATTTATTATTATTATTGTCGCGGTTTATGGTCTTTTAAATGACCACCTCACTCAAAAAAAGTGAGGTGGTCATTTAAAAGACATAATGACATAAGAGGTCTTTCGACCTCACAGTTCGGAACGCACCATTAGTACGAAGTGTGAAGTAATGGGCCTGCAAGTGTGAGTGTACCCTACGCATTGATGACCAACTTTCTTTCATTCGAGTCGACAGTTTAACAAACATCGTAAAGCAAGTTATTTCTGCAAGTTTTATTGTCATGAAACCCAGCAAAATATTTTAGGGCCCGTCACAAGTTTCACTTAACCGGTATCAGATTTAATGTCTCTTATAGTAAGTTTCCATGGAAGGAAGTTAACGACATAAAACTAAACTGAGTTATAGATAGTCATAAAATAGATTGAATAAATTATAACTACCCGTGAAAATACTAAAATTGTAGTAAAATAAGTTTTTAAATGTTTATGCGAAGACAGGGTTTTAGTATGCGATGAAACAGCTATCTTTTTTAACACGTTTATCACTATTAACATGTTATTAATTTATTATGAAACAGCTATCTTTTTTAACATGTTTATCACTATTAACATGTTATTAATTTATTATGAAACAGCTATCTTTTTTAACATGTTTATCACTATTAACATGTTATTAATTTATTATGAAACAGCTATCTTTTTTAACATGTTTATCACTATTAACATGTTATTAATTTATTATGAAACAGCTATCTTTTTTAACATGTTTATCACTATTAACATGTTATTAATTTATTATGAAACAGCTATCTTTTTTAACATGTTTATCACTATTAACATGTTATTAATTTATTATGAAACAGCTATCTTTTTTAACACGTTTATCACTATTAACATGTTATTAATTTATTATGAAACAGCTATCTTTTTTAACATGTTTATCACTATTAATATGTTATTAATGTTATTAATTTAATTAATTAATTTATTTATTTATTAATGTTATTAATGTAGTTATTAATGTTAACTATTTATGTTATGTTAACTATTTAACATGTTTATCACTATTAGTATTGCAATAAAATAATTCTTATTCTTATACTAATGAATTACTAGATATGGCATATGAATCAGGTATTTGTAGACGATTACGGTCCATCTAATCTTGACCTCGAGTCACAATATAAGATTACAAACAGTAACTGCTACAGTATCTAACTAGTAGTTCGCGCCGAACTGAGACCTCGTGACCCCTATATCATCTTTACAACCCCTTGACCGATTCAACTCATATTCGAACTTAATATACACACAAACATGCAAACATACATACAAATGCCGATTTGTCCCAGTAAACTCTGAGACCTTCGCTTTGCTCGGTCAACTACCTACAGCAAATATGTTTTTCTTAATATAGCTGTAAATAAGAGTCTGCCTAGATTTCTTTCAACGAAAATCGATTGCTTGTTTCACCTTTTTCAATCCGTACAGCAGCCGACTTAGATAAAAGATAAATCCTGAATCCTTCTTATTTATATTCAAAGGTACTACAAATAGAATTTGTATTTCTCGACGCATCTACGACAAGTAATAACTACGTATTGGACGAATAAAACACTGGATATGACTCTTTCCTTTCTCACGGTTACAACTTTCAATGTCTTAATCAAATTACGTAGAACTACTCCATCAAGTAGTCGTATAGTCGTGGTAGCTCAGTGGGAGCACCTCGCCTCACACTCGTGAGGTTCAACCCGGGCGGGCCCGTACCAATGAGTTCTTTGGAACTTACGTACATCTGCGCTAAGAGGATCGCCGATGCAACAATGACGGTAATCGGTGGCTCGTGCAGTTTCCGCGGGCAACCGAATTTCATTCCGAATACAGACTTCGAATAGGACAATTAGCATAGTTTAGTAATTAATTTAATTTTGTATTATTTCATTTATCAATTAAATCTCGTTATATCAATTCCGGGTTTTTTTCGATCCTTCGGCTGCCGCTAACGTATTTAGCATGTGCGTCCAGCATTAGTATAAGAATTTCAGACATTTTGGTCAGAACTTCTATTCACTGTAGTATAGGTACTTATTGACCTTTTTTCACCAAACGTTCATGTTGTTCTTGTCTAATGCCTGAAACGAAACAGACTTTATTGCATTCTTTACTTCATACTTTTGCCGAACTGAAACCTCACGCCATAGTAACATCACAACGCCTGGACAGATTTTGCTTACATTCCTTTATAGTAATGCAATACTTGTATATAAAATTTCATGAATATCGGATTAACATTTGGCATGTTATCGTCGAAAAAATATGCACAAAACATAAACAAACTTACATACAAACAACGACTACTTCCCGAACACCCTTCGCTTCGCTCGGTCATAAGTACTCGGAGTACCTACAAAATGTAATATTGATAGATATATAGATAGATTATATTGTTCACACAAAATTTTACATAATTTAAAAAGAGGGTTAAAAACTAGTGTAACAACTGGCGGCCTTATCGCTAAAACCGATCTCTTCCAGGCAACCTTAGGTTTGAGAGGATTCGTAGAAGAGGTAGAAGACGAGGTGTGCAATGAAGGAGATATTGATAGATTATATTTGTTGTTGATTTTAATTTCCCGCGCCAGTGCAGGGGTAAAATCTTTTAAAATACAAGCCCTAAAAAGATGTACAGAAAAAAGTTATATACTTTTAATATACAGGGTTATAAGGAAAGGGTATGCTAAGCCGAAAGGAGCTCATAGTACTCATGATTGTGAACAACTTTCACTATGGGACCAACCCTGAAATCGAAAAAAAAAACAGCGGTTCTATACATTTTGTTGAGTGTCATTGTCATTTTTCAATGGAACAGCTGATCTCCATTTCAGGGTTGGTCTCATAGTAAAAGTTGTTCCTATTGATGAGTACAATGAGCCTTTTTCGGCTTAGCATACCCTTTTCTTATAGCCCTGTATATACAGGGTCATAAGGATAGGGTACGCTAACCCGAAAGGGGCTCATAGTAACCATGATTGTGAACAAATTTCAACAAAAACATGATGTTCCATACATTTTATCGAGTGTTATTGAGATTTTTCAATGGAACGGCTGATTTTTTTTTCTCGGTTTTAGGTTTGGTCCCATAGTAAAAGTTGTTCATAATGATGAATACTATGAGCCTTTTGCGGCTTAGCATACCCTTTCCTTATAACCCTGTATAATATTAATATAATTTTCAGTTAAGTATTTCATATCCATAGATCAAGAAGTCCAAGCCCAAGAAGTACATATATGAGGGAGAGACGTTGATGATTTCCCTGGAGAGAGAAGATGTCTTTGCTGCTTAGTATGTAATTACTGGGTGTAAATAATATAAAATTGTTTTAGTCGGGCCAGATTGACCCTTGGTGGCTTCATGGGTCTGCCGGATACTGGATTTTGCTGCAGGGCCAGCACGCGCACCGCGGCAAAACCTTTTTTTACGCAAGAACAGGACACGGCTACGATTATGTATACGTTTGTCTCTATTTTTACGACATGAAGAGTAGAGAAGATTTTGTCGCTGCACAAGAAAGAATAAATGAAGGAAGAACCAAATCGACGTTTTGATTCAACAAACTGCGTAGACCCAAACACGCAGCTTTATTTGGCACGTATTAAAACACATACTAATCTTCATCATCTTAGTAGGTATTAACTCTAGTCGGGGCCGGATTTCGCAATAGGCCGAATAGGCCCGGGCCTAAGGCGGCAAAATTTTGGGGGCGGCAAAATTTTGGGGGTGGCAAAATTTTGGGGGCGGCAAAACTTGATGATAGTTTTTTGTTTAATGATCACGTCGACCTCTGTGAACTCGCACGTCAATGTTTATAATAAGCACGTAAAATAAACAAGTGCTAGGTTCCAACGTTTCGATCATCGTGCGAAATTCACATTTTCTTGCGTTTTTTGGCAATTACAGTTTAATTGCTTATCGTGGTTCATGAAAATTAATTTTGCGATAATATATAAGCTGTTTCTATATATTATTTTTGTTATAGATCTTAAAGACTGTTTATGAAAATGTAAGTTTTCCAACTAACTATAGCTTTTTGCGAAACTAACTATAGCTTTTTATTGGAACGTACAATTAAGACTAACCACATGCAAAATTTCAATTTTGTAGGTCTGCTAGAAGTACCTTGAGATATTTCGTTTTAAAATGTAGGTACAAACTTTTGGATAGAACTTGTAATTTGTAGATGTGATTCAGCTAGTACACTCTGTAACTCAAATTTCAGACTTCTGGCTTTACTCACAACGAAGATACAGGCGGGTCGCAAGTGCCTTGAGTTGCTGCGAGAAAAAAAGCCGTGCCCTTGTTGTTTTCGCTCGACTTGGGAGGGGATACTGCCGTGCCCCCAGATTTAGGCTTAGAACACCCGGGAGACTTTTGTCACTTTGACCTGTTTGGTCAATCTGGTCCAATCCAATGGAAATTGGAGATGTATATATAGCAGTTTGAGCACGCTTTCGCATCGCAACGTGTGCTCACCTCCATACATATCCATTATCCATAAGCAGGACCCAGAATGACGAAACTAACATACAAAAAAAGTCACCCTTGCGCGCTAAGCCTTACCTGTGGCGAGTAAAACCTCAACGCGCAGCTAGTCACTCATTACAAACTCCAGATGCCTAAAATTGGAATTCCAGACAGGGTCAATGTCCTAGATGACAAAAACCAGTGTAATTAAGCTTCATACATTTTTGTCACCAATTACTAAGTTACACTGAAAATTTGATTCTTATTTGTGGTTAGAATCTCAAAGAAAAGGCGAACGTGAATTAAATTGTTTCTTAACAAAGTTATGATTGTAAAATACTAGCTGTTACCCGCGACGTTGTTCGCGTGGACATAAAAAAAGTCTATGTCCGTCTGCGACCCTTATGCTATATCTATGCAAAAATGCACGTTGTTCCGTTGAGCCGTTTAGCCGTGATAACGCGACATACACCCATACAGAGAGACAGAGCTACTTTCGCATATAATAATATTACTAGTTGTTAGTTACATACAGTAACTCCTTATTGACTGCCCCGGTGGCTCAGTTGGTAGTGAACCTATCTTCTGGGTTTGGGGGCATTAGAGAACTTTCAGATGTTGCAACTGCAAGAATTGTGTACTTTAGTTATTTTCACTCAGTTATGTCGTACGGATTATTGATTTGGGGTAATGCAGCTGATGTAAAAAGTATATTTGTCCTGCAAAAGCGTGCTGTTAGGGCTATCTATAGGCTAGGCTATAGAGAATCTCTTAGAGAAGTTTTTGCACAGGTAAAGATCCTAACATTGCCAAGTTTATATATTTTTTTAAATATCATGTACGCTCGTAGGAACATTCACAGGTACAAAAAACAAAGTGATGTTCACAACTACCCGACAAGGAACAAGTCTAAACTTGTTCTACCTAAAACTAGACTTGCTAAAACTGCCAATTCCTTCATTAAAAATAGTATATTCTTCTATAATCTACTGCCTGATACACTGACGAATAAAAATGACACACAATTTGAAGAAATAGTTAAGGGCTTTCTAATGGAGAAAGCATATTATGAAATTAATGACTTCACCTGTGATAAAGACTCTCTGCATAAATTGAATGCTATATGTAAAGATGACAGATAGTGATAATATTTTTAAGTTAAAATTCAAATTGAAATTATTATTGTTATTGTTATTGAAATTATTATTATATTTTTTATTGTTTTATGATGCTGACATTTTTGATTATTTTTAATTTTATGTTATTGTAGTATTAATAATATACATTTTGTACCAAAACTGACATTCATAAGTGTACTGTGTGTACCCATATTTGAGAAATATATGAATTGAATTGAATTGGGGGCGTGGGTTCGATCCCCATCTAGGACAAACATTCATGTGAAGAATATTTGTGTTTGTTCTATGTCTGGGTGTTAATATCTATATAAGTATGTATTTAAAAATATCTATGTACGTATATCAGTCTCTGGCAGCCATATTACAAGCTTTGCTTAGTTTGGGGTCAGATGACCGTGTGTGCAAAAATGTCCCAGATATTTATTATTATCAAATTTTATCAAGATCCGTTCAGCCGTTTAGCCGTGGTATCGCGACAAACATCCACACAGAAAGACAAAGTTATTTTCCATAGTTCACTAGATGGTGGTGATCCATTTTTTGACATTCTGTATGGACTGACAGTTGTAATGAAGGGAGTTCTGAATCGCGCAAGCGAAATTTTTTCCTCGAGACGAACGTACTAATTTATATACCTCGATCTTTATTGTTCCTAATACGACTGCGGCTATATTCCTCTGAATTTTAAAAGATTAGTGAGGATGAGGCAGTTTTGTGCCAAAGGAGCTTTTAAGTCGCGCTCACTGTTCTCGAATACTCAAAGGCAGCAAAAATCCCAACTATTTTTGAGTGCAAGAACTGTTCTTGTGCCAGTCATCGCTACAACTAGTCGGAGGTCGTTAGCAGAGTTACTGACAGGAAGATAATTACTAGAGTTTCACTTATTTAACAGATACCTGCCTGTTTGGAAACTTGACAAAGAATTTCACAAGTTGTGGAATTTTTTTGTGTAAATTATGGCTGTAATCATTTTAAAGTGGCTTATTTTTATTAACTATTGTCGCAATATTTCATAATCTTTCTAAGCACATATTTTTCCGCTAACCCGCACTGGGCCAGCATGGAGGACATGGCTCAACCCAATCACACTTCGAGGGTAGGCCGATTTCTCAGCAGTGGGATATTTAAAGGCTGATGCAGACATCTTTTTTTTTTGGCCCTACGGCTCAACGCCATACGCGTTCGCCAAAGTCCGTTAACGTTGTAGTCGCCATCTTAAAAAATGTTTTCGGCGCGCTCTGCGTTCTTAACATTTTTTTAATTTTTGGCATGATCGGCAATTAGGCATCAAAGAAGACCGAGTAAAAATTTTTGTACTATGTTTTGTGTTGGGACGCTACCACGAACCTTAAAAGGAATTGAGCAGGAGAGGCAGAGTGTGAGGCTGATGTTAAGTGACGACAAGGATGATAACTAAAGGCCTCGCTACATTACCAGATCTGACATCGTGCGAAAGGGACAACTAGACTTGAATTTCACGGGAGCAAAAGAAACAAAATACAAAGGTTATAGCTTCTCCCCTTAACTCATATATAGCCATCTCTTTCACACGATGTCAGTTTGGGTTTTCTATAGCCACTTTTACTTAGCCTGGAATGGCCAAGAATACGCGGAACACATGAACAAGTAACATTATTATCAAAAGAAAAAAAAATGCTCTATTGCGAAGTGCCTATTTCAATCCAGCGCTGATCTTCCGTTGAAGCCGTTCAGTGAAGTCACGAAAGGCTCGAAACAGTAGTGCGGCGTAGAAACAAGAGTCACTAAACACAAATACATCGTACACGTATCTATATCTATATAAACATCAACATACAAATATCTCAATGTTGCCATCCACACCCGGGCGAGCGGCTAGCTCCGGGCTCGATTTCACGGATCGTCCGTTCCGCAGAAACTATTCCACGGTAGGTACCGCGTCAATTGAACATAAATGTTTACAGTACTAAACGATGGATATTTTTTTATTCGAATAGGAAGCCATTGTTACATCTTTTAGAATATAAGTTTTATGTGTATTATAAAAACAAAAATAGAACTAGTTGTAGCCTACTTTATTCTACAATAACTAGTAGTTCGCGGCGAACTGAGACCTCGCGACCCCTATATCTTCACAACCCCTGGACCGATTCAGCTCATATTCAAACTTAAAAATTGTATTGAAATGAGCTACTTGCCTACAAAATTGCATGAAGATCGGATTAACGGTTCGCAAGTTATCATCGGACAAATATACACACAAACATAAAAATACACATACAAATGCCGATTTGTCCCAGTAAACTCAGAGACCTTCGCTTCGCTCGGTCAACAAACTTTAATATTATTAAAATAACTTATCAAGAGAAAGGGAGTAAGAAAACGAATCTACACAATGTTCGAAGATAACAAATATATATATGATATTCATCGTTATCATCAACCAGAAGATTCATCAGAATTTATCTTAGAGCGCCACTCTGAACGACTGTCATTTGCTTATAACATTTATGTTAACTTATAACATTGTATGTTCGTGATGAACAAAACTGTTGTTACCTATCTATTTATCTTTACCATCTTTGTACACAGTTTATACAATAAAGCTTTTCCGATTCTGATTTTGATTCTGCTTCCACCGATTGTCCGCGTCTTGCACAATTTCGTCAGTCCACCTAGTGGGGCTTACTTATCTACGCTGCGTTTTTCGGTCCCCGGTTGCCACCCAAAAACCTTTCTTCTCCGTCTGTTATCGGTACTAAAATAATATGACGAAAAATAAAGTGTGTTCAATTAAAATATTAATGTTATTTTACCCTCCGGACATAAAGAGGAACCCAACGACACCTCTCTCGTCAAAATCAGTCAAGCCGTTTCCGCTACGAGGTAATATAAGGACAGTTCCACTTCATCAAATGATACTTTCTGAATGATTAACATGTTGATTAAAATACCAAAATTGGTATATGTAATTATGTATGCCTGTAATATTTCAGGAATTCCTAAATTCCTCATGGATTCCATTATCAGAACTGGATTTTGATAGCAATGGCACCAATCTGGAAGTATATTCTTTTAAATAAAAAAAGCATTTTCCTAATCGGTTCATAAATGACGGAGTTCTAAGGTAACAAACATAAAAAAGGTCGAATTGAGTACCTCTTTTTTTGGAAGTCGGTTAAAAACTCATTTTATCATCATTTGTTATCTTCGAACTTTGCTTTTATTATCTGTCACTTTATGCAAAGAAACCAGAGGACTACCCCCATTCTACTCTTCGTTTATGTCTACTTCAGACTGCCGCCGCGCCGCCATGTTATGCCATAGTTTTGTACTCTGTGGTCTGTTCATTTGTTTCCTGTCATAGTCGCCATTTTTTGGGGCGGAAATCTGTTGATATGCACATTTATGTTGTAGGTCCTCTGGTTTCTTTCGTCGTGGATTCACCGTTTACAAAGCTTTTATGGATCAAATTGCCATACAACTTGATAGCGGGGAAACCACCACAGGCCCTTTAATTCCGACTATCTTCGGTTGCAGTCGAGCAACCAGGGGCGTAGCCTGTTTTCAGCATTTTTAGTAAAGTATATAAAAACGTGCATTGCTATATTAAATACTAATATTAAATATTATTGTACAAAAGTTTGCAAAACCGACTTCAAACGCCTTGAGTTCACTTTAATCGCCCTAATTGTTTAGGGTTCATTTCGATTTCTCCAGGATCCCTATAATACTCCCCCCCCGTGGGTTCCCGCCTTGTCGTGGCGGGGGGGCTTAGTAGCCGTGGACTGGTCCCCCACGGTGAAGCTAAGCGGAACCCGAGGAGGGGCCGCTTCTTCCGGGCTGTGCCTCCCAGGCTCTGTCGAAGCGGCCGGTAGGTTGGGGTGCTGTATGGGCAGCATCGCAACTGAGGCGGGCTGCAGTGTGGGGGTCGCACTGCAGCTGAGGGTTAGGGGCCGCGGCGGAAGAGGACTGTCGGTGTGTCGTTGCCGCTTTCCCTGTCTTCCGCGGCCTCGACGGGGTCGCCACCGTTAGATGGCGGACGCGGTGGGGTCGCAGGGGAAGAGGAGTGCCGGTATTACGGTGCGCCGTCCTCCCTATCCTCTGCGACCGTGAGTTGGGGAGGCTTTACGCCTCCCGGAGGGGGTAGGCTCGCCCGGCGCCCCGGACAGTCCGGGTAGCGGCGGTGCGAGCCTTGGCGGCCTTGAGTGGCTGAGTGGCTTGGCCGGCGTCCCAGCCTTATGCTGGGTAGCGGCGGCGCAAGTCGGGGCCCTCTCACCCACCTCTCCTATGAGAGCAGGTGCTGTAGGGCCCGGGGGCCTTCTCCGCACGCCCCAGAGCTTTTATCTGGAGTGCGTGTAGAAGGCGGTCCGGACGTGGTCCGGACGGAGGGGGTAGGCTCGCCCGGCGCCCTGGACATTCCGGGTAGCGGCGGTGCGAGCCTTTGGCGGCCTTGAGTGGCCGCGGGGCTCGGTCGGCGTCCTAGTCTTATACTGGGTAGCGGCGACGCGAGTCGGGGGGTCTGGGGGGCGGATGTGGTGGACATCCGTCCTTCTAGTCACAGTCGTGACAGACTCCCAGGGGTGGACGACGCGCCCGGTGTTCCGGCGCGTCGTACCAAGGGGAGGGAAGGGGGTGCTTCCCGAGGCGGGTCCGCCCAGGGGCGGGCAGGCGGCGGGAAGGGGTTGCGGTGCATACTCTGCATGGTCCCGCAGCCCCCGTCCGACGTGCTGCAGCGGTGGAACACCTTTGGGTTTTAGTCGGTATTAGCGCCATTGCTGAGGCCGTGGCGCTCGAGTCCGACATACCCCGCTCGTGTCCCCACACGGCGGGGATGCGTAAATGCATTTCCCAAAGTAAAAAAAAAAAAAAAAAAAAAAAAAAAAAGGATCCCTATAATACTAGCTGCTCCCCGCGTGGACGATTCCGTACATTTTTTTCTAGATAAAAAGTAGCCTGTAACTCTCCGACCCTAAAGCTATATCTATGCAAAAATTCAGGTCGATCCGTTTGCCATAGAATATCGCTCAAATGATTTTTTGAAAGCGACCTCCTCATCGCTTATATATTCCTGGTATAATTTCTTTCAAAATATCCTCCGTACCATTTTAACTGCGATAGGCAGTGCCCTGCGGTTTCACCTGCTAAATCATAAGAATAGTATATTATTCCAGGATAAAAAGTATTGTCTGCTAATGACATTCCAGGATATAAGCTACTTCTACACTAAATTTCATCCAGATCCATTCAGCCGTTCCGGCGTGATTGAGTAACAAGCATCAATCCATCAAAACTTTCGCAGTTATGATAGTAGTAACATCGGTAGCCCTATTAAACGCGTTGCTCAAATGAGACAGAGCCGATTGGCAGAAAGTGGGTATTCTACAAAAAACCCACCCGTCAACCGTCCAACCAAATCACTAAAGTAGGTGACCATCATGAACTAGACCTTTTTGAGCGATCATAAATCTTTTTGCACAACCTCAATTCGTCTCGATCAAAACTTTTGCCGAAAGTAACCAGAAAAAAATTCTCCAAAGTCAAAAGGTCGAAAGGACAAAAAATAAAAAAACACAATAAACCAAAACGTTATTCTCTGTGTATATTTTTTCTTTTGTTGGTTTTAGAAAAAACACTTAATCGATTTCGTTATATGGGACCACCTCTGAAGTATGATCTACCAAATAAAAAAATACTACCCTTCGTCTACTACGCCGACGACATTGAAGATGATGCCATCAGTCGATTCGTGCGTCGAGCGTCGGCTGCGTCACCGAAGACCATTAAAGAGTACAACCTGCAGATGGCCATCAAAGATCGGAACGCGGCGGTGATGGAGGCCCTGGGCCAGGAGTAGGCGATTGAATTGTAAAAGATAGCGTGTATATTGTAAAAGTAACATTTATATTAGTTATTTATTTTTGTTTCCTTTGTTGTAAGTTTGTGTGTATACCCCAGAGCAATCACGCTCACTAAAAAGCTTCTTCTTGCGGCGGCGTCGTGTGGCGGGTCGCCCTCTTCCCTTCAATATGGTTGAGGAGAGCGATGGCTGGCACATGCGTCAACTCGTGAACGGGTGCTGCTTGCGGGAGCTGGACTGCTCGGAGTATATACGCAAATCTATAATAGCACTTAGCTCTTTATTAGCATATTCGTTGGTATATTCCTTTTGTAAAGTCTTTAGTATTTATATTCCGTTTTAGTTGATAAAATATTTGTAAAACTTGATAAATGGCACGGACCCCGGAGTCCGTGGAGCAATATTGTAAAAAAAAAAAAAAAAAAAAAAAAAAAAACCATTCATAACTGGCGGAGTAATTGCGTAACATACAATCGAATTGAGAACCTCCTCCTTTTCTGAAGTCGGTTAAAAATAATACTTAAGAGATTGTGGTAGACCACAACCGCTCTTCAACGATTTGGAATACGCAAATGACAGTACCAATTAAGCTACCAAATACCATGCCCAACAAAAATACAAGCAGTGACGTCGTAGGGCTGTCAACTATTTTTAAATAAAACCTCTGAAGGAAGCCTCAATCCGCAACAAAACATGGCCGACCTGCAATCTACGATTGTAAAATTTGACAATTAAACTTTAAATGGAGAGCATTCCGGGTATTGACAACACAACAAAAAATGGACGTCCGCCACGCGAAAGATGTCAAAATATTTGAACAGGACTTTGTGTCTATTCCACAGGATTCCTTCTTCAGAGATCTAGACTAGATCTTAAAATTCTGTGACTAGATCATAGCCGTTCTGTACTCTTTTTCCCCTTTTTTTGGCCCCAAAAAGATTGTATTTAGCCAGTCTCAAGTTTTCTATGAAGTTAACAATTGACATTGTATTGTTTTTAACAATTGAAACAAGGCCGTCATAGTCTAAGTCAAGTAAAGTAAGTCATGATCAAGTTCAAGTCATGCCCCAGTAAAGCGAGTTAGAAAAGAAAGTAGCTAAATGTCACTTGAAAATATCGTAAGTAAGGGTTGGTATTCACGCTGTACTCGATGCAAGTACCTAAAGTATTTAAACAATTAAAGCTCGACAACCCTAAGTAAACACAAATAGGAATGAAAAGGGGAGAAATTCAATCGTTTGTTGCATTTCCAATGTTATTGGCTCTCGGAGTGTTTGCTGTTTTAGCTATTTATTGAAAGGACGATAAAACGGATTCGCAATGGTTTGTTAACTTTGTTACTTGAAAAACCATTGTGCTGTACAAGGACGATAACGTTGCAAGATTTTCGTTGGAAAGTTTCGGTTTTTTGCGTTTGAGTAAACAAATTCTCCGACGAAATGTTATGATAAAAAAAACAATCTGGTTAATTCAAATATGTTTATTTCAGATATGAATCCATGTTCAGATAATATTCAAATTAAAAAGAAATTAAATTACATTAAATAAAATTAAATTATTTTTGGCAGAGACGCCAAGGCAGCACATGTTTTTTAAACAAGTGGCTCAGGATAGGGCCGTCGTTGCTGCCTGCCACTACTTTCAGGTAGCTGTTGCTGCTGCCGCGCACTTGCTGCATCAGTAAAGCTACACGTTTACGTATGATAGTAGAAAATCCGTTTACGTGTGCCTCTGCAAACATACCTGACGCGCTGCAAAAGCATGGCAGCCCCTACATCATCCTGAATGCATTGTTATATTGGACGTGCAGGGAGCTCACAACCCTTTGAGTAAAACTGATCCAGAGGCTGCAGGTGTAAAAAAAACAAAAAATAGCACCGTACTTAATCTAATTGACAGATGCAACTCAAACTCCAAAGTGGAAAACAGTTGTGCCAAAGTAGCAACAAAAAAAATAAAGAAAAAATTTGAACCATAAACAAATGATCAATTCCCGATACTTTTTTGACAGAATGTATTTTTGTATTGTTGTTGTAATGTATTGCTAATTAACATTTGAATGTCAAAGTAATGTTTAAATAAAAACCGGCTATACTCTAGCTGGACTCTAGCACCGAGGCGAGGGTTCCGTTCCACCACATAATTTTATTTCAGTTCACATATTTATTTAAAATATGTGCTTTCTGTCTTTAGCACGGGATCTCGCTTGACTCTCGCTTGACAGGTTTTTATTTGTTGACCAAGTGAGCGAGGCTAACGAAAGGTCTCAGTTATAACTGGAAAAAATTGCCCTCATCTGTCCGTATGTTGGTACTCGCGTGCAGGTCGTATCTTTCAACCAATCTTGACGATACTTGGTACACAGACTGTGCAATTTTCAGAATTTTTTAGTCCTCGTCTATTTTTGAAAATACCCCAGCAATCGCTGGGGTATTTTCCCCAAAAAGGGGGGGAAGTTTGCTGCGGCGCCATATACCGGCTAGTTTTGATAATATTTGGTACTCAATTGTAAACAAGAATTTTGAATATGAGCAAAATCGGTCAAGAGGTTGTAAAGTTATAAGGATGTGAGTTCTCGGGTCGATGTCACGAACTCCACAATTACACTGATAATTTTATATTTTTAAACGAGTTATTTGTGATTTTGTAACTTACTAACAATCACTATAACTGTCCTTGGTTCATTTTCAGCCACTCGAGATAGTGTTCTGGAGTTCAAAACAATCAGTTACCTACTAGTTAGTCCCCGTCATATTGTCAATATTTGGTTAACGCTATCGTTATCACTGATAACAGTGCATTGTACAGATGAAGGAAAAAGATTTCTAGAAATTACTTTCTATGAATTTTAGTTAGATTTACCATGGAAAAATTAGTTACCATAGAAAAATTATACCTATTGTAGCAAATAATATAATATTGCTTGTTTGTGAGGGGGCAACCTCCAGAAATACGTACGTTTTGTACCCGACTGTCCTTTTTTTTTGAATATGGTGAAATCTTCGCAAGATTCGCGACTGCTATTATTATATCCACTAAAACCCCCCGGTGGCCTGCCTTGGTGCTTGACCGAGGGTTCAAGGATCTCCAACGGAACGCACCGGAGCCTTCAGCACCACGCTTCAGCACCTCCCGGGATAGCTAGCAGCTGTCCTGAGACGCCTAAGCCTACAACAGCGTCTCAGCCACTCGACGACGTCCCTCGCTTAGGTAGTTGGTTAGGGCCCCACCTCTAAACACCCAGAGAGGTCTCCTTTTATTAAGCTCTCACTACCAGTAAGGGATACTGATGCAGTATTCTAGTGCTCCGGTATCAGGGCAAACCCGGCTGTCCGAAGGATGGTTTTTTAGGGTGTATGTTTGTAGGTGAGTTTGAAAGTATGTTTGTTTGTATGTTACTTTATCATCTCGTATAGTCTAAACGGCTTGACCATTTTTGACGACGGAGGTATCGTTGGATTCCTCGTTATACCTGACAACTTTACAGTCGGATATTTTTATATCTTTTAACAATAATACTTGTTAAATCTTTCAATATTACAAAGCTATTATTATTCAAAAAAGAGTTTTATTGGTTCACAGGCGACTGAAGCTGCGGGTAGAAGCTAGTATAAGATAAACCCGGACAGAATTATCTTTAGCTGTTATCTTAATTTCATAGAATAATAAAGTGAACCAAGTCCTCCAGTACAAGCGTAAAGACTTGCAATACAATTTCAAGTGCTTTCAGCGCTTTAATCTGAGGAAACAATGTAGACAAGTTCCCGTGAGTTTGTACTCTGTTGTTTAATTTCTATGAAACTTTCTAATGTACTAATAAACAGGGAAGAGCTGACAAAGAGACTTTGTGAAACTTAATTTTTGTGGAAGAAAAATACTTGAAAATTTTCGTGGTGCAGTCAAATATTTGGTTTCGAAGTACAATCATGTACTCAAATTCTAAGTTCAGCGCTGAAAAATGCACAGGCCGAAAATATATTTAAACTGGACGGCTAAAATCTAATTTTTAATTCGATAGACAGAAGATTATAAAACGGTTAAAAAGGGAAATAACTGTAGATATCAGTTTTTTTTTCTATTCGTGCATTTTTATGAACTGACTTCAATCACTTTTCATTCCGTCACGTTTAATTTTAAACAATAAAAACAACTTATGTCGTTGACTGTACTCAGTAAGTGCGCGTCCGGCTTATCTACCGGCAATCTTTCAGTCGCCTCCATTGTGCCACCATCATTATAAAAAATAACAACAAAAATGGACATCTTATACATTTTTGGAATAGCAATCCTACTCATAGGCGGAGCCGACTCGCGTATCGAAGACGAGGAGACTGACAAGATCCCCCAACAAAGAATCCTCTTACGCAAATTGCAAAATTTCCAAGAAACGAAACCCACGACGTGGAACGAGGTCCTGGCTGACGTACTAGTGAACAAAATAAGAATATTTTCATTCACAAGCCAAGACAAAGAGGACGTGATAAAAGACGACGCGCCCGTTTTAAAAGAAAGGACAATATTAACTGATTTTTTCAGCAAAGCTTTCGTCGTGTACAAAAAGTTTATATACGACGCTTTTGTTGGAAAACGTAAAACAAGTGATAATGAACTAGTTCATGTGACTTCGCTTCCAGAAAGTATTGAAGAGGAAATCCCCAAAATGGATCCGGAAGAAGTGATAAGACCTACTGAAGTGACATATGCTAAGGGTCCTAAAAGTGAAGTGGAACTAGTGGAACCGAAATATCATGGAAAGATCACACTAGAAGAAACCACTGAAAATCCTGGTAAAGCTACAGCTAGACCCAGTCATAAAGATAATACTGACAAAATTTCAGAAACTTCCAACCCTGTTGAACATCATGCTGATTCTGACATTAAAGCTGATGCAGCACCTGGTACCCAAGAATATATGAATCCTGGCCTAGAAGAGAGTGTTACTAATTGTGCAGAAGGGTTCGTGAAAAGTGAAAGTGGTAATTGTGTCAAAAACGTTTCGAAGTTGATTCTCGCGGTACCTAATCAATGTCCAACTGGGTACAAACAAGACTGGTTAGGTTTCTGCAGAATGGCATTTAACTTTTGAAGAAAAACAAAGTAATGGTAATGCGTAGTGATATAAAAACTCAGAAGTAAATTACATAGGTTCGCGAAGGTTATTGTTAAATATTTATTCAGTTATTATGTTTACATTCGTAATACGTAAATGATAATGCTTTCACGGTTTTTATTTGTCTGTTTGTCTGATAGGTAATTTCCGCTGTTTACGAGGATCGGAACTGTATTTCAATCTTTACAAATTGGTAATTGCTTTTACATTTAGAACTCTCGACGCAATAAAATATTTTTTAACTTTCATAACATATTTTTTTGTCTCACATCTACAGCTTTTTAGGGGTAGATTGACCTGTGCCTTTCAAAATGAGACTTTAAAAAATAAAAGTATTAACATCGATCGGAAGTCCAAACGATTTTCATTTTCAAGCCTCATTGCCTTCAGCTCAAAGACTTTATACAATGGATGTCATTTTTAGTGTGGGCGAGTTGAGCTCCCTGAAACTCACTGGAAATTTTTAGTTCAAGAGCTACTGTGTAAGACAAAGAATGTCAATAGTGTTTACATAATGATTATCGTATTAAACACTTAGTACGTAAGTTATTTTGACGAAGATGACCAGCGTCGCGAAACAGAACTACATAACGATGCGCCCATCCATATCTCAATGTGCCAAGTGACTAGAAGGGCAAATCGACAAATAGGTTTATCTCATCGATCTGTCCAACTTCATGAAATGCACGTCATGAAATAATCGGCCAAATCATGAAATGCCGGCGTATCGTGATTTTCACAGGCAGGTCTCGATCGGCCCAGTTCAACGATTACGACATCTAAATACTAGTTGTTACCTGCGACTTCGTTTGGGTGGACATGAAAAAGTATCCTATGCCCGTCTTTGTGATATACAGTAACTCCTAATACTTACTTCTTATTCATATTCTTATAGTTCGCTAGATGGCGGTGATCCATTTTTGTGAATTTTTTGACGTTTTGCATGGACTGACAGTTGTAAGGAGTTCTGAATCGCGTAAGTGAAGTTTTTTTCTCGAGACGAACGGATTTCTTTTTTATTCCTCAAAGCTTTATTGGTCCTGATATTATATTCTTCTGAATTATTATTCTAGTTAGATTCAGATTATCCTAGGATAACATCCTAGGATTAGTTACTTACTTCACGTATACACGGTGACATATATATAAATATAATCTGTATACGGGGGTTAGCCTTTGACAGCGACTGACGAACGGTTATAGGGTTTTGTATGAATGACACGACAACATTGTTTACGTGTTTATCCCTTTTTTTTCCGTATGAAACTCAGTTTCGCAGTAGCCGATCTATCGAACGCTACACTAGCAGTCTTCCTACACGTTGCTTCTTTACCGTCCACCATACCGTGAAATTGACTCGGCCGATTGTCTGACGGCGAAAATACTCGAACCTGCTCGTCGGATGGTGGATTGCTTCCTACAACGGTGGCCGGGGACCGATTGGTAGCTTTGCTCAGTCTTTGACAAAATTCGCCTGTTTCCCGTTAGTTTTAACTTTAACTTTCGTATGCTTTTAGTTTATTTTTACCCAATTGCCCAAGAAGGAGGGTACTGTACTTGGGGTGTGCGTAAGTATCCTTGTGTTTCTATATTACCTCCTGTAGCCTAAACGGCTTAAACGGTCAAGGCGTTTAGGCTTAAGCGTCCAGGAGATACTATAAGAACACACAAACATACATACGCATCAAAAACTTTACCCTCCTTCTTGGGCAGTTATAAAAGGCTTTTGCCTTACTGAAAGAGCTACTACCGATAATGGTGACCTTAAGTCACAGATAAAGTACACAGGTTAGCGCTGCGTATGCTAACGCTAGAAGCAAAATAAAACATTAACCGCAAAATTTACGGCTGTGGTAAAGTTGGCAAAATTCATTTCAAAATCGTTAGACTTTCAGGCTTTGACAGAGAGCGACGGTTGTAGGCATTACGTGCGAAAACTTATAATTGCCACCATCACCTGCACGCAAGCAAAAATAGGCCTTATAACTGTTATGTAGAGTTCATAAGAGTGCAGGTGAAAGGTGGCAACCGTTTCTAACTTTAGCCGCAACACCTGCACCTACCGATGACAATTAACAAGTTGTTACGAGAAATAAATTTAATTTCGAAAGTTGCGATATTAAACCTCGATTCAGTTTGGCAGGTTCTCTGAGATACGGGATGGCTTTACTAGTTATATACAGATACGGCAGATACTAGCGCTAGTAAATTATTTCGTGATGCGACACAAGAAGTAATAGTACAAGTTTGCAGTTTGTTAGATGCACTTATATCTTTAAAATTCATGCTAATCCGTTTGAAAAGTAAAAAAATAATTATTTTTTTACTTAAATAAGTAAATATATACATATATTACTTTTTTAAATAGTTAATAATAGTTACATATGAATAAAAAAATGAACATTTTAATCTATTTAAAAAAAAATGAATATGTACACAATGTAATGTGTAAGCTCCACAAAGAAGTTACTGACAAATTTGAAGTATCCGTCCTTGTCGCACAACGTAATTAATAAAGCAGTCAAAAGTTTAACGAGCAGTGAGCTTTCCGCTATAGCTTTCCCGGCTAACTTTTTTAGGGTTCCGAAGCCTAAAAAAATAAATGGGATCCTATTATTATAAAGCCTACGCCTTCCCTCCGTCCATCCATGCGTCGGTCTGGCTTGACTTTATGGCTATATCATTGGAAACGTAATAGTATCCTAACAAATAATTGTATAATAGGTAAAATATTAAAATAATATTTGGCTCCGCATTCCTAAAATAACATATCATAACATTTCAACATTTTCCTTAGAAGCAAGTATTATTTTTATCTCTACGTGTATAATATCTAATTGCACTATATAATAGTCCTTGTAGTGTCTGAATAAAAGAACCGTAAAATACAGATGTTCCAGAAATCTTGTCCAACCCGCAAGGAGGTACATGTCCATTCTGAACAAATATTACTGTAGGAACATACCAAAAATCACAACGTACTGAATGAAATGAAGGACATTATCATCATCATCAGCCAGAAGACATCCACTGCTGAACATAGGCCACCGTCAAAAGAAATGAAATGAATGCCAAATGAAGGACAGCGCAGATGCATTTATTGCATGGTTGTACTGAACCATCCATGCGCAAGTCGTACTCGCACGTGGCAGGTTTTATTTGCCACAAAACTTTTTATAAGTAACAACTTTCAGTGGATGCATGGAGTGAGTCATCGTAGAGCGCTTTAATAAAATTTTATGTTACCTTACAAAGGTATAATTATATAGTCTTATTTATTTCCTTTATTTCCCTTTTCAATTTTTTAAATGGTTAATTTTTGTTTGCCTAATATCCAGTCAGTCATAGAATTATGTACCAATTCGGTGTTTTAAGAACAAGATCGGAATATTTGCCTGGTGACGTTTCTGTCACTGTTTCTGGTGACGTGTTTTTTTTAGTCCAGGGCTCATCAAGTATATTATGAAAATAATAACAAAATAACCCCCCATGATACAAAAAACAAAGAGACTGAAAACCCCTCGTGGGCGATCCTCTTGGTATAGCTTTTAGTTCATCTGCTTTACTAGCTGAGGTCCCAAGGTCGTTTCCCGGCCGGGAAGATGTTTGAAATAGATTGTTTCTGCGGGTAGTTACGCTTTGATGTGCTAAAATTAACTTGTAGGCGACGTAAGGAGAGTCCCTAATTATTTAATTGTCATCTCGGAGCGAGTATTCTCTATTTGCACTAATATTTTATTCAATAATAATTAATAATTATTTATTGTGGTGAGTAGTACCTCTACACTACAGTTTATTTTTGCGTGAAAAGTTCTCTAGTGGATCTTTAGCTATAATTTATTTAAGAAGTTCTTCTTTGCTAACCGTCTAGAGCACCTCAATATCCATACAACGATGCACAAATATCTTTAATAACCTTCTCCTTTGCATAGTTATGACTACTTCTTTGGTCGCACAGAGTGAATTTCGAAAATCTTTTTCAACCCTCTCCTCGCTGACCAATGACAAAGGCGCTCGATAGCGCTAGTGCAACGTACAGTGGTCTATTTTCAGAATATATACAACACTTGGCGATTTAAAACATACATAAATAATTGACCGAACGAAGCGAAGGTCTCAGATTTTACTGGGACAAATCGGTATTTGTATGTATGTTTGTATGTTTCTGTGTATATTTGTCCGATGATAACTTGCGAACCGTTGATCCGATCTTCATGAAATTTTGTAAGTTGCAAGTTATTGCAAGTAATTCATTTCAGTACAAATTTTTAGTTCGAATATGAGCTGAATCGGTCGAGCGGTTGTAAAGATAAAGAGGTCGCGTGGTCTCAGTTCGCCGCGTACTACTAGTTAGTATAAACTACCTAAGGACGGGTGTACAAAACGTTTAGAAACTTCCGCTAGCGAACAATCTCGTGTTCACGATTCGACGCGTGATCCCATAAGCTAGTCGATTTATAGCTAATTACGGCTAAGCTCATAACACCGCGGGTACGTACCACTTCAATTAGCGCCAGAATCGGCTGTGTCAAACAACATCCACTAATAATCTCGCTGCTAATACTGTTAATGCCGGTAATTTATATCGGCCCGATAACGATTGCTAGGTTCGAGTACTTCAGCCAGCGAAACGTGGCCTCCAATCAGGAGCACTATCCCTCGCTTCTAATAGAATTAGCCTAGATCTGAGGACGGAGGTGGGTCAGGTGAGCGTGGCTTGCTCGTAATTAGCACCTGCTCTTAGCCTAAGTTTGCAGTAACTTTGTTCTTGCGGCGAGTTATAGTGCTCTTTGTTGCATTCTGATTGTGGTCTTCGTTGCTTGAGTGCTGTGGCGTGAGTAGTGCTTTTTTGATAAAATTATAATGATGGGACTTTTTTTACTAAGACGGACAACTACTGTTCTTACTAAGGGGGAACCTGTTTAGAAGACTTTAGTTTAGAAGTTTTAGAAGACACCCATTTTTTACTTTTCGGGGTTTTTACCGGTCCTTACTCAGCCTCTAAGCCCGCGCTTAGGCTTGAAATGCATATTATTTATAAGGAGAATTCTGTGCCCTTTATATATATTGTTACTAGCTGCGCCCCGCGGTTGCACCCGCTATTCTACAGAAGCCGAATATTCTTCCAGGATAAAAATGTAGTAAAAATAGTCTATGTGTTAATCCAGTGTGTAAGCTACCTCAATACCAAATTTCATTCAGATCGGTTAGCCGTTACAGAGTTAAACGGGAACAAACACACTTACATACTTACCTACTTACACATTTACACACAAAATTTCGCATTTATAATATTAGTGTGATACTTATTTATTTTTTTACCAAATTTTTAATTCATTTTCAGTGAATTATATCATGTGAAGCTAGTACCTATAGGAAAAGAAAAAACAAATAATTTACAAGTACCCTTACAAGTACTTTATAAGTAAACTTTACTTTACGAGTAAATTACATTGCGTTGAATTTCCACAAGTTTTTTTTTTTGGCGTCAACGTGGAGGAATGTTTTCGCTGCTTTGTCTATACTATTGTCTATTGTTTTCGTACACTTGCTTTCATTCGAAGGGTAATGCGTAATAGTGGTGGATTATAAACCATTTTATAATCATTCGTTAATGTGCATGAGCGTAGAAAAATCGTATAAAGTGACGAACCGCGTTGTTTCCAAAACTCCGTAGAAGCCTCCAGTGAAGCTTTCACCACTTTACTAAAGCATGACTAGGACTGGACGTGACCGAAATTGTTAACTTAAACTACGAGTATGGCTGCAACTTGTTTGAATTGTCGCACAGCGGGCAATGGAGAGAGCTATGCTCGGAGTTTCTTTGCGCGATAAAATCCGAAACGAGGATATTCGATTCCAACAAAAGTCACCGATATAGCTCTCAGAGTTTGCAAGCTGAAGTGGCAATAGGCAGGCCACGCACAATGGACGAACCGATAACCGATGGGGAAGAAGGTTCTCGAGTGGCGACCACGAACTGGAAGACGAAACGTAGGCAGGCCTCCTACTAGGTGGACCGACGACATTGTGAAAGTCGTGGGCAACCGGTGGATGCAAGTGATGCAGTCGGTGTGGCGGTCTAAGGGGGAGGCCTATATACAGCAGTGGACGTCTTCTGGCTGATAATGTAATGTAATGTAATAATACTTCTCTTGAAATATCCCAAAACTGCCTGGTTTGGCTCGACGCATACACCAGGTGTGGAGCAAAAATTTAAAAGAAAAAAAATTGCAAAAGCATTTCAATACATAACGATAGATAAATTAATACATGACAGTTCCTTAGAAAGCGGACAATGCGCGGCAAGAGTGAACCTAATCTCGTGGGCAATTTATCTTGCTCAAGTATGACAGGAGGTCTCGTAGACACTCGCGACACCTCGACACTTTAAATTGGTTTCCGAGTGTCCGGCACTATGCCGGCACTTCTTGTCGCTTCTTAATTGGTGTTACTTCTTTAGACGAATGCAATTTCACAAGTCGTGATGACAGCACGAAGATGTTGCAGCGCCTTGTTATATTTTTTTTTGACGGCACAGCTAGTATATTTGTTTTTATTTTTTATTTTTGGATTTGATAGTAATCAGAGTTTTTTTTAAACCATAATTGGTTCATCAATAAGTGCGAGCAAAGTGAGTATTTTCTGAAACATGCTTTAATAGAGTGTTTTTTTATGGTATTGAACGAGACGAGCAGGTCGCTCGGCTGATGTTAAGCGTAACGCTTACCCATAAGTCAGTGCCACCCAGAATTTAGAACTTCTACAGTTCAAAACAAAGAAAATCTACACGAGAAGAATAACAGTCTCATCCAAAAAAGTGTGCCTCCGAAAAATCTGCGGCGCTTACGTGTTTAGTCAGCTAATGTCCAAGCCGCTATCTATGAAAGCCGATAAAAATATTATGGTTAATATAGAAACATAGTATTAGTATATATCCGTCTATTTAATGTTTAGTTCAAATTAGATTGCAATATACGACGTAATAAATATGGTTCCTAAAACAATGTTTTCAACGCCATCTCTTGAGAACCTAGTTTTGCAAATAAAACATAAAATCAATAATTTTACTGATATTATTAATACAAAAATATTCATAACAAGTCGCGCTTTTTCTCCGTACCATTACGAATGAGTTAGCTTGGGTTTCTATTTCAAGTCAAGCAGAAATTGTGACAATCATGTTTGTCGCAGATTAAAGCTTTCTATAGCGACATCTTACGTCCTTATCAGTACTACAATCGAGTTACACATTTTTCTAAGGACATTAGTACTCATAGTATAATCTCTCTATGGTTCCATGCACGGCAATGCACTGCGCTAGTCACCCAGAAATATTAGATATTATATCTCATTGTGCCCAGTAAATACGCTGGAAACGCTGCCCTTCAATCCGGAACACAGTAATGTTTACATACTAGTACTTGGCGGTTGAATAACTGGCAAAGGTGTGGTACTTCTCCAGGCGAGCTCTGCAAAACAACTTCACTACGAAAAATGTGTTTGGCTACAGTGTTTTACTAGGTTTCATCTTGTCACAGGATATATTATAATAATTTACCTTTTTCAGATAAAATATTATATGGTACTTTAGTTACTGTAGACAGACATCACTCTATTTTAAAATAGTAACCCCTTAGTGCGTCTGAAATAAGGTATACAAGAAGAACTATGGGTTAGGGTAACCTAATGATGCACTAGGTCAATTCGATCTCTGGATATTCATTAGATTAGAGTCACAGCCATTGGTGAAACTATACGCTCCAGGTTAAAACTGCAATTGCAATTCCGATATATATAAATTGTCTTAGTACCGAACTAAAAACGGCTAGTTAAGATTAAACTAAGGACATTTACAAAAAAAAAACTGGCAACTTTATTAATTCTGTGAGAAAAGATTAAAATTGCGTTTTGACTCATTATATATATTTTTTGTTCCTTTTTGCTGAAAGTCGTACGTGATCTACATTTTAGTTTGAGATAATTATAAAATTAAATTAAGCTTAATTTTGGCTTCTCGAATTAAGTTCAAAATACAAAAACTTTCGCGTGATATTATTACTCTAAAGACGAGTTTCAGACACTCTTCATTTCAGTCTTACAATTAACTTTCTCTCGTTTTTTTACTGTAGAAGAAGCAAGACAAAAGTCAAATTTTAATTTTAGGTGCGGCCTTTCGTTTATCCTGCAATTTCCTGGGATAAATAATAAAGTAATGTCCTTCTTTACAATTCACACGTTGTAGCGGTTTAAATAAACATACTTTTTTATATTATTATTTTTCTCTTATGTTTTTGGCTCCACAAGTTGTGTATTTAGCCAGTGTCAAGTATTGTAATATTTCACGTGAAAACAAACAAATATTAGATGCTGAACAAAGAAGCCAAGTTAAGGGGAGTTGCCGTAATCCCTACGTCTACGCTTGGCAAACGGCTTTAGGATCGCAGAACTCTCACCGCTTACTAAGAGGACGCAGCTGCTCGTCATCCGGTGATACTGTTCTCAGTTTTAGGCCATGCCCAGGTCGGGTAAATATAAATAAAGATAGTGTGATAAAATAAATGAAGCCAATTAAGAAATGAGGCTTAAATGCATCTGTAATTTGTCCGCAGGTAGTTTGCAAGCTCGATAGCGAGTCCGCGCCGGAGCACCCTCCACGAGAGATAATGAATATTTGATACAAAGCTTGGATTGGGAGCTTGTTGCTACTCTGGAGGAATGAAGGGATTTTTGAATCTGATTTGGAGGCGGCATTTTGTGAAACGTGCTCTTGCGATGAGGTGAAGACGACCTGGGCCCTTATTCTCTATTGCCATAACTAGCTTGTTACGCGCCATGCTAAGTTCACTCCGTGTTAGTCGCATGAAACGGTATTTTCTAAGTTTCTTAAAAGCGCGTTTCTTCACGTCGTGCCACGATTAGGAGCACGTTTATGTTTAGAGCATGCTATGACGTCACGCGTTATTGGCAAGTTATCTTATGTGCGATAGAGAATAAGGGCTCTGCTATCGACTATTGAATACGCAAAACATTGATGGTGCCAATATTTCGGGTGGAGTCTGTTTTCTCCTTTTATCCTAGAAAGCCTGCGAAATAATAAGTATTGAAAGTTCCTTGACAGCTCACGAAGGTCTCGCCATTCTTATGCAGAGCTCGGTGCGCGTGTGGGTTTAAGTAAGAAGTTATTCTAAGTTGATAAAGTTATATAACCTTACCAAACACCGCGCCATAAAGTGTATATGACAAAACGGAATAATGTGGTTTTTCTAATCCGTGCATCTCAGAGATAGTCTTAAATATACAGGTTGTGTCGTAATTACTGGATGTGTCGTAATCACGTATATACGACATGCTGTATATGTTTTTTGGTTCTATATCTTTTGGTTTTCTCAATTAGAAAACAAGCTTGCATGAAATTTTGTCAATAAAAAAGAAAAACATTTTACAAAATGTCAAAGCAATATCAACTGCCTCTGCTAAGTCTCTTCCCAGCTCCTAGCCCACTAGTGGACGACTGGTTTACGTAAGTAATTATTTTGGAAATCTGCCAAATAATATCGGAAGCCGCGCGCGAGGTGCTTCCAGATTTGGCAGTCCGTTCCAGTATAATCTAGCACTAGCTGTATCCCGAAGTTTTACTTGCCCAGAAACACAACAAGTAACATGAACATTTATCTGTTATCGGACTATGGAGTCTCAAGGCGCCGAGTGCAATGCTGCGCAAGATTTGAAACTTCCAGATTTTGAACGGAACTTATAATTTATTTATTTATATATATATATATATTATATTATATATATATATATATTATATTATATATATATATATAAATAAATGAAACAGTATATATATGTATATATATATATAGATATTTAATTTAAAGTTTGACGAATTATTTTTCTAATATCAATTGTAATAATTTTAATATTAATTAACTTTATATAATATTTAGACAATCGTTTATTTGTAGCAAAAAACATGGAAAAATTAATTATAAAGTGAAAAATAAACAAAAAATATATATATTTACTGACCTTTACTGTTTTATTTATATAAATATTTATTTATATTTTGAGCGTAATGTCACCAAATTCACAAAACTTTTGACAAAATAAATTTAAAAAGAGCTGTCCCATAGGAAAATGTCAATGATACTCTTCAAAATGTATGGAACAGCTGTTTTTTTATTTTCTTTTTTTTTTCTGTTGGTCCTATACTAAAAGTTTTTCTTAATGATGAATACTTTGAGCCTTTTTTGGCTTAGCATACCCTTTGCTTATAACCCTGTATACTATCAATATTACAAAAAAAATACTCAAATACAAATACAACTAAACTACAAACTATTTGTAATACTTATTACAGATATAACTTTTTCTTTTCACATATGTGTCAAATGTTATTTTAATAATGTATGTTTTTATTTATTTAATGTATTGTTTTTTTTAATCATTTCACTTTTCATTTAAGCCCTGACAAAAACAATAAAATACATTCATGCTCAGTTACACACAACATCCACACAGGCGCAAAATAGCGTTTCTCGCTTCGCTCGCTCGGCTCGCGCGAAGCTTGTCGCAATTCAAACATAACCTAATGTTCGGAGCTATTTTAAGTTCAACAATATACAACATTGAACAACACGCGCTTCATACTCTTCATAAAGTTGTCGCGACCTTTTAAATTGGCAATGTAGAGCTCCTGACACAAAAAAAAATAAACAATCAGACACACTGAAATATTGTAGAATTGTAGTAATGGTATTACTTATCATACTATCTCGGTTCGAATCTTCGTTTGCATCGGAATACTGTTTTATTCGATAGCCGGCTTTTGGCAATTAAAATATGTTGTCATTCTGAAGAGGATTTTAATTTCCGCTGCGGTTGGTCGCTAACGAATGTTGGATACATGAAATGTATTTTTATACTTACATGAGTGGAAGCGGAATTAAACAGAAAGTGTAAATATCATGACGCAATCGTAATCTGCATTTATAAAGATTTTAAGGCTGCCTTTCCACCAGAAAAGCGTGAGGTACCTAAGCGGTGAGCGAGCTTAAAGCCAAGCTACGAAACTGTCTATTTCCATCAGAGCTAAGTGGTGTAGCGGAGTGGGTAATATGTGTTCGGAAAATGTACGTAAGATGTAAGATGTGAGATAAGTAAGTTAGTTTCATTCAACCCTTTTCTACCAGACCTTAGCTAAGCTATATAAATCATATTAGTTGATATCAGACACATCCCTCGCTACGCAGCTTAGCACAACTCTGGTGTAAAGGCAACCTTAAGCTACGGTCAAACCTGCACGTCGCTGACGCGGCAAGTGACGCGGCAATACGACACAAACTGGGATTGGCCTCCTCCGATCCTTGAGAAATTCTGTTTTATGTACTTTGGAATAAGACTACTTCGTATCATCATAAAACTAACCACTTTCAGCTCACTGCTGAGTGAGTCTCTTCATCGGCGTGTCATCTGCAGTCCTGTTACAAAGTTTTCTACGAATCTCAGCATATACAATACAATATAAGTTTATTGTACGCCGCAAATTAAAACTCAAACTAAACAATGTTGAAATATTCGGCAGTATAATGGGTGGACTTATAGAGCGACTTCTTCCAGGCAACTTTGGGATGGACAGAATTTTGAAATAGACATACAGAATAGCATAATATGGAAAACTCGAAATTCGTCTGTAAAGCACCTTTCACGCCTAAGAAAGCACTTACACACGTTCGAAGAGAAATTTGTTCTGAGTTTATTTTATTCTCGACTTTATATCCATTGCACTAAAGCATTTGTAAACAGTATTAACATAGTATGTGTCCGAGGCTGTAAGTCCCAAACATTTATGATATAGAGCGGTAAGGTAAAGTAAACCACCCAAGTCCGTGGTCGGCAGCAGATTGGTTTCTAATAACTGTACTTCTTACATCCTGCCCACTTGAATAGGCTTAAGGTGGTACAAAAATGTTGTGTGTTAAATTAATAGCAAAAAGGATAATGGAATGATATGTGGAAGACGAAGCGTAGGCAGGCCTCCCACTAGGTGGACCGACGACATTGTGAAAGTCGCGGGCAACCGGTGGATGCAAGTGGCACATTGTCGGTCGGTGTGGCGGTCTAAGGGGGAGGCCTATGTTCAGCAGTGGACGTCTTCTGGCTGATAATGTAAAAAGGATAAACCAAAAACTAAATGATACATGACTGTTACATTATCTGTTACATGATACAAAATAATAAACATAAGAAGGAAGAAGAAGGATGGCTTTGATTAGCTAAGTTTGTAGATCTGTTTACAAAATAAGCACCTCATAAGAAAAAGATCCATTGACATGCAAGCAAGAATAAAATAACTCAATGCTTAGAAGGAATCAATCTACGAACAGATCTGAAAGAGGCGTTAAACCGTGTGGAACATCATTAATCACTAAAAATAAGAAATATTTTTTACTTTACATTTCTTCTTTTATGATTATTGAGGTCTGGTAAAACCAATAATTAGATAATAGCAACGATTAGGAACGCGAACCGAAGCCTCTGGATCAGATCGGTCATTATGAGAATTAATGCCATTCCCGAGGTACCGGTTATCGGTTATACCGTTTTGGGTCTCGTTATACCGCTTTAGTATCGTTAATTGGGAATCCGATATATACGGCCGGAACGTTCATTTTTAATCACATTTCTAACGATCGAAAAAATGTTAAATTTATTTAGGATACCAAATAAAATGGAAAATGGGACTTTGCTGCCTGGAAATTGTTACAAAGAGAGCGAACTCAGGGGAAACTAATTGGTACCAAAGACTTTTTAAAAGGGCCTCTTCAGTCGAACTGATACCTTGCGACCCCTATATCTTCACAACCCCTCGACAGATTCAGCTCATATTCGAACTGAAAAATTGTATTGAAATGAACTACTTTCCTACAAAATTTCATGAATATCGGATCAATGGTTCGCAAGTTATCATCGGACAAATATACACACAAACATACAAACATACTTACAAATGCCGATTTGTCCTAGTAAACTCTGAGACCTTTGCTTCGCTCGGTCAATAATTTAAAACCACTGAATTTCCACATTATTTCTGAGAAAGCTTGGACCACACGATGTCTTTTGCAACACATATTTTCGTAACACACGCAAAAGACTAATCCACTCAATTAATTAAAGCTGCGTGTAGGCGAAGCTGGAAGCTAGAGGTGTAGCGAGAGCGTACGCAACTCGAAACTAGCCCTGCATACTGTAACATTTTTTCTTTCTTTTGTGGCTGACTGAACTTTGAGCCTGATTTTACAACACATGCCTCATGTTACGAGTAAGTTACGGCACGGTCGATGACGGCGTTCGTTTATCCTGGTGTATGAACTGCTTTACAAGTGAGGCTGTTGAAACACACCTTTTTACACCTTTTGAGCTGTAGGTTGTGGGTTGGATTCCCACCCTGGACAGACATTTGTGTGATGAACATGGATGTTTGTTCTTTGTCTGGGTGTTTCTATGAATTCTATGTATGCATTTACAAAAAAAAAGTATTTATATGTATTCTATCAGTTATCTGGCTCCCATAGTACAAGCTTGCTTACTTTGGGGCTAGATGTCGCTGTGTGTAAAAAACGGCCACCAATATTTATTTATTTATTTTAGCCTGCCGGCCTATTCTGGCAGCTGTGGGAACGTGCAGGTGCGGTGAGTGAATGTCAATTTCTCTCCTTACTTCATCGGTCAAAAGTTAAAATATAGAATAAAAGGTATAGGAGCTACAGATTATTGTAATCACTCGATATTTTGATATTTCGGAACGATAATCGCCAAGAAAAATACAAATTATTTATGTTATCATTATAATTATCTAAACTCATATTAATGTCTTATGTAATGCGTGGATATAACTTCGCCCCGGTGTAAACTTAAGAGACATGACACTATTTTTTTAGATCAGTGTTATGCGTATGACAAGCTACGCGCCCGAAAACTTTTTAGATCACCGCGCCATGCCATGCCTTAGATGGGCACCACGGCTTAGACGTCAAAAATGTAATACTAACCAAAAGCTAAAAATAAATAACTCATCTGAAATTAGTTGTCCTGTATATGTATTCAGTATCTGCTAATATCCTTTATCGACAGTTCAACGACAATAAGGTTTCTAAATTCTCGTAACTGCCAAGTTTTCGGCATTTCCAACTATTTTCGATATTGCTCGATGAATAGACGTTTTGAAAGTTACCTAATTAAATTTGACGGGGAGTTTTGATTGAAGGTTTCAGTTATCAAATATCTGAATCATATATTACGATATAGTTTTTTTAGAACAAAAAACTACTAGTCAGTATTTAAAAAGGTGAAAACGAAGGTGTTCAGATCACCAATGTTGAGCAAAAGACGAGATGGTCAGTCTTCAGATGGGTTGACCGCGAGTGGCATCTCCAATTGAGTGCTATCATAGGTCCGTGTTTGTATGACTGTATACAACAACCGCTAAGACATGTCATAGACTTTCAGGCGGCTTAAATCTCCGACATCAAGGCTGGATGGGTGACCACTAGTTGCATTTGCAATGAGCTGTGGATAACTAGATATAACTTATATGTTCTAGATTTTTTTTTCATCATTCGATCGAATCGAGAAACGACCGATCGGCTAGCTTGCTCTCAAGTTTAAATCTGTCAACAAGCAACTAACAATATTCCGGTAGCCTCACTTGAGAGCCAGTTGCATGCTAAATGTGCTTACCATCTTTGACCACACCGTCACCCATCACTCGCCATGAGGTGAGTTTGTGGTATAATGTCTAAATTGTTATTTTTTTTCTAACATTGTTTAAATCTTCACCGCAGTTATAAAGATAATAATGTTTATTGTAAAACTTTACTCGCGACAGATTCTTTTTTTTAACAACTGACTGACTATACGAGCAAGTCACCCGCCTGAAGGTAAGCACCAGCATGATGCCGGCTATTAACAACCAGCGCTGCTGCCAACATTCGTGTTGCTTAGAAAATCTAACTCCTAACCAGCAAATCAAACTGTCCCCAAAAAAGTGAACCAGTATTGACGTACCTGTCAAATCAAATTAAGTGACCCAGACAATTGTCATTCTTATCTCATACTGATAACATCTTCGAAAAATCAGACAAAAGATGGTAAGCTGCAATAAAATCTTGCCTAAATTACAAGGATTCACAGGAATCAAAGAACATCACTGCCACATTTCATCGACAATCCTTAAATCTATATAATAGGGAGAATTCTGTGTCTAACCTGGTAGAACGAGTGAAAAGGCGACTAAGCGATCTTCCAAAGAAACTCCTACACAAGCATTCCTCATAGCTTACCTGCCTGCCAATAGCCCTGCGAAGGGTACAAACCCTCATAAGTAATACAGTGGGGAAATAAGCAACGGCGCATTCAATTCGAAGTGTGCAATCAATAGTGATGAAGCATCTTAATCCTTGGCGAGGGCGCGATTGTATTTTGATGCGGGAGTCCGCGAGATCTCAGCGCAGGCTGGGTAGTAAGACACAAGCTGAGGCGGAAAATTTGCTAATCTCCTCAAACAATAATATAAGTGCATTTTCTTTAGGTTATCTATCATCGCCTGGTTTATGCGATGCGTGACCAAAATTCTGCGTTTATCTGGCACAACGCATAAGCATTACCTTTCAGCGTGGTAATGCCGGTAGCACGCTTCGTATGCTGCCGACTGGTAATGGGCTAGAACGTTTGGATTATCTGTAGACTTAGAATAGTCTATGAGTAATCCAACCGTAAGTTTTATGTAGGCTAAGCAGTTTAGGGAGTTTGTTTCAGTTTGTTTGTATTTTGTGGATTCGTAAAGGCATTTACTCGATCTCCGGGCTGTCTGACTTAACTCTCACTAAGACTCATTTTTAGATTGAAGTGGTAGTCTGGTGAAATTTCATTAGACTTCATTAAAAAAACTGTAACTTTTTTAAATGTCACTTATAACTTAGTGATGCTGAAGTTGACTTGCGATCGATAGATAGACAAAGTACCGCTCATATAGACAATAGACAGCCGCTAAGCTATGTAAGAGACCTTGAGGCGCCTAAAAACATCAGGAATCGTTTTATTTCGCAGACTTTACTGATTGCAAAAGATTGCTTGTGGGCGTTTTGGTTTTCTGTTATATTACGAGCCAAAAATGTTACGTCTTGCGGCGGTTACTAAGCGCGGGATTACCCTGGATTTTTTCCCACTAAGCTGCCAGTAATTGGATCCTAAATTGACCGTGGTCCGTTTGGGAACGGGTATTACATCATTTGTATTGGACAGTACTATAATAATGTATTGTAATTTGTACTCTAAGTACACATTTTTATTCTATGGTGCAATATCAGAATGGTAGAGCTATGTTAGCATAAGGTAAAACAAGACCCAAACGTGACGACGTTTCGCATGAAAAAAATTGGCAAAATAAATTCTGTGTGAGTTTTGTTAATCACAGAACATTTGGTTGCTTACTTCAGTTGGGCAGTAACTTTTACTAAGCCAAGAACCTAGAACTTTAAGAGAGAACAGGCCCGAAGAAAAACTTTTTTTTTGTTTTCCGAAAATTATTTTGGGACCGCGCGGGTAATTTTAATTAAAAAGTTAATTTTAAAAAACAAATAGTGTGGGTTCAGTTCACCGAAATACAAACCGGAATACCCCATATTATTGAGTTATTAAAACTAAGCTACTAAGTTTGACTAGCCTTGTGGCTTAGTGGGACGATTTCCACCTTCTGAGCTGGAGGTTGCGGGTTCGATTCCCAACCAGGACAAACATTTGTGTGATGAACATGGATGTGTGTTCTTTGTTTGGGTGTTTCTATGTATTCCATGTATGCATTTACAAAAAAATAAAGTATTTATGTATGCTATCAGTTATCTGGTTTCCATAGTACAAGCTTGCTTAGATTGGGGCTAGATGGCGCTGTGTGTGAGTAACGTCCTCTAATATTTATTTTTATTAAAAAGATACAAAAATCAAGTTTGTAATCAATATCCTGGAGCTTAGTTATAGTTATATTTCAAAACAGCTTAGGGCTACGTTGAGTGGGGTATTAAATCATCTGCATGGGACTTTAATAATACCACGTTTTGAACTAGTTTAAATGTAGTTACGGATTTGTTTTTACCCGACTACGCGAAGCAAAACGGAGGGTTATGATTTAGACCGTTATTTAAGTATGTTCATCTGTTCTAAACTACTCATACTACTCTACATAACATACTCTTAACTCATAATTTCTAAACTACTTATCTTAATTTGACAAATGGATACTGATAAGCAATAACACGTCAACCCACAAAAAATTTTTTTTTTTGTTAATGATACAGAACGCTTCTATGGCTGACAAAGAAGCGTTCTGTATCATTAACATTTTTTGTTTTTTTTTGTGGTTTGTCATGCTATTGCTTATCAGTATCCAAATGAGGTATCGTTGGATGCATTTAATCATCCGCTTTTGCTCGCGGCTTTGCTTGCATGCACCCGATAAAATTAAAGATCACGTAAGGACGTAATCGGGTTTTAGTAATTCGACATATATCTTGTACGTACATGCAGAAAAACATATATTCGCCAATTATATTTTTCAATTTTGTTTTTTTTCTCTTGTCCGCAGTATATTTATATAACATGTTTAGCGGTTTGCATGCCGCAGTGCTACTGAATTGATGTCCGTGTGCCGCCAGTTTGTTAGCGGTTTTGTGTTTTTCACTGTGATGATTGTCCGGTATAATGAGGCGAATAATTAAAATATATTTGAAATAGCTAACTATATTTAATGTTATTTATTATTTAGTTAGCCAGTATATTTAATGTTATTTATGGCCAATAAATATTTCTGATTTCTACCCATTATTGGTTACATTATCTTTCCATTTGTTAGTGAATTATAGACTTAGTTAGGGCTTTAAGCCGCGTCAATAGAGGCTCGCTAGAGCTATAAGGTACACATTATTGAATTATTACTAACTAGCTGTGCACCACGGTTTCGGTCGCGTTTTTTTTTTTTTTCCTATACCACCCCGATATTGAGGCGAACAAAGCCAACCAGCCAGTATAATTATCTGACTGTTTATGATAAGATACATAATATATTATGTATTTTTTTTAATCTATTTCAAATAGGTTTATAATATTTGCTAAAGTTTATATCAGTCGTTGAACTTTTGACACCCAACAAAATACAAATTACAAAATAGTAACTGAACTTAAAAATATTATATAAACTATATTATAATCTAATCTTAAATATATATAAAATAATAAATAAATATATATTTTTATTATTATTGATATATTTGTTTCTTTTGTTTTTTTTTATTTGACGGAGGAGATCGAAACAGATAGATCTTTTCCGTCAAATTAACAAAGATAACAAAACAGTTTTTTTTAAACACGTTGTAGACTGACACAATATACAGTTCTCGTAAATTCACACTTTGTAAAAGTGTGCAATATATACTTACGGAATATCTATATAGCTACAAAAATATTCATACAGTTTATTGTGTTCTGCGCACCGCGACAAAATCTTCTCTACTCTTCATGTCGGGAAAAATGAGACAAATGTATACATAATCGTAGCCGTGTCCTGTTCTAGCATAACATAAAGATTTTGTCGAGGTGCGCATGCTAGCCCTGCTGGGCAGGGGTGGCCGCAATTCAGTACGAACCCATGCGTCACCCGCACCATGCTATGCTGAATGGAGTGTAATGATAAGTACAATAAAGTCTTAGTATATTTCCGTCGTGTCTGTATGTTTGTATAGATTGTCCTTTCGATATGTAACCAGAACAGATACTAGGTACAATAAGCGCAAACAAACCGCCATAACAGGACTGTTACCGCCATAATAAGCCCATAACAGTATTGTGTTGACCGCCAAATTTGTCGTTTGCATGCAATTAATGTTTTAACAACAAATAATAATAAAGAACCGCCAGTTATATAGCAGGTACGAAGACTATGCTACTAAGCGTATTGCGTATCATTTTCATATTTTGACAATGTTAAACACTGCTTTAGACTTTCGTGGTGGTTTGTCTGCTCCTAAATTTCGTAACTTTTTATCGTCCACCCGCATCTTCAGTCTACCAGTGAACATGGCGCATGCAACTGTGTCGCAATATCGGAAACTTAACAAAAATAAAAATCGTGGTAAATATGCCGTGAGTACTAATAGTAATGTTTAAAATGTAATTAGTACTTATAAAGTAATGTTTATAGTTTGTTATGTTATTCTCTTACTATTATACTGTTTCGCGTTGAACTGAGACCTTGTGACCTCTGGAACCCCTGGAAAGATTTTTCTCATATTCAAACTTAAAAACTATATTTAAATGAACTACTTGTCTAAAAAATTTCACGAAGATAGGATCAATGGTTCGAAAGTTATAGTCGGACAAATACATACAAATAGACTTGTTCCCGTTGACTCCGAGAACTTGCTTCGCTCGGTCAACTTAAAATTTAACAAATGTCTGCTCTGGGCTGAGTATTTACGTGTATTCCATGGATCCCCGACACAGGGAAACTTTCTGGAGAAGGAGATGTGTGAGAAATTTAAAAAAGGCTATGAGTTCGAACAGTTTTTAGTGTAAAATGGCATTTTGAATTCAGTTTCGCTGCGGTCTGTTTACATTCTGGGTTCTTGGTTACAGCTCATTCTAATCTAGCAACCAAGCTTCGCCAAAGAGTGCGAATTAAGATGCTTTTTGGTTGAATTAATAAATATTTGATTTGATTTGATTTGAATAAGAATGCCGCGAAGTCCAAAAATCTTTTTACAGCCATCAAATTAAAAACACTAGATATACAATATAGGTTCCTACTTATTATTCCATATTTCATCTTTATATATTTGTTTCGAATTTTTGATTTCATCGAGAATTTTCCTCAAGGAAAATTATTTCTTTCTATTCAAAATCACCCTAAAAAAAAAGCTTCGTCGGCCTTTACCCTGGCTGTAACAATTATGCGGCCCTGTAATCTGTAAAACCGGTATAACAGCCCTAAAATTACCGGTAACATTTTAATTGCGATATAAATGTTGGCTAGCCTCTAATTGGCCGGCGTTTTGCGGCCGAATGGTGCATGGAATGGACTATTTTAGTACTCGCTCGTAGTTATTATCATGTAACTATTGTTAGAGTAGAGAAGGAAAATTGAATGAGTACTACGAAGCCTTTATGAATAGACCGTAGTAGTTACTAGTCACAAATCATCTCTAGAGTCCGCACTCAGGGCGATCGAAGCGTACCACACATCTGTCTCAATGCACCTATAATTTGTTTAGTTAACATTTTGGGTAGCAGTATTTGACGCATCAAGGTCACATTTGGGTTTACATTGATGAGTGTGACGTGATAAAAGGCTCGTTCGTAAGGATAAGTTCAAAACGTGCAATTCCCAAAACTTATAGTCTATGCAGCCGTTGACTAGACTAGACTAAGTAGTAAACGTTGACAAATGAAGGGAGATCTATTTTTGCCCTTGGGGGATATTATGGGCGAAAGTCCCATCACATCACACTAGTAGCGTTAGCACGCCTGAAAAGCATGGTCAATAGACTGACCAGAGAAGGTATGAGAAACATATTATATTATATATCTCTCTTTCGCGATTGGTAGATGATGGTGGGCCGCGCGAACCATATTCGCAGACGTATTTTATTACGATTTCGACTCTCTCCCTATCTCACTCTCTCTCTCTCCCTCTCTCCCTCTCTGCAATTTTCATTATTAAAACGGCTATATTTTTCTCTGTATGAATAATGTGTATTTCACAGAATTCTCCTTATAAATAAGGTCTTGGTGTATTTATACCAATAAAATACTGAAAGACGACATAAAAAAGTTAATTAACACTGTCATAGCTCCCTACTAGGTTTCCTTGTGACGGGAATGTCATAGAACAAACACACCATCATCATCATCATCAGCCATAAGACGTCCACAGCCAAACATAGGCCACCCCCTTAGAGCGCCACATCGACCGATAACGGGTCACTTGCATACACCAGTTGCCCGCGACTTTCACAATGTCGCCGGTCCACCTAGTGGGAGGCCAACTACGCTGCGTCTTCCGGTTCGTGGTCGCCACTCAAGAACATTTCTTCCCCACCAGTTATCAGTTCCTCGAGTGATGTGGCCTGCCCATTGCCACTTCAGCTTGCTAACTCTGAAAGCTGTATGTCGGCGACTTTGGTTCTTCGACGAATTTCCTCGGACCCACATAGACACGGACAATTAATGCCCAGACATATCATAGCAGATATTTAAATTCATGATCCAAACATCTGCTTATCTGGGAATCACCCCCGAACCTCCTGCTACTAAGGTAGATGCGCTACCACTCAAGTCGAGTTCAACCAATTGTCAATAGTAATTATTTAAAAAGTACTTATTCAACTACAACTAAATGCGAGCGTTCGTTATAAATCATAGATAACTATGAAATGAACATTAACTAACAAACACATAAATTCACAAACTAATCGACCGTGAAAAATTTCTACTTAACTTTCCCTATTTGCTTTAAGAAAGCACTAATACTCATAATGGATCGTCCAACAGAAACGGATAAAGTCTTCCTCCATACGATAAGATACGTCATGAACAAGCTGATGGGTTCTTAAGAATCTTCTTAACCAGTACGATTTATGTCAACGCTATAGAGAAGCTAACATAACAACCAGATAAATTCCGTAACCAATCGTCCAAAAAGTGTCCCGGAGTGACTGAAAGAAATCTAACGGCCTCGCTAATAAAACGTTCTAACAGATACTTAAATCTAACAAGAACTCATACTGTCTTTAGTCAATAGTGTAATAAAATTACTCATTATGAGTTCTATAAATAAAAGTACAATAGTAGACACTATATGTGCACTCTCGCATACTCAATCAATATTCATAATTATATAAAATTACTGGGGGTAATTTTCTATGACATTACATTTTGATTAAATATAAGCATATTGCATATTTGTATATAAGCAAAACTGTTATTCCCGTATCACAGTTTTTTTCAAAATCAGCTCCTTTTAGCATAAAAAATATATATTTAAAATTTTGGAAATAGTTAGTATGTTTGTTTCTCATTAACGTTGTAACGACTGTACATAATTTGATAAAATTTGTATTTGATGTAGCTTATGGCATGGATTAACACATAAGTTATTTTGATCCCGGCAAAATATATAGTTTCTGTGTGATAAGTAAAATTATTAACCTCCATAGTAACTTAATGGATTATTGCTTCCCTGAAATATGCGGGCGAAGCCGCGTGCAGGAGCTAGTTAATAATATAACGCTAAGCCCCTGAGTGTATTGTGCAGCGTCACTTGAGATCTAGTTCCTATTCTAGGCTAGGTATGCTTTACCATCGTCGGCACACCGTCACTTAAATTCATGTGAATTGTGATCATATGCTTATCCTGTCAACTACAAAAATAAATACATACTTAGTCTGTCAACATCAAACCCTCCCTTTTCCGCATTTGGGAGAAAAGCGTGTGCAGCTTGAAAATCTTCTTATTCAAAAACTTTATTGAGAACCAGAATTCAATATTAAAACCGGGGAACATTAACCGTCCAAGTTTCTCGAACAGTAAAGCAAACCGTATCGCAAAAATATGAGAAAACTTGCCCAATACTCCGAATATTGCACGCTGCCTTTTTATGTGTGGCCTTTGAATTGCTCTTCTGGGGCAAATAGATCGCTTATTATGTTGCGTGTGTGGGTCGGACTGAGATGTTTGTTTACTTGGGTTCTACGCAAGTTGGGTAGAAAGAGAACAGTATATCTAAAAGGCAACAGAGTGAATTTATTCGATATAAATATAGTCCTCTCCGATCTCTACAGTCTGCCAAGCGTGGCGATTATGGCAACCCCCGCATTTTTGGCCTTTGTTCACCAATGAAATACTTATCATTAAGAAGTTCCGGTGGCCATCTGTGGTCAGTTCCACTTCACCAAATGATACTTTCTTAATGCAAATGCTTGACTTATGATGAAAATACAAAAAAACGCTATATGCATGCCTATAATATTAGGAGAGATTCCTCAATTTCTCGTGGATCCCATTATCAGAACTGGATTTTGATAAAAACGAAATCAATCTGGAAGTAAGTATATAATATTCTTCCAATAAAAAAACAATTTTCCAAATCGGTTTGGAAATTACGGAGTATTGTGCGAACAAACATTAAAAAAACAATCGAATCTTATAAAAAATTAAAAATAACTTTGAATCGAGAGCCTCCTCAGTTTTTGGGAGTCGGTTGATAATAATTTTAGCATTTTAGAAGGCTAAAACTATAGTCGTTGATTGTCTAAATTGCATTTCTAGGCTTAGAAAGTAAAGCTCTAAATCTGTCAATCATGTCTTATCAGCCTATTGAGAGCCGGATTGCGGGCCTCCGCGAACATCGTGGAAGCGCTGCACCACAACACACACAATATATAGTTTGTTACATAATGCGGGATGTGTCATATACGCACGGTAACTCTCCATCCTATAAGAAGACCATAGCTGTGGGGTGTGAAGTGCAGTATAATAAGTCATCAGGCTGTCCGTAAAGTGAGTGACTAGCTTTGTGTCTCAGTGGGTGGATTTCCGCCTTCTGACCTTTAGGTTGTGGGTTCGATTTCCACGCAGGACAAACATTTGTGTGATGAATATGGACGTTTGTTCTTTGTCTGGGTGTTTCTATGTATTCTATGTATGTATTTACAACAAAAAAAAAGTATGTATTCTATCAGTTATCTGGTTCCCATAGTACAAGCTTGCTTAGTTTGGGGCTAGATGGCGCTGTGTGAAAAACGTTTACCAATATTTATTATTATATTTATCCGTAACATTCACAAAGGTTTTAGATTTAGATATATATATATATATGTAAAGCAAATATAGCTGCTGGCTTTTACGGTCAGATGAAAACAGTACAAATTAGTAACACAGATGCAAGGGAAGCGAACTTACATGTAGAGTTACCGACTCAAATAAGCTGGGATAGAATTGTCTCTACATTATGTAATGTTACTTCTCGGCGAGAAATATAAACTCCGAGGCAAATTCATGACAGTAGCAATCTCGTGGCGCCGCTGCCTCCAAAAGCCTAATTAGAAAAATCCTTATAATCCGAAATAATTTTCACTAATTAAATTTAACAGCTAAAGTCCCCACCACACCTGCGTCCAGGGATTGGCACGAAAGTTAAGGGTTTAAAACGAAAAAGATTAGTGTCTGTGTATTTTCATCGTAATTAGTATTTGTGATGCACTTAGGTCCCAAGTTTGGTAACTTGGACTTGAATGTGGTAAAAAAGAAAGTATATGGGCTATTCGTGTAATACTGTATTTGCCTACTGTATTATGGAACTTTTTTTCGTAAAAAACGTTGTGATTCGTGAGATTCTAAGCCTCGTGAAGCCCGCAAAAGTAATTTATGTGGGCGTGTTAAAGCTGTTTTGGAAACGAAATTGGTCGTAAATAAAGGATTGATTTGTCTTTACTTATTACTAGTACGCCCGCACGGCTTCGCTCGCATAGGCTACAGTAAATGAAACACCCCATTTCATTTCTTAGGGGTCATTTTCGAAAAATCCGGAGACATACCTGATAGATAAATATTTCTATAAAATAGCGGGTGAAACCGCGGGGCGCAGCTAGCTATGTTATAATTTTCAATTCAATGCGTCTCAGTATCGATGACGTAGCTTTGTGCTACGACGAAGCCTTATGCTACGCCGTAGCTTTGTGCTACGAAAGCATTGGAAATACATGTTTCCTTTAGTTCACTTCAAAAAGCTCTCTCTCATTATCAGTTGATACTGATACAAAAACTAAAGAATTATATTGATTTAAAAAAAACATTTTCCGAATTCGAAAGGAAACATAATATAAAATGTTGAACTACACAAAGTTGCCGTACTTAACGATATTATTTAGGCTAAAAAAGCTTCTTTTTATAGCGGGCGAAGCCATAAGTAAGTTCCTTAAGTAACCAATTCGTTTTAATAATACATTTTACGAATTTTTCCCTGAAAAATCGGATCGTTGTTCGGAAAGCGAAATTAGAGATCCGCTCAAGTCACGGGAGAAAAAAGTAAAAAAAAACTTAATAAAAGTAAGGAAGCTAAGTTAAGCAAGTTTTTCTTTTTTTTAATTCTTACCAGTTAAATTTTATCGTTCTGCGAAATATCTAAAAAAAAAATATCTATAGTAAACTATATTATAACCTAAACTTAAATATACAAACTACAAACAAAATTAGAATAAAAACTTATAAAACACCGCATTTAGGTCTAAAAATTGTTTTCTTGAAAATACTACAATAATCATCATCATCACCAACCATAAGTCGCCCACTGCGGAAAAGCTAAAACCAAACTAAAATATTATTCTTGCTACTTACAATTTTAATAGAATTTACAAATTTAAAAAAAAAATAGAGTGGTGGCGTGAGCGACACTTGCGTAGCGTTTCAACGCGGGCCCGCTCGTTTTCTTTATTCAAGGCTATCAAAAAAATTGTCAATTCAATTGATCGTAATTTACGGTATAGTGAAAAATAAATCGCCATACTTTAACCAAACAAAGCTATTTACAGGTTTTTTTCTCTTACTGGTCTAGTTGTGTTTACAACACATCCTTCGGCAGGTAAGTAAGGTTGGTGGTGGGCGACGTTTTACATGCAGGTTAGTGAAACACATCGTTACAATGCCTAGGGACAGACTTTCGACACAAAGAATAAAAATTTGGCCAGCATCCATTCTAGTTTAACCTTTTCTTCATGATAGTTCTATCTAATAACGCTCGCTCTCTTGAATTGGCCTTCGCTACACGAAAACAAAGTCGCGTGTAATGGACAAAGCTGTTTTCCTGCGATTACCCGCGCGCCGTCGCCGCGTGAGCCACGCAAACGAGTCGTGGAACGTTTTGCAGATACACGCTTTTTTACCAACAGCAAACTTGTTTTCCTAAGAGGTAAGTGAAACAAACAATTTTTATAACTTACTAACTGCGCCTAGTAATTTATTCACGACTTTTAATTTATCAATTTCTACACGACAAAAAGTATCATTTATCCATATGATACAATTTCATCAATCCACCTAGGTATGCAGCCATATACATATATGCTATATAGGTACGCTGCATCCTTCGGTTCGTAGTCGACACTCGAGAACCTTTTCTCTCCATCGGTTACCAGTTCTTCGAGCGATGTGGCCTGCGATTGCCACTTCACATCAAGCGCACCCTAAAAGCGACTGACAGATATTGGTGACTTTGGTTCTTCAGCTAAAATCCTCGTTCCGAATTTTATGAAGCAAAGAAACTCCCAGCTTAGCTCTCCTCATTTCCCGCTGTGTGCCCTAAGTCACATTACGGCCATTTGCCTACAAGAAAATCGCAGAAGTATTAACAATTTAATCACGGGTCGACTTCATAACGACTCTGATTCTGTCCATAAAACAACCGTTATTTGTCCACGGCAAACTGGGATCGTATTTAACTGTCGTTAGGACCACGGGACAATAAAACAGACCCAACTTTTTCAATGATCGACCTACTTTGTCCGTTTTTGAATTTGATAAAGTTGACCGTAACATAAAAAGCACTACATAGTACACTGATTTATAAGATTTTTCGTTGAAAATGAAATGGTTGTTTTGTTTTTCGTTTTAAGATTGTCTTGACTGGTTGACATTTGACCCCATGCCCTGCGGCGTGCGACCTAAACGTTCTAACCACAAAGCTTTCATCGCCACAAACATTGAGTGATAGGTTGACAATAGTATACCTAGCTGACCGCCTCCCCAGCGGAGATATTGCCCCACTCGCTATTAAATTATGCTGACTATCATGTACCTTCCTTTATAAGTATTGCTGTATAAGGCGCCTATGTAAAGCTAAGGCTATTTAGTTGGCATGTCGGGAGCATGCGAGAGGTGCTCCGTTAGTTTCGGATGGTGTTCTATACTGTGTTCGGTTAAATGAAGGGCATGCTTTATGATATCTTTCTACTCATCATTGTAAACAACTTTTTGTATCGGACCAGCCTTGGAATCACGTTCCATATATATCGTCGAGGATAATGACTTTTTCTGTAGAACAACTTTATTTTTTTCGTGATTTTAGAATTAGCCTCATGTTAGAATTGTTCATAATGATGAGTAATATAAGCCCTTTTCGGCTTAGCATACCCTTTCCTTATAACCCTGTAGACATGAAATAAGCCGCTTGTTTACCTCTCGCTTGTTTCGTACATGTCAACTGACAAGTTACCTAGCTGTGCTATGTATTAATAAAGGGTTTGATATTGATATAATTTAATTTTGTAAACAAAATATTTTTTCCCATATAAATTTCCCTAAGCCCAGAGTCCATAAAATACTTTTAAACTTGTCATTAATACATTATCTTGGCCTGGAATTGAACCCAAGACCTCTTGCTAAGAAGGCATACGCGCCAACATGTCTTAGCCATACCTGTAGACAAAACTAACCAAATTTGGTTTATTAACAAAGTAAAAGTAATTTTTACTCTTCTGACATTGTACACACATCAACATCAACATCATCAGCTGGAAGACGTCCACTGCTGAACAAAGGCCTCCCCCTTAGAGCGCCACACCGACCGACAACTTGCCACTTGCATCTATCGGTTGCCCGTGGCTTTTACAATGTCGTCGCTTGCGCTGCGTCTTCCGGTTCGTGGTCGCCACTCAAGAACCTTTCTTCCTACTCATACCTATAACTAATTTGTACTCCCATATGACGTACTATTAACATCGTGAGTAACCTAGTTTCCTCTCTCTCTAAAGGTGATGGAATTAAGGAGTTATGTCGATAGCTGTTCCGAACGGCACTTTCATCATACACAGGAAATGAAGACCCGATGGTGCAGGGACGAATGATTGCGACTCTCCAGTTTTAGCTGTGCAACTTTTGATCAATCTTGTAAAGCTGGGTTATGCTCGTAAAGGTTGGGTTAAAACTTATATATTATATAACTTATATATTTGCATCTTAAGTCGCAAAACACCAAATTAAGACTTTTTTTTCAGTTTTTCAAAAAGTAAATCATATTAGAGGTACAACATGCAGCGTACTCTGATACTCATCCCTAAACGTTATCAGATTCCGATGTTTTTTTTATGTTTATTAAATCGCTACCAGCAGGTATCGTGCCCAAAATGCTGGTTGAATTATTATATCTTTGAATAGCTGTACTAATTCTCTGAGAAAGATAGAGGCCAGCATTTTGGTCAAGTCTAAAGTTATTAAAAATGTTCCAGCTCATTACCAGTTGACAGCGTACTGCATGCTGGGAGCATTATCAGGATATTTCACCAAAACATTTTTTTTGTATATTCGCACTTAGTGATTTTATATTTTAAATAATGCGTGAGACTAATGTGGACGCGAATAAGGGCCAGTGTTTAAAACACGCAGCGCAGCTTCAAATCTATAGATAAAGCCCGCATAAAAGCACACGTGAAGTTTCTGCAATACAAAATATCGGAAACACCGTTGCTTATGAGTCGCACCGGTTTTACGGGGAAAGACATTTTGCGAAAAAAAACCCTTTTTTTGGGAAAATCGGTACAAATTCATCGAGCGATTGCTCGCGCCGTAAATATATTTGCAAGCTCTGCGACCGACCGGTGTTTTGTTTGCGATGGATTTTTCATCCAAAAAAAAGGATTTTTGTACTTTTGATGATGCAGTTTTTTAGTTTTAATAAAACGGGAATACTCACGTTAAATTGAGTCCCGTTAAAGTATTCCCGTTTTATTAAAACAAAATGTATCAAAACCACGTCAGTTTTCATAGTAAAACAGTTTTTAAGTGATATTTATTGCCTGAATTTACTCACCATCATCATCATCAGTCAGAAGTGATAATAAGCCTCCCCCCTTAGAGCGACACTAAACGACAATTTCCCTTTGCCCGCGACTTTCATTATGTCATCGGTCCACGTAATGAGAGGCCTACTTACGCTGCACCAAAATCAAAATCAAAATCAAGATTTTGATTTTGTTTTTTTTTTTTGCATCTTCCGGCTCGTGGTTTCAAGAGCCTTTCTTCCCCATCGGTTATCGGTTCATTGAGTGATTTGGCCTGCCCATTGTCACTTGCCAGCTGGCTTGTAACCTATGTTGGCGAATATCATCGTTTCGGATTTTATCTCGGAAAGGAACTCCGAGCATAGCTATCTCCATTACCCGCTGTGTGACTCTGAGTTTCTCCAAGAGGCCAGCAGTTAAAGACCACATTTTAGTTTCATATGTCATTACTGCAACACTTTGGTTGATTTCACTATGAATGAAGTACTACAAAATACAAAAGAACGAACTACTTCAATTGACACTATTAACTACTTAAACTTGCCATTATTTATTGTGATTATAGTAGAAATGGTATTTTTGGATGAAATAAATATTTTGATTCAAAATGTCCTATGTAGTAAAAAAATGTCTTTACTAAAAACTTATTTTTTTTATTGCGTTGCAATTTTTAAACCGCTTCTGAAAACAAAGTTTTAAAGCTCATAGTTTATTAATAATCATCTTTTGTTTTGGGAACTTTTAGGCCATCGCTTTGTGTGGGTGCATCTATTGTACGGACGAGACGGAAGGAAACTAGAACTAGAAACATAATATAGATAAGTATACAGTTACTCAAATCCAGCAGTTTGTTGGCTATCTAGTGCATTAAAACGATCGTTTGAAAATCGTTTGCAACCAAATGCATTAGCGCAGCTAATGAAACCAAATTACATAAAGAAAAAAAATACAGAAATATTTATTTCGTAACAAAAAATACAGACACACAAAAGAAACATAATAATAAATTAATTATACTCGTAATAGACAGGAAGTGTACCTATATATTTGTCACGAAACCGGCCCCAACTCGGCATAAGCTGGCTGTGAACAACCAGCGCTGGTATTCTGTTTTTCTGTTAAAGCAATTTGTTTTACCATGGTCAAATAATTGTATTAATAACCTGGTGTGATGTGCAGGATCTTAGCAACGTTAGGTACTCCCGTGTCTTTCTAGTTCTTATTTATGTAAATACTCATTTATGGTGTGAAGATAAAATAAAACCTACTTTTAGAATAAATGAAGGTTTTTTTTTTAGCTTTAAATGCGAAAGCGGACATCAGATACTTTTTAACGCGCAAAGTTGCGAAAATTTTGAAAAATATCCCTTAAAATCGGTATCGGTAGTTGATTAACTGCTTACGTTTTCATACTTCAACTGTATCTAGAGATCGAATAGGAAACGCAGGTTAGGTCGGATTCCTTTGTCCTGAACTTTTAAAAACTTCCAATGAGTCCGGGAGCTCTCGAGTCTCCGGGTAATCACGGAACTTCCTTTCGAAGAGTTTGAAATAAGACTTCTATTAATCTCACCGTATTTGTTTTCATTCAGTTAGGTGGAGATGCTGGATCATACCTTGGGCCTTTGTTTGTTCTGGAAAAATAAATAATCATTAGTATTTTTGTGATACCTTCTCTAACTAAAAGAAACTTATAAATTCTAAAATTCTTAATACTTGTTATGTATCCAAGTATCTAATGACTAGCCTTGTGCCTCAGTGGGTAGATTTCCGCCTTCTGAGCTGTAGGTTATGGGTTCGATTCTCAGAACAAAAATTTGTGTGTGAACATGAATGTTTGTTCTTTGTCTGGCTATGTAAGTGCTTACAAAAAAATATATTTATGTATTCGGATCAGTTATCTGGTTCCCGTAGTACAAGCTTGCTTAGTTTGGGGCTAGATGGCGCTGTGTGTGAAAATATCTATCCATAGAAAAATGGCATTCACCCTCGACGAATTATGGTGGAACAGCAGGCTTTTTTCCCTGATTTTAGGGTTTTATTCTATGTCTTACCGAACACCTAGTGTAAGATTGTCATTACTATTTTTAACTGCAAATTGCAAAGAAAATTATATTTTGCTGAATTGTACAATAATAATCACCTTTTGTTCAACAAAACTTTTTATTAAAACAAAATGTGAAAACTAATATTACATATCAAAATGCGAAAATTTGTGAGAAATTATGTAACTTTTTTTCTTTGCAACACCATAAAGCTATTGAACCTATGTATTACTTGTTGAAGGTTCAATCTTATTACTTGTCTATTTCTTATACTGGACAGCGACAAAGATAAAGACCAGAAATCATTAAATGTATTTATTTTCTATGATAATAGACCTCTACGGCTCGGACCTCGGTTGGGACACGACTGCAGCGAAGGGAGGCGCTCGAACAGTCCCTCTACAAAACTGCTTACTTGCATTTATGTCTCTACATAGCTTTTTGTGGAGATACGCTAAAGCTTTTGATTAAAAAAACATTACGGTTCCTTTAGGGTAACGGGTAAAATCGCTGGGCGCTGCTAGTAATTACAAAACGCAGGAGACGATATTGAACGTGGTTGTGCTATAGCTATAAGAGCAGTAATTGAAACAATTCGAAACTGGTCTCCGCGTCACTCACAATGAGCTACCGTGCACCTGACAGCGCAGATCCGAAATCCTGTGGGATTCGTAGTAACAGGCCCGGTGTGAACACAGACTTACAAATTACAATCTTAAGTAATTAATATTACTTGGAAAAAACCTTACTGCAAAATGTTACTAACACGGCTATACCAATTAATTAGAATTAGAATCAGAAATATAATTAAAAATACACAGCCTATGATGACGTAAACAGGAATCCAACGACACCTCATTCGCCAAAATCGTTCAAGCCTTAGGCTACAGGAGGTAATAAAGCAACATACAAACATATAAACTTACATACTCCCCAAAAACAATACTATCATTGAGCAGTCGGGTAAGAGCAATTTGTTTCTGAAATTACAAAGCATAACGTTATTTATGTTTTAAACACTTGCTGTAGTACCTACGTTGATATACTCTGTGGTAGCTTCTCTGTCTTTGTCTCTGCATCTTGAACCTTCAACCTGTACAGTTGTGTTCCGTTTCTCTGTTCCCTATACATTACAAATAAATCCTAATTACTCTTAATCGTTTTTAAACATTTTAGTGAGATATTTTGACAATCATAAACACAATGCACTCCAATAAACTTCTGTTTTAATTGTTTCAAGAACCAAAATCTAATATTATTTACAATTTAAAAGCTAATCGCGTCGCTTCTTTTGTACTATTATCTAAACTTAACTAAATTTGACAGCCCTTTTGTTAATTCAAGCTCTGTTTGATTCGATTTGGGAGGGATTCGGCAGAAAAGATGCCTATCTCGATGAAACTAACGCAGTGTCTATTTATTGTTATTTATTTTATAGAATATGGATCCTCAACAGAAATTACACATTGCATTCACATTATGAAACATAGGCATCAAGCTGGGTGCACCCCCAATTACAGGAGACCACGTCGTGCTCATGGAGGTTCGACTAGACTAAACTAAAATGAAAATATTTTTTGCTGCCTGCAGAGTACAAAATAGTTTAAATTAAATTTAGGTTACATTGGAAGTGGAAAAATGTACTAGCGAGTCTTAATTATACAATGAGAAAATGTAGCAATATATGAAGCGAGTTAAAACTAGGAAACTAGTGTCGCGACTGATTTCAAAATAATCCTTTTACGTGCTAAAGTACGAAGGCAACTAAAAGTCGAAACAGGTCAAGTCGAATTGACGTTCGTAATGAATAAAGATTTATTGTCACCTCAGACGCGGGACAACAACTACGGTGAAAGACTCGATGAGTTATTCGCGATCGACAGTGTAACTCTCTCACTTACACATTATCAGCCAGAAGGCGTCCACTGCTGCACAATGCACATACAAACTCCCCCACACCGACCGACAATGTGCCACTTGCATCCACAGATTGCCCACGACTTTCACAATGTCATCGGTCCACATAGTGGGAGGCCTCCGTTTCGTGGTCGCCACTCAAGAACCTTTCTTCCCCATCGGTTATCAGCTCTTCGAGTGATGTGACCTGCCCATTGCCACCTCAGCTTGCAAACTCTCTCTCTCTCACTTGCTTCCCTGAAAATGAAGGCTTGAAACTAAACGCGTATCTGCAAAACAGTCCAAAACAATCAAGGCTACCAAGGTACCCAAAACATTTCTACAAACCAGCGCACTGTCACACTGTCGCTCACAATTAATAATCCTTACAGCGAACCGGTGATGCCCCTCGGGAGCGAGCCGATAATTCGCGAGCGAGCGAGATTTGCGCCCCGACGCTCGAATCGCTCACCGCGCCGCTAACGATTCACAATTTGTCGAGATGATTTATGTACTTTTTAAAACCATTGTAGAAAATAAAGAGTTCTTATTTTCAAACAAAATAACTTGAAATGGGTGAGCTGGGTTTTATTTGTGGTCGTCTGTATTTTCTATTGCTTTTCTTACCTAAAAATATGTTTATATGTTACAGCGCCCGTTTTCGCGCCTGGGGCATTTGCTATATCAAGTTCGCTTAGACATACAATTAATACACTCACTAAACGCTGTCGCTGTCTTTACCTAAATAGAAACACAAGATAGAGATAGCATGAATTATAGTGCTGTCAAATTAGTCAGATCTTAGTTCTCCATACACAATTAGACGAGACCGTAGCGGGTGCCGATTTAAAACAAGTTTAAAGTGTCTCTAGTGTACGTTTTTCTTCGCGGCTTTAATCGGTAAACTCGTTTGACAGAAATAAAATGCATGCTATCTATTTCTTGTGTTTCTATTAGTAAAAGACAGCAATAACACTGAGTTTGGTTTATCGGGAATAGACGCCATATGTAAACATATGTATATACGGTCATTATATACTGGGCATTCGGTTAAAAGACAGACATATTTTAGAAAAAACATCACTTTTACTGAGATTGCGAAAAAAGTTTGCTGTTCCGGAGATAAAATGTCATTCACATTCGGCGGATGTATGGGACAGTCTTCCCTCGCGATTTCATGGTTGACCATACAAAACATGTGATACAAGTAGTTCAAGTATCTAGGACAAACATTTATGTGATGAATATTTGTGTTTGTTCTATGTCTGGGTGTTAATATCTATATAAGTATGTATTTAAAAAATATCTATGTACGTATATCAGTCTCTGGCAGCCATATTACAAGCTTTGCTTAGTTTGGGGTCAGATGACCGTGTGTGCAATAATGTCCCAGATATTTATTTATTATTATTATTATTTATTTATAAGTAGTTAATTATAATGAGTACAATGTTAACCTAGTATAAGTCTGGCCGAAAACCGATCGTTTCGTCTAACCGAAAACCCAGTATTATTATACTTTTTATCGCGGCAAATACCAGGTCATCATCATCATCAGCCGGAAGAAATGGATCATTCTGGTTAGATACAGTGATTAGATCCATAATGGATCTACAGAGACTTTTTTTTCCTCATTAGATCTCATTTTGAAACCATGGATCTGTCGAAAACTTTGATTCTCAGTAGATCCATTGGTAGATCCACGATGGATCTATTATGATCTATCATTAGATCCCATTTTATGGATAGTTCATAGACAACTCTAGTAAAGTATCTACCATTTACAGGGGCATGAGTTGGACTTGATCGTGACTTACTCGCTTAGAAAAACTTAAAAAAAAATAGTCTATTATACGATTCGAGTTTGTATAACTTTCACGGGTTTCACAAACTTAACACGTTAGCTGCAGGCTCTGGTAATATGAGACATTTATAATTCAACTTAAAGAAACTTTCATTTTATTTCAATAAAGTCTCGAGCATAAAAAAGCTTTTAGAATTTATTCAGTCGTTAAGATTTTTGAATAGTGCCAATAATTTTATGCGCAAAACATTTATGAGTAAGTAAAGCTGACCTTAACTTATTTAAGTGAATACTGAAAACTACGTGACATAAATCTTAGATTTATATTCAAAATTATTATAGTGAGAGAGCTGACTCGGATAGGACGAGTTATTAGAGGATATTCCTCTGATTAATTAAGGCTAATTTAAAGAAAAAAAACATTATTTCTATTCATTTGTTAAGTAGATTTATTTATTTATGGTACACAAAACAGATATCAATCATTTTCTTAATTAGTATACAAAATTTTAAGTAAAAATCTGAACTGGATTGTAATTCAAAATATGTGTACACAGAAAAGTAAAATAATGAGACGAACGCGATGAAAGTACCCATTAAAAATCTTCTTTTGCGATATGTTTCCTTTTGTCATCTGTCACATCATCCTGAACCCGGGAGTCCCGCTCTGTCTCCCTCAGGTTATACGTCCCAATATTTAACTGATTTAGGATTCTGGGTGCTACTAAAACTGTAACGACCAGTCGTGGTTGTTACCACTGTACGTACTAAAAACCCATTAGCGACTAATTTCTTAAATATTCATCAACTCTGTCACCGAGTCTTCGTTTCCTCGTTATTCATCCAACCGATAGTCCCATGAGAACTGTCCGCTTTATGAGAGTTTTTTTTTTTAATTTCACGGAACAATTAGAGAACCGCAATAGGATTCGTATCGACATTTTCGGATCTTCATCGAAGCCCGCGGGGAAATCGGCCGATATCAGTGGAAACGCGAAATTTAGTTATATCAAGTGGTATCCGGATATTTCTGGTTGTGTCTAGTTATTTCTGGTTTTGACGCGTGTGTGTACAATGCTCGATGGCCGTTAACGAATGCTGTGAATAAATTATGGAAAATATTTGTACATTTCGGTTTGTAAATGCGGTGATGCGTTGAGTGGTTGAGGTTTTTGTTGCAATGTAATTTCAGTAAAATAAAAAATTGATAGCTATTTTCAGTTATTTCATTTAATATTTTTACATGTTGGAATACTATTTTTTTAATTCAAAGGTAGAATTTCTGTTCTTTTCCAACTCTTCTGATGTTAAGCGATGATGCAGTCTATTAAGAGAGTTATTCGTACTTTTTTGTATTATATTTTTTTTTTAGGAGCGATAGTTGATTTATTGTCTCTGTCTGTGAAAGGCCTCCTCCTCCCTCAATTGTTGCCGATCTTAGGCTATTGTCGAGCAGTTCTTTAGTTGCGCATCGATTTCACCAATTGACCAACTCACTATTTGCTGCAAGGTAATTAGAGGAGCAGCTGACTCAATTAATCTGCACGATTTACTCTGCATGTTGTTCGTCCCTGACGGACACGGGCTTCCTACTGGTAGGCGTAATCGGCAGAATAACTTGTTCCACGTTGATCAAAATCGCACGGTGTCGCGCTCTATGTCGCCTCTGATTCGCGCCCGCCGACACTTCAATACACTGCTTGCCGCCAACTCTGATTTTGTCATTTTTTGTGACAACTGGAAAACTGTTATGACCATGGATCTTGTATCGTTATGACATTCTTTTTGACGTATTCTGAAAATCTAATTGACCAATGGGACAAAGGCAATAAAGCCGATAATGATTTTGACATTTATTAATAATTGTATAAACTTAGTTTTAAAACCTGACTTTTTTTTTTTTTTTTATTATTTCTTGTGCTATTTTAATTTTATTTTTTATTATGAATTTATTATTATTACTTTGCTTTTCATTGTGAGATAAATGTAATTGATTATGTCGTTTTTGTCTCAATAAATTAATTTAATTTAATTTAATTCACTAAACTTTCTCTTCCGAATGGTCGGTTGTGTTGTATGGTCTATAAAGTCGTTATTTTGGCTCAACGTGATCTCGACATGCAACAGACGCTCTAAGTTAGTAGGTACATTTTAATCTCTGCATCAGCCTTTAACCATCCCGCTGCTGAGATATCGGCCAACCCTTGAAGGGTGGTTTGGTTAGGCCATTTCACCATTGAGGGTTGGTCGATAAGTAATATAATTTAATGGTATTAGTATGTAGCATATTTAATAAGCGGAAATGTACATAAGTAGTTAAAAACATTCAAAACCTCTTTATTCCTGTTTTAAATTTAACGATTTTTTCCTAACCTTGACGAGATTGGCATAAAACAGGAGATTGGAGAAGATAGAAGGAGGCTTATACTGTAAGTAGCTTGAATAAGCCGACTTTAATGAATGTAAAATGAGACCAGGTTCTAACTCTGTCTATCTACTTTTTTTCTACAAAACTGCTTTTTGCCAGCGTACCACAGACCGTACTTAACATCTATTCTGTGTTTGGAACAAAATATTCGACTGCTCTACTGTAGGCACGTCTGTACCGCCCCGTGTCTTTTGACAAAATACAGATTGGCGGGACTGGAAGCGCTGTGACGCGGGTTTTTTTTTTTTTTCTCTTTCCTCCTGAGAGGATTTTGGCGTCGCACATCTTATGCATTTGCCAGTGTCAAGTATACTTATATATTATCAAGTTTTGTTAAATAATATCAAACAAGTCATAGTCACTGAAAGCCGAGCAAAGCAAGTCACGGTCAAGTCCTAGTCATGCCCCAGTTAAGTGGTGAAAACTTTACTAGAGCCTTCTATGGAGTTTTGGAAACAACACGAAAATTCACGTTTCACGACATTATACCATTCACCAACACTCGTGCATGTTCACGAACACTTAACGGGTAAAAATTCACAGTTTTTACATATAAACACTCGAAATAACACAAGTAATGGAAAATAATAAAATGACGCGACATGATTTCTTCACGTTTCCGCCAAAACTCTTCAGCCTCTGCGTTCTATTCAGTCAAAACTTTCTTTTTGCTTATTTTTTGACACCACGCATAGATTTTTTTCAAGTGAAGTATATTTATAGGATATTTCACAGGCAAAGTGGAAGTCAAAAAATTCCGGGTATCATATTACATTTAAGAGGTGGACGTTTTACTGGAAGCTTCTACCGAGTTTTAGAAACAAGAAAAGGCATGATTCACCACATTATATAATTTGCCTACATTCTTGCACGTTAATGAACACTTAATGGATAACTAGTAGTTCACGCCGAACTGAGACCTCGCGACCCCTATATCTTCACACCCCTGGACCGATGCAGCTCATATTCGAATTTAAAAATTGTATTGAAATGAACTACTTGCCTACAAAATTTCATGATGATCGGATCAACGGTTCGCAAGTTATCATCGGACAAATATACATACAAACATGCATACAAATGCCGATTTGTCCCAGTAAACTCTGAGACCTTCGCTTCGCTCGGTCAATAATCCACCATTATAAACACTCGAGTTTCACACAAATTTTAGAAAATAATACAAAGCATCTTAGGTGGATATCGGCCCTTATGATGGCTCTGAACTCTAGTAAGCCCCGTACCAGTACATCTCGGCAACACCTAAAATTTACTGTTGCGAAGCAGCAACGTGTTCTGTATGTACAAAACACATACCATATAAACGATTGACAGATCTTACCTATTCTCCTATACGAAAATATTACGAGCAAAATAGCATAAAATCGCCAATTGGGTCACCTATGGTTGGAAGTCTATTTAAGCCGCGCCAAATCGTAAGCGCGATTATCGTACCGCACCCGAAGAAGATACGAGTTGTATTTTAGAGTTATTTTCGGCATTAGTGATCAAGTCGAGTTATTATCTATGCTTGGAAGCGGTCATAAAGTTTAGCGTAAGCTGTAGCATTCGTGTAGCTACAAGAGCTACGGATTGCTACGAGGGCTACGAAAACTAGGGATGCTACGAAATGATACAATTCTTAATTCTGTGCGATAGTCATATAAAGTCTGTCTGTTTGTCATTTAATTACGACTACATAGCTGCACATATAATTTTAGCAAGAAAATTGTGTTGTTGTAATCCTACAAACTTATAACAGCAGGACACTAGCTAGAAAATTAGCAAGTGCGTTTCGAGACATGCTCATAGTCTTAGGATTCAGTAGCTATGCTAAAAATATATAAGCATCGTTATAGGCTGAGTTTATAGTGTGCAAAGTGGCTTTTGCGGTTTTTCTGGATCATTCGTTGGATTTTACTTAAAAGTATTCACTTTGTCTGAAACTATCTTGTAAACTATATGACTAGAGTCACTTATATACTGAAGCATTGTCAGTTTAGAAACATTTCAGTGTACTGTCAAGATCTTATAGAATTTTTGTTTAGTGTGAAATAATGATCGAACCGAAATAAATAAAAAGTTGGACAGTATTTGGATTTGAAAAGGGACCTCAAATTTGAAATATACAATTTGGAAACCACAAAAAGATTTTAATTTTTTAATGAATGAATGCTTACATTTTTTTTAACTCAGATTAGTAGAGATTTTTAACGATACCCTACTCGATTCCTGCACGGCTCATAATATTCTTTTTTCATATCCATTTTCTATACTTACCCTTACCTTACCCTTAAAATAAACATTCGCTAAATGTCTACATGTTTCTAAAATTCAGCCGAAATAACGTAAAAAAATAAATCTATACGTTTAATTAAGTATGTACCAAAATGACAGTCTTTAAGCTCTCTGTGAAAAGGACCGTAACACATGGACGGAGAAACTGACAGAGAGATACTGCAAAACTAAAAGGATTCCTTCATTTGCTGAGGAACCCTAAAAACGTTCCATCAAACACTCCACTATTTTTAAAGTTATCCACGGACATTAAACTGATACTCAACGGACTGTAACAAATTCGCGCCAGTTTAAACATTGCAAACAACTATTTTTCCGTTGAATAAAACACGCAATGTATTTTCAGAATATTTATTTCCCAGCTATTATCGTCTCAAACATGGCAGCGGTACAAATGTAGAGCAATAACTAACGTACACTGGAACTAAAGCCGGTAATGGGAGTGTTTTGTAAGAGTCGCCATCTTTTCTTTAGCGATTTCCCGCGCTTTCTGCTAGTGTAGCGCGAGGAAGGTTTATGACGACCACAGAGGTATCGTGTTTAAAAAAGGTAGTTAACGAGTAAATCCGGTCAACCGGATCAATTTGAAAATTATATTCCATATATTGTTACAATATTAAAATATCAACTGTTATTATGACGGTAAACTTAAACAATGTGGAAAAAATACAGTATGTATAATAAAATACAGCGAGAACGATACGATATGATTACGAAAATAATAAAAAATGAAATAATAATAAAAAAATAATCAAAAACATAAAAGTTTTTATCTTGTAATTTCGTCGACAATGAAAATGGCACGTAGGTAGTACCATAATTTTACTACATCGATTTGATACTACTTCATAAATCTTTTAAAGGTATCTTTAATTATACCATTGTCCGATATGCCAGTGCAAAAACAAAAAGGAAACAAGAAGATGAGTTAACTTATAAAATGTGTTTTGACGGAAACGTGAAGAAGTCATGTGGCGCCATTGTATTATTCTCCAAAACTTGTGTTAATTTGGAAATTGTGGATTTTTATCCATTAAGTAAACGTGCATGAGTGTTGGTGAATAGTATAATGTTATGAAAAGTAATTCTTCGTGTTGTTTCCAAAACTCCATAGAACCCTCAAGTAAAATATCCACCACTTTACTGGGGCATGACGTGGACTTGACCGTGACTTATTTTGCTTGACTTAGACTATGACTGGGACTTGTTTTAATTGTGAAATATTTGACTTCACTTGAAATATTACAATACTTGACACTGGCTAAATACATAACATGTAGAGCCAAATTATAAGAGAGAAAAACCTCATCTTTTTTTTTTTATCTTCTTACTTTTTTGTTTCGTATTTCTCTATATCTCGTATATCTTGTATTAATTATATTAACTTATATTAAAACTACTTCTATCAAAAGATATTTAACTAGTTGATGTATTACCTATATATTACCAAGATACACTTGTTAACAATGCTGTGTACAATGTTTGGATTAGCAAATTTAAATGTATTTTCTGTATTAGTTATTTAACCCCCGAATACTGAAACGTTTGTTAACTTTGACGACAGATTAAGTCCATTGCTGCCTTTGTCATTTGCTTAGTGCCAGACAAAGGCAGTATTAGAATTAATCTGTCGTCAAAGTTAATGAACGTTTCAGTATTCGGGGGTAAGTGTCATAGTTTGCAAATTATTTTTGTACCTATCTTATAAAAATAAAATAAATGATACTCTGTTTTGTGGTAATAACACAATGGATCCACCAAAAATTCTGGCGGAACAATTAAAGTTACAACAGCCCTATAAACTCGCTTCACCTCTCATTGCATTATACAGCATAACATCATCAAAATTCAACACTGTTTCTTCACTCGATGATTTCTTTTGTAATATCGATTGTGAAAACGATTTCGAACCTAGCAGCAAAATTTCAGAACAGTAAAATAAACTGCAGCACAATGTAGCAGGACGTCCTAAACTCACACTTTATTCACACCGCTCTGGTTCTTTTCACTCGAATGAAATTTGTCAGTGTCAGTTTTCCGGCGCTATCCCATCTCTAGCAGGCCACCATGTTGCCGGAACCGGACGGCGTCACCCCGGCGCCTCGACCGGAAACGGCGGGTCGGGCGCGTTCGCAAACTCTCACTTGAAGCCAAAATGTACCTTTTTATTATGTGGGCGGTCAAGCGAAAAACTATTGCTTGAGGTCCTAATCCAAAAGGCGCATGCTTCCAATAAAACATAAAATTCTGTTTCTGTTGCTACTTCTATCTTCTTAAATATCTAGGTTATCCGTTTTCTTGTTATCAAGTGACCTTATTTCAATGTTTTTTACAAAAATAGTTTTACTGTTTATTATATCGAGTTCATCCTAACTATGCTAAGTCCTAACTAATATTATAAATGCGATTGTAGCTCTCTCTGTTTCTCTTTCTGGGTGTTTGTCGCGTTCGTGATAACCCGACTTACACCTAGACAGAGAAACAACGGCTGAACGGAGAAACCTGAATTTTTGCATAGATATAGCTTAAGGGTAGGAGACGGATATAGCCTACTTTTTATTTATAGGTCCACGCGAACAAAGTCGCGGGTAACATGACACTCGATGTAGAGAAGACAGCGACATCTCGTAATCCAAAAATTGGTCAAGCTATTTAAGAGGTACGAAGCTCCATAGGAACATACAAAATACCCACGTACTACTTACATACGAAAAATATTAATCCCCTTCCGGATAGTCGGGTAAACACAGAATGTTTTTAATATGTATAAAAATTTAATGTAATATGTATATGTCTCTAGCTATGTACAATCTGGTGTGAACAATAAAGAGTTTAACTATCTATATATAATTACATTATACATAATTATATTACATAATTGGATACTGATAAGCAATAACATGTCAACCGACAAAAAAAAATTGAGTTAATGATACAGAACGCTTCTTTGTCAGCCGAAGAAGCGTTCTGTATCATTAACTCATTTTTTTTTTGTGTGTTGATATGTTATTGCTTATCAGTGTCCAATTGTAGTAATTGTTTTTTTTTTTCTATAATTTCTAAAATTTGAACGAGTTGTATTAAATACCAAATTTTTATGTTTTGTTTTTGGGGCCCCTTTCGGTCGACCACTTATGTAAATACATATTTCTTCAAGCTTGGTTTTTTTGTCCTCGATGGACTTTGGCTTCTTCAAGCTTGAACGAGCGTAGCCTCATTACCCATGAGGCGTTTTAGAAAAAAAAGAAATCCTGGTAATAAAAGTACCCAATAGATGGCGTTAGATGTACCTTGAGGTTTTTCTGTCACTGTCAAGACATGAAAGACAAAAAAAATTTACGTGTGCCTTTTTTTTCTCTCGTGTTTTTTGGCTCCACATGTGTATTTAGACCATTGGTATATTTCTAAGTCAGTGATTTAGACAATTTCAAGTAATGTAACTATGTATTTGACTTCATTTGAAATATTACAATAGTTCACATTGGCTAAATACACAATTGGCTAAATAGCCAAAATTTACGATTTAAAAAATAAACCTAAAATATTTCGACAGAAATGACAATGACAGGTAAAACGATAGGTCTATTATGCCATCTAATTCTCTACGTTTGATGGTCTACCTCATCACAAGTCATTGGCTAAATTGCAAATCACTCTCGCAGAAGCCATAAAACAAGAATTGAATTGAATTGAAGTATTTTAGAACAATTTTTTTTTTTTTTAAATCGCCTCATTCTAATTCGGCCACGATCAACCGAGAGAAAAAATCAAACTGTTGTCTGGCAAGTCTGGCATCGCGCCCGATCTTTGTACTCTTCGAAACTTATGGCCGCGCAGAGTGGCTTCTTGGGTAGCCTCTAGACTAGTAATTAAGTGCGGTGAAATATCGACTGAAATAAAATCTCTAATGTTGGCTTAGTATTTGAACTGAATAATCTTGAAGTTGATGATTTTTGTAGTTGTAGGACTCTTTTACAATGTAGCCTGGGGAAGTAAAACACGTTTGCCAGTTATTCAACCGCCGAACAGTAGTGTGTAAACATTACTTTGTTCCGGATTGAAGAGCTTTGTGTTCCAGCGTAATTACTGGGTAAATAGATTTAACATCAGTCCAGTAGTGCAATGCCGCGCATAGTTTTGAACTGATAAATTCTGGGTGGCACTGAAGTATTATGAGCAACGCAGTGACGCTTAACAACAGGCGACCTGCAAGCCTCGCCAAAAAGTACCTACCTACCAAAAAAATGTTTATGCTAAAAATGTGCTATATAGGGTTATAAGGAAAGGGTGTGCTAAGCCGAAAGGGGCTCATAGTACTCATGATTGTGAAAACATTTTTGTATGGGACCAATCCTGATATCGATAAAAAAAAACAGCTATTCCATACATTTTGACTAGTGTCATTGAAATGTTTATATAGAACAGCTGTTTTTTTTGTCGATTTCAATGTTGATCCCATAATAAAAGTTGTTCATAATGATGAGTACTATGAGCCATTTTCGGCTTAGAATACCCCTTCCTTATAACGCTGTATCAAATTTGAAGTAGGCAGATTGTAGTTGTATCTAAAAATCTTTAATCCTAGTTATAATAATCCTATTTAACTCTGGCATTTTATAATGAATAATTTTAACTAAATAAATGCGCGTGGCCTACGTGGAGGCCTATGTTCAGCAGTGGACGTCTTCTGGCTGATGACGATGATGAAATGCACGTTCGAAAATTTTACTTTTTCAACAAAAAATTTATGCTGGCCTTCCAATTCAACCTTAAACGTACACTCTGCCAACTTGTAACGGAAAACCCCTATTAGTAAATACATAGGGACCGGTAATGGAGCCCTAATATGTTTGTTTACTGCATTTTTATGGGACACCGTCGAGCGCGGCGATATAGATGTTTTTCCGACCTATTTACATTTGAAACATATCCAGCCAGCGAGTCCGGAATAATAGTTTTCCCGCCAAATTACCTAATATTCATCGACTTGTCAAGTTGTCACAGAAAAAGCGGAAACTTTGGCGGAAGCGAATCAGTCATGTTGATTTTTCTTTTTCTTGCTGGATAAGAAGCATTTTTTTTTTTAAAGATTTTAAATGGTAGAACCAAAGACATAAAGGGGTAGACACCTAATCAGCAAATCAAACTATCTTGAAATAAAGTACACCAGATTGACGTACCTGTCAAATCAAATTAAGAGCTCCATACAGTTGTCATTCTCATCTCATACTGATGAAATCTCATAATAATGAGACAAAAAATGGTAAACTATACAAAAATATCATGCCAAAATTACAAGGATTCACAGGAATCAAAGAACACCACTGCCACATCCATCTTTAAGTCCTGAAATATACTTTAATAGGATATAAAATTATTGAATAATGTAAACAGAATAGTCGCTATGACAACGTTTAGGGATGTCAATCGAATTTCGGTTAGTCCAAAAATCGATTATTAAATGAAATTTTTTTTTTTGATATATCATGATTGAGGATTGTTTCTTGTACTGTAAAGAAGACCGGCGACGGTCATTGACGCAGCCCTTTGATAATTTTATTCGTCGATTAGCAATTGACAATCACTTCAATCGGATTAAAACACGATTAATTGGCTGCATCATCATTATCAGCCAAATAAGACATCCACTGCTGGACAAAGGCATCCCCTTAGAAAGGTACGATCAAACACGTAAATATTGAGAATGCTCCATCGCCTCTATTTTTTTTTTTAAGATTCTGAACGATAAGGGATTCACGTGGAATTTATTTGACTATATACTTGATCCAAAAATAATCAACGGTTTAATCGAAGTTCGTTTTTTTTTGTCCAATTGAAGAATCTAATACGAGATCGATTCGAATCGGTTCGTATACGATTTTTTTCTGCAAGAATTGATATCCCTAAAACAAAATGAACTGTAGTATTGCCAGATATTTTTGTAATTTCCCAACTTTGTTTAGGTTTCCTAGAGACTCAGATATATGTAGCTGATCTTTTGATAAAAATAGTTCGGCAAAGTAGAGATGAATATTGGCGGGAACCTATTAAGGTTTCCACCAATATTAATTTGCTTATAATACATAATTTTCATAATTTTGCCTAAAAAGCGTGTCGGCGCATAATTATCAACAACAAATAGAAATATTTCACCAATCCCTATCCAACAACTTAACTTAAAACCCTACGGAAGCCTACAATGAGCGTGTCACGATATGACACAATTGTATTGCAATTTTATTAGAAATAAAATTTTGTACCTTCCTAAGAATGTAAGTATGTAAATTTGTCTAGTGTGGTTGTGGGTTTTTGGGTCTGCAAGTAATATGCACATTCTCTTAGGTTTTCACCGTCACATGCGTGTTACTTGAGGTTGCAGAATAGTCAGGCAGTTTCAAAAAAGATAAATCCGCTAATAAGCGAAAGTTGCGTATGCGTTTATTTGCAAATTTAGAGGATTCCATTTCCATCGTAATAAATTGAAAATAACAACTTAACATTATTTAACTTAACAATAATGTGGATGATAAAAAAAAAAGTATAAGAGCCTATTTAAGAACCACTGTGATACAACCTTAATCACTCCAATCAAAATTTATTTACCCGACCAAATAGGGTAATCACTTTTTAATGGAAAGCCTCAAATGTCATGACAAAAAAGACTCAAAAATTATAAGCCATTTCAAAATCGTGTTTGTATGGAGACTATCCTTCTGGACCTTATTTATAAGGAGAATTCTGTGGGTAGAACACACAACGCATGCTGAGCGGCTCTAGGTGTTCCGTGAGCTTGGGATTGTTGACAATTATTATTCTGACAGCTCTTCGCTGTAATGCATCAAGGGCAAGGATTCTCTACTATAGCGGATGGGCCACAAAGTATTGTTTGCTAAAGTCACTTGGGACCGCCTTGCGGCACGTCGGCCATGTTTTGTATCCGAGCCAAGCTAGTACGCTGTCAAAAACTGCCAAATGTTTTTGAAGTGTTAGGAAATCACCAGTGAAAGAGGTGGAGTTGACGCATTAGTGTGTATTCAAAGTGCCGCAAATGACGTGGCTCGTAACAGGTCCTCTTTTTTCTTTCGTCATTGATTAGAGACAAATGGAGGGGTTCAATTTGATACTTGAGTGCTCCAACACAAAGATGGGAGCAAAACCTACTTCTTTGAACCGACGTGAAGTACCATGAAGTGTTACACGGAGAGTTTTGGCGGGAACGTGAAGAATTCATGTCGCGTCATTTTATTATTTTCCAAAACTTGTGTTATTTTGAGTGCTAACGTTTAAAAACGGTGAATTTTTAACCGTTAATGTTCGTGAACATGCACGAGCGTTGGTGAATGGTATAATGTCGTGAAACGTGAATTTTCGTGTTGTTTCCAAAACTCTATAGAAGGCTCTAGTAAAGTTTTCACCACTTTACTGGGGCATGACTTGGACTTGACCGTGACTTGCTTTGCTCGCCTTTAACTATGACTATGTCTTGTTTGATAATATTTAACAAAACTTGAAAATATATAAGTATACTTGACACTGGCAAATGCATAAGACGTGCGACGCCAAAATCCTCTTAGAAGGAAAGAGAAAAAAAAAAGTGTTACACACTGTTATTTTTTTTCATTATACCATTCACCAACACTCGTGCATGTTCACGAACACTTAACGGGTAAAAATTCACCATTTTACACATTAACACTCGAAATAACACATGTTTTGGAAAATAATATAATGACGCGACATGAATTCTTCAAGTTCCCGCCAAAACTCCCTACACACTGTTACTTTAAATTAATATTAGAAGATAGAATAAACGATATTTTTTTTGTGGCCTCACATGGTTTATGTTATTTAGCACCGCCAAGTACATAAACTTATTTCTTGCCAAAACAAACCAAACCAGTGAGCTTTACCAAATTTTATTTCAACTAAGCTTAATGTTTACATAAGCGAAATTAAATTCAAAGCGCGCAGGTAACCTACGGTGCCGTTTGACCAGAACAGTGTAGCTTTAATTAAATGTAAGAGCTATCTGTGTGTTCAGGCGGACACCGCTGGCTGTTTCTGTTTGTTTGTGCCTAGGCGGCACACTAATACATAAACTAGTACCATCTCGCGGTTTTACTGCCGTTTTTTTAGTTTATGCGATTTTTTTCGTAATTAAAATATTGCATGCCTCATGATGAAAATGGTTAGGGGTATAATCCCACATAACCCGGCTGCACCCCAAAGTAGTCGGGTATCTTGTGAAGATTTCCCCCTCGCAAAAAAAAGTCTTTCATGAATAAGCACAATTATTATTGTTGGTTAATAGTATAATGTCGCGAAACGTGAGTTCTCGTGTTGTTTCCAAAACTCCATAGAAGCTTCCAGGAACTTATCCACCGGGAGAGTTTGGCGGGAACGTGAAGAATTCATGTCGCGTCATTTTATTATTTTCCAAAACTTGTGTTATTTCGAGTGGTAATGTGTAAAAACGGTGAATTTTTACCTGTTAAGTGTTTGTTTTCATGTTGTTTCCAAAACCGTGACTTGCTTTGCTCTCATTTAACTGTGACTATGACTTGTTAGATAATATATAACAAATTTGAAAATATATATGTATACTTGATACTGCATAAGACGTGCGACGCTAAAATCCTCTTAGGAGGAGTAAAAAAAAACATATCCACCACTTTACCTGGATTTTACCGTCATTATGCGTAACTGGAGATGATACAAAACTTGCCACTGCTAGATGAATACATTATGTGTGAAGAAAATCGGACAACAAAAATACCCTTAATTCTTATTCTAAGCCTTACTTTCAAACTTCTGCTAATATATGAACGCCAGCTCGGACTATCCAACAGTCAAAATGGTTTATGTATCTGCGTATCTATTAGCGATACCGCTAATAGATACGCAGATACATAAACTCGGGTTTAAAAAAATACTTATACAAGTATTTTTTTAAACCCGAGTAACTAAAACTTTCCCCGAAACAATCGCATCAAAGCATGCAGTGCAACTCTCTCGTTTCATTTCGGTTTTCACAAAGAAATTCAGGTGCAAATGAATATAAACACAAACAATGAGATTAGTGTTTGTTCTGCTGTTCGGAACAGGTGTTAGGACATGCTGTTGTAACATTGGGTTGTTTTGCAAACGCTTCAAAAGATACCGATGCATATATACAAAAGCAGTAGACTTTTGCAAAAAAAAATACTTGTATGTTTATAATTCGGAAAAAACGTATTTGTATTTATAATTATACGTGTGTGTCGTAAAAGTCACACGATTTTCGAGATATATTATTTTGAAAACCTTTATTATTATATTATTGAAAATTTTCTAGGTCGTTTTCAATGGAATTTGTATCTAAATTTACCAAAAACTCGAAAAGTACATTTTTTTAATTTTTCTGGATTGTCATAGTATTCCCCACTCGTAGATAACGGGTTATCCATTCATAACGGCACATTCTGTATATTAATAACACTACAATAAGTTAATAACCTTAAATTAATTGAAAATAAAACTAACAGATCATGTCATGTTAAGGTTTTTAAAAAGATAATGTTGCAAAAACAATTAAGAAAATATATCCCTAAGAACAAATTTTATAATTAAAAATGTTTGAATCGCGAGCGAGAGAGAACGAATATTATAGTTAAAAATTAACTGCCGAATCTGAAACATGGCATTACTTATAAACTTATATTCTATCCCAGCCCATAATACATAGGTACTTATAAATAACTTAACGTAAGTATAACTTTACCCTAAGGGTAAAAAATGTATCTAAATTTATATTATTGTTTAGTTATAAGGGTGTCATTTAATTAAAACCCTGTATAAATAATAAAAGAAAAAAAAAATGTACTTGTACTTCCCAAGGCTCTAGCTCCTATACACCATACACAGATCACCACGATACAACCAAAAGCAAATTAAAGATAGGTACCCTGCTATCTTTAATTTAAGAGATAAAGCCCCTATGGAATGGAGTGAGCTAACCCAACTTGAAGTATTCCCACCCTTGTGGGGTCAAAGTTCCGTAACTTCTCAAGAATACCTGACTGTTGTGGTAGCCGCTGCGCCGCGGTCGGAATTACTAGGTACCTACTTACTTTAGAACTTAGTAACTTATAGATAAACTAAGTGTACTTGCCTATATACCGACGAGTTAATTAAATAGAATGAGCACATATTATGGCGGGCATGTTTACCTATGCGTAGGTTATTACTGATTACTTACGATATATTATATAATACTATGAGTGCGGCTTAAAATGCGCTCACAGTGCAAAAACCACAAACACTGCTTACGATCTGCTTAAATTGTTAGTACGCTAATAGCGCGCCAACAATTTAAACCGTTCATTGGCGTGCTTATGTCAGATAGTTTCATTTTTCAGGTTATCAGTCTCAGTGTCTCATAATTTGATGGTCACAGTTTAATTTCTGTCTTCACAGAAATTCCTGCATTAAATCTTTTTTTTTCTGTAAAAAACAGAGAATATCGGAATTCACAGATGAATTTTACATTAGCACACACAGTGCACTACCTCATTCTTTTGAGCACCGTGAGCACGCTAAAGTGACTTCACTCATGACGTCATGTAGCTGACAGGAGCCTATAAATGCGCATCTTAAACCGACTGTTTGCACGCTGACAGTTCAAATGGTAACTATGTGCGCATTTTAAGCCGCACTCTATGTTAGGTACATCGTGTATAGTTTACAAGTAGGTACATAAATTTATGTACTATCAATCATTGGCAGCAGATATCACCATTGATAGAGGAAAATGTATGTCTTTTTCTTGCGTTATTTAGACGGCTGTCCGCGAGTACCAAATCTGCAAGTCCATAACGGCGTCGGAGTTCGACGCACAGACCATAATATTATGGTATGCAGTTAATTATTTTGGATGTTTTTATTTTTGGACCCGGGTATAATATAAAACTGCGACCAGAACCACCAGAGGACGGGCAGCAGCATCCTCTTAGTAAATAGTAGATAAACTTTCGGCGATCTCCAAGCTCCTACCAAGCGTGAAAATTATGGCACCCATGCACCGAAAATGGATGAGCACACTGAGAAAAATTTGTACTGGGATAAATCCCATTTCATAATGAGCTGGCCGATTTTACTAAATTAAGTAGTAAATCTACTTATTTTAGTTATTTCCTACGTAATAATGAGTCCATAGCTCCTTACGTTTGGTGCCCGCCACAAAACTAAAAATGTGTGGTCTGCCAACTACGTACACGTACCCGTCAACTAAAATAATGCGGAAAACTACTTACGCCCTAGTTAAAGACACATTACGGTTTGGTGTTCCGTAATGTTCGAAGTCAATCGTGCATTAATAAAGAGTATTTAACATTACATAATGAGCAGTACACATTAGTAAGGACTCGGATACATTAGATAATGAATTTTACGCATTACAATGTACCTAAAATGCTACGTACATTAGTAATGTGTTGTAATGGGTCTGAGTCCTTACAATGTGGGAATTATCTTATATTGCGTAAAAAACGTAAGAATGTTTCCAGCACAATACATAAAGACCGAAACACATGATAATGTTCCTTAAACTTTATTTACAGATGTAAATATATTACAATTTATCTACTTTATTATAATCATTCACATTATGCATATGGTAAAACAAATTACAATGATCCGGACACAGTAGTAAGACGTTAAACACTTGACAATGCATACAGCACATTGTAATGTGTGGGCGTCTGTTCAATGACACGCACACATGATAATGCGTACAACACATTACAACGATTCATACACGGTACATGGGCATTTGAACACAGTGTAATGTGTTCTTTACATTGCTACAGATCTAAATACATTACAATGTGCCAGTTAAATTGGAATGGCTCCAGCTAGTCAAAACGAAAAAAAGGGGTTTACAATGTGCTTGATACATTATGTAGTGTATTATTCGCATTACGAATCTGACGGAACACAGTACTATGTTCCGGGCACAGTAGTAAGAAGATAAACACTTGACAATGCATTTAACACATTGTAATGTGTGGGCGTCTGTTCAATGACAGACACACATGATAATGTGTATAACACATTACAATGATTCATACACGGTACATGGGTATCTCAATACAGTGTAACGTGACCTTTACATTATTTACAGATCGAAATACATTACAATGCATCCGCCAAATTATAATGGCTCCAGCTCTTTAAAACGTAGGAAAAGTCTTACAATGGGCTTGATACATTCTGTAGTGTTTTATTCGCATTGCGAATCTGACGAAACACAGTACAATGTTCCGGACACAGTAGTAAGAAGTTAAACACTTGACAATGCATTTAACACATTGTAATGTGTGGGCGTCTGTTCAATGACACACCCATGATAATGTGTACAACTCATTACAATGTTTCATACACGGTACATGGGCATCTTTTAAAACAGTAGGTATGTGTCCTTTACATTAATTACAGATCTTTACAATGTATCTGATAGTGTCACGGCTCGCTCTATAAAACATAAGAAAAGGTCTTACGATGAGCTTGTTACATTCTATAATGTATTATTCACATATTAGAACTGACAAAACACATTATAATGGTCCGGAATGTTTTGAAAATTATCAAAAATAAAAATAGCAAAAGAAAGAAAATAAAACGTAAAGAAAAGCCGGGAAAGAAGTTCCCGCTTTTTTTATTTTTTTATTATCGCCGTACCATGAACACTTATTGCGGGACAGAATAGGCTCAGCTGCTGATGCTGCGCGAATGCGAATTTTATCGCCTCGCAATACGGCTCGCGGTGAGCTGAATTTCAATTCCACTTGCGGCTGCTGTTGCGTGGCAACCATCGATCAACCAAACAATATGCATTCGGTCTCTTGCGCATATTCATATTCCAAATTTAAAAATATATTTTGTGGAGCAAAAACCTGTTTGGTCCCTGTTATCGGCGAACAAGTGGTCGTTTTCGGAGTAATATGGCGTCAAAAGTGAAAACCGCGTAGAAAAAGTTCATTAGCTCGTGACAAAATGTATGGAACAGCTGATTTTTTCGTGATTTCAGGGTTGGCACCATAGTAAAAGTTGTTCACAAAGATGAGAACAATGACCCCGTTTCGGTTTAGCACACCGCAAACTTATAACATTATAACCCTATATAGTTGTTGTATTAGATAATTAATAAAAGGTAAAAGTCAATTTTCTCCCAACACTACACGGGGTCCATAAAATCCCTCATTTTACTTTACCTTTCTGTAGTTTCTAAGCAAACTATGCTGCGTACAGTCATACGGCCTCGGATATAAGTCAAGCTATGGCTTAATTTTAATAATCAGTACAAAGTGTCAATATAAAATAATTTATTTGGACAAAATAGCATTTATGGTTCTGAAACTCAACGTGGTCAAATAGACCTCGCACCAAAGTTTTGGAAGATTTAGTAGTACCTAATACGTGGTTTAATATTTATCTCGTTCCGGGGTAATGGAAAGTATCGCTCATTGGCTTATGCGCCCCGCGGTGAAGGTGTCCTGTCTTTATACCTAATCTAAGCTATTCTGTTAGAATAATCGATATAATATACGCATAGTAGATCTAGTAAAAAAAGGGTTTTAGTGTTTGTATGTAGTTGTTGTAGTCCCATTATATTTGATTGACATAAAGAGCGTAATAATTCATCTCCCTATTTTTACTACCTACGTCAATGTATATACATAAAAGTACGTCAGAATATTATCAGGTGGAGATCCTCAATCTCTGTATTATACGTCGTTTTCGTTAGGATACAGACGTGTTAGTAATAGAATACTTTCGTAATAATACAATTCAAGTTCCTACCTAGCATTCGAGGTAGGTAGGTACTTAGGTAGTTATGGAATTATTGCTCATGAATTAATGTGCTTGACACATGTTTGTCAATGACCGTCGCTCATTACGTAATGAGTAACGTGCATGAAGATGGTGCAGAAAACATTCTATCGTGTGTGTTACCCAGTTCATTATAGACTCAAATTTAAAATGGCGGCGCTAATCAGCTTAAAATTCAGTACCTAACTGACAAACAACTTGAGCCAATGACCTTGGCTGCGCAGTAGACGATTTTAGGGTATCTTTAGCGGATCGAAGGGTAGGTACGGGGGGCAGTTCTTTTCTAGATAATCTGTCGCTTGAGCGCTTCTGATGGCTTGTTATGGCATTTGCACGCATTCATTGCCGGTGTGACCAGATTTAGCAGGAAAATGCTATTTTAGTAGGGTTAAGCTTTATGCAGCATTATCTGCATTCTTTGAATTGCCCTGTAATATTTGGGGAGCAGTGATGGGGAGTGGGGGAGGGGGGTGTACAAGGCTGGTAATTATTTGGCATTATTCAATAAATGCGTTCCAAAATACCACTAACCGTATAAGGTAATAATAATTACTAGGAGTTCGTGGCGAACTGAGACCTCGTGACCCCTATATCTTCACAACCTCTGGACCGATTCAGCTCATATTCGAATTTAATTTTTTTATTAAAATGAACTACTTGCCTACAAAATTTCGTGAAGATCGGATCAACGGTTCGCAAGTTATCATCGGACAAATAAACACACAAACATACAAACATACTTACAAATGCCAATTTGTCCCAGTAAACTCTGAGATCTTCGCTTCGCTCGGTCAATCATTGTGAATTTTGTAAAGTCCTTGACTTGATGACTTTATTAATGTCAAAACGCTTTTTGTGAGCGAATTAGAAACAACGAATTTTTTTCACAGGTCGATGTATAATTATGTATATCGTGCATCCCCAGTATCCCTACATCCCTAACCTAGCCATCTTATATGAAATATGAACTGAAATCCAATGCTTACATTAATACTGTCTAATAAGCGAAACAACAAAAAAAAATGTATACATTATTGGCGGAGAATAAATAATTTTATCTAACGGATATTTGACAGCAATACAAAACGAACTTGGTGTATTTTAAAAATCTTGTTGGCAACACTGGCCGTCATCCACGATTTGATTTTCACGAGTTATGTTATTACCGCGAAAAAAACAAGTCGCCGCATTGTTATTGTGTGTAAGTGAAAGTTATTTAAAAAAAGAACCGGTAAGTAAATATCTTGCGTTTTATGATGTTTCTCTTTCAAATCATGTAAAACCTAAGGTAAAACAATAATTACCTACATACAGTTGAGTTTAAATGAAGTTTTGTGTCTGGATTATAATGTTTTGATTGCCTGAGAATGACCTAGAATGAGTATGAGTGGGACCTAGGTATGTCCTAAAACTATCTAGAACCGCCGGAGGACGGGCAGCAGCGTTCGGTGGTGAGCATTCCGCGACTCCAAAGCCGCGTGCCGAGCGTGGGGATTTGTGGTATTGAATAGTTTAGAATCTCAAGATCTGCACAAACACAGATTCTACGTATACTTAGAAAATAATAACCAACGTGAAGGAATCGCGTTTTTCGTATTTGTTTAAATGTAAGGCGAAACTCGTATCACAGAGCAATTTTAGGCAAATAGGTAGCTAATTAATTATGTTACCTACAGCAAGTTATTAAAACAATCATTTGTTAACAAAACTTTTCTTTTCCAGTTGGTGTTATAATGACTAGAGAATCGATGTTTACATTCCGAAATCTTATAAATGAATGTAGATTAGACGAATATTTTGATACAGTACTTGACGACTATGGCATTCAACAGATCATGCCCATAGTTGGGCATCAAATGAGATTCAAAAAGGATTGTAAAGGAATGGCCGTCCCAACAAAATAAGGTCAGTCACTATAATATCACAGCCTATAATAGAGTACCTATCGAGCTGCAAATAATTATTCTAGATTTGAACTCGGTGAGCGATTTTAAAGTTTTCTTTTTTTTACTATTGACTTTAGTGCCAAAGTGATGCGTACAGACATTATGATAGATATTTGTTCTGTGGGTGATAGTACTATGCTTATGACTGAATCAACATTCATGGTTGTGGCGTGCTCATAGTCAGTTTTTGTTAGATATCAATTCCGTTGTATTCTTCACTAAACTACAATATATATAGTAGGAGGACAAGACCAAAATTATTTATACTTTTTTTTTTTATGTCAGTTTTTTAGAGAAATACATTAATCCTGTCTATTTTTGTTAGTTAGATAGCTACATTTCAATTCTGTTTTATCATTTATCAATTTTAGTTAAATAAATGGTAAAACAGAATTTAAATCTATAATCGTTCTTATGTATTGAACAGAATTGACATCTATAGTCTTTTATGGATTATTCAATAAATTAATTAACCTACTTAAAGTACTAGTTACTAAATATTAACTTAACTATTAACTAATTAACCTAAAGTTTGTCACATTTTTCAGATAGCTAAAATTGGTGACTTACCAGCACAGATCATACCCTAGATTCTGCATTCAGGACGCTCGAAGCGCTTCACGCATCAGTCTAAATACACTTATAAGAAATTACTCTGATTGGTTGATTATTAGGCATGAGTAGGTGTAAGCTTGAGATAGCCAATCAGAACGCTTGGTCGCACTCTCCGCGACCCGCGCCGCGCCTCAAACTTTGTTGACTTTTTGTATGAACAACGAATCTCGTAATGCGTTATCTAGTGTGATCTGTGCTAACCAGATACCACAGAAGAAATCATAGATGATGATTTAAGTTCTACACCAGCAAAGGAAGCTATCGTAGAGCTACCGATTCAATTTTATACTCTATTCATTATATCGCTAGGAAGCCCCAGTCTCAGGAAAGTGAAAACATGGTTAGTACCTAGTTAATATTACTAAATTACTTAGTGAGCCATTCCGAGAAAAAAGTCCCGTTAGTAAATGGACAAAACGGACAAATTTAAAATTAATATTGTAACCTTTTGAAACTAAAGATTGTTGAGACATTTACCAAAGTTTTAGTAAAGCATTGTATTTCACGTAAAACATTACTGTCCAACTTTGCTCTAATATTACTTAATTAAATTAAAGAATTATAATTTACAATATCCAATAGATAAAGTAAACACAGCACTTATTTGTGCCTTAAAAACCAGTAGTAGTTATATAGTATATATAGAATATTATAGTATAATATCCATATTATGAAACTGAGAATAAAATGCAAGTGGTGCATGGGGAGAGTAGATTCCAAATAGCCGAAGGTCTATATATTTTATTCTCCAGTGACATAACCAAGAGGCTCTTCATTATTATAATTTTGGTCTGATGTGTGCCAAAGTGGAAAAAAAAGTGAAGTGTAAAGTGTAAAACTGGGTGACTGGGCGAAGGCCAGCAGTATTTTGTTCCCTCCTTTCAGACAGCTCGGTCTTCAGTTTTGGTGGTCCAGTGACTGCGTTGCAATTTCAGTTCTTCACACCACCTTTGTCTGGGTCTCCTTGTAATCTCGCAGTGTCGCCACTCACCGAAGGCTCGCCACAACGATTTTATTATTACAAATTATTATTATCCCCTTTGTTATTCATATTATGTATTATAAATCATACATATATCATATTATGCATCATAATTTTAATAAACCTTTTTTTTTACAGCAGATGAGACAGGAAAAGATGGACTTAACTGGTTGAAAAATTATGTAGAGCCATGGCACAATGGAACAATGGAAGCTACAGCTGATATACTAACCCAGTTAAACAACTTAAACCTGTTAAACTTGGAAAAGGAAATATTGCTGATTATGTAAAACAATTTCCAGCACTTAAACAGTCCAAAGGTCTTTAGTAAGTAATCATCATTCCACCTCTTTTTTTGGGGTCGGCTCAATTTGACATCTTTCTGTAGAGCAATCTGTTCTGGAAAAGCCGTAATTCAGTATTTTGCTTCTTTACAGTTACTTCAAGACTTCGCGCATCTTTATTCAGATAGTGATAACAATTTACACTTTCATTTTTGTTGAAAAGAGAAAAGACAAGAAGAGGTTGCATTGAATAAAAGCAATCAAACCAAAGATAAGGACATCAAGCAAAGAATGCAAAATTACATTGCACTTGCTAAAGGTAAGATTTCATTAGAATTATTATGAATTATTTTAGTTTGCTAGGGTGAGGCCTTCGTTCTGCACTGGATGCCTTCTGGCTGATGATGATGATGATGCTGATTGTAGTTTTTACCAGCAACTGAGCTTATTTATATGTCAGAGGACATTTTTTTTTTTTACAATTTTAAATCCTTCCGCCGTTTTCGACAAGAATACCAAAGAGGCGATTCATGACCTACTCAATTACATTACGGCTAAGCGGCTAGTCGATCCGCCGTTATAGTCACAAAAAGGGTAGGTTTTTTAAATGACTAACAGTTATTAAATACGGCGATTTCTACGTTTCGGATGCGACACAAGATTGTTTCTAATTGAAAAGCAGTAAGCAGTAGTTTTAATAAATAATTAAATGTTTATTTTTTAGGTGGAGACTCCGATACAGTAACTAATGCGGCTTTAGTAGTTCTTACGTACGTGGTTGGATCGACTCATTCGAGGAAACGAGGGAAACAAACATTGGAAACCATCTCGCAGTGAAATTAGGGACAGATTTATTACGCAGGTTGCATCCTCAGGTGATGTAGATTCTGTGGTTAAATTAAGACGAGCTTAAATGTAACGACTGGGCAAGACTTTGCAACCATTCGTTGTGTATGTTGGCGAATCTCTGAATCAAGTACAGTCAGCATATGTAGTTGTAGTGTAATTTTTATGCGTTCCCAGCTTTGATACCGGCTGTCGATGCAGCTTTCAAAATATTTCAAGCCACTGGTGCCTGCTATCCTGACGAGTGCATGGATTTGTGGCTTGTAATTCAGATAGGATTTTATAAAATAAAAACAGTTTTTGATAAGCCTCACCAGGTCACCAACATATTGTTAAACCACCTCGAATTACTGTAATAATGTACACTTGCTATCACTGTAAAAGGAAACATGACTCTGTTAAACAACTAATAATACATTATAAATTGTATTTCAAAGTTTCATGTGGTAATTCAGAATTTATTTGTGGAGAAGATGGCTTACGATATTATAGTTCGGCGTTATCTTATAAAAAAACATTTGCTCAAATGACATACCTCACAAATGCAATCTATAGATTATTATTTACAGTCAAATAGCCCAGGCCCTTCGTTTCTACAAAATGTTGGTGAAAATCCAATACATTCAGTTCCTCCAGTAAAATTGCAATCTACGGATCGTTCACAATCAGAATGTGCAGACTCTTGAGTTCCCCTAGATTTTGATAAAAACCCAGATTCTAACCAATGTTCTGTTCCTCCAGTAAATTCTGAACACCTCGTAGAAGCAAATCAATCTCAAAAACTCAACCGCACATTTTTAAATTACTTATTGAGTATGAAAGGGTTTTTATTGCTTGAGGAAGTACATAATTTTGTATACCTGGATTGACATCATGCATTATGTACGATTTTTTTCAGTATTGACGTTTTCTTTTATACATATTACATAAATTATAATATTCTATTTCACTTGAAATGCATAGCTCGTTTGTAAGTAGTACTCGCAGATAACACTAGATACCGCATTACGAATTCGTTGTTCCTACAAAAAGTCACCAAAGTTTGAGACGCGGCGCGGCTCGCGGGGAGTGCGACCAAGCGTTCTCATTGGCTATCTCAAGGTTACGCTTAGTCGCATCTAACAATCAGTCAATCAGAGTAATATCTAATAAGTGTATTTAGACTGATGTGTGGTGCGCTTCGAACTTCCTGAATGCAGAATCTAGGGTGTGTTCTGTGGTAGTACTAAATGTTTATTTTGAATCTAACTTAGAATTATCTACTACACAAAAATGTTATTTTTTGTTTTGTCAGCATAAGTCCTCAACTCCACATTTTTTAACTACTTATAGCAGGCCGTTGAGAATGAAAGAGTGTTTATTTGAGCTTTCGTATTTATCTTGAGGTAAACTTTACCAAGTCAAATAAATATGTCTTGTCATCTAAAGAAAGTTTTGTTTGTACGTAGGGTTAAGACAATTATTATTATTAAGTATAAGATAAAATATAATAAAACATGTTTTAATTATTTTATTACAGTTTTTCTTTAATATTTCTTGACATTCTCGAAAATGCTGTAGTGGCCGTATAAACGGCTGATATAATTTTATTTTAATATTTTACAATTGCTACGTGAACTTGTATATGTGCATTAATGGAGAAGCATCAATCACGTTCTGGTGTACAGTCAAGGCCCTAATATTATGTATCCAGATTTTAATAATTTGTTTTCAGATGGTTACTCTTATTCGCATAAACCGTGGTATTTGGTAAGATAGGTAAAATCTACAAATCCTGAAAATGTAATGCAAATCTATCAATAACTTTTGAGAAACTTAAGACTTTGAAGCTTTGACTGTTCATATTGTTTAACCTTTTGTTTTGTATAATAGCAACGTCTTCACCTGTTTTTAGTAAATGTATGTAAAGCGCTGGTTATGAAAGATGTAAATAGCGGCCTGTTAACTTGTCTCTTAAGTGATGTTTCCAGAGTCCAACTTAACACGCACAGATGTGTTTTACACCAGCACAATACGTTATTGCGGCAGTAGCGTTATGTAATGTGCTAGATTACGTATTGTAATATAAATAGCTACGTGTTTAGACCTGGCGCCATTACAATAATGCGCTACTAATGTTGGTAGGTCCAAGCACAAGTAGCTATTTATATTACAATACGTACTACATCACATTACGAACGGTCACTGCCCCATTAACGTAATGTGGCCAGGGCCAAGCACAAGTAGCTATTTACATTACAATACGTACTTCAGCACATTACATAAGGTCACTGCCGCATTAACGTAATGTGGCCAGGTCCAAGCACAAGTTGCTATTTACATTACAATCCGTACTACAGCACATTACATAAGGTCACTGCAGCATTAACGTAATATCGCCAGGTCCAAGCATAAGTAGCTATTTACATTACAATACGTACTACAGCACATTACATAAGGCCACTGCCGCATTAACGTAATGTCGCCAGGTCCAAGCACAAGTAGCTATTTACATTACAATACATACTCCAGCACACTCCATACTGTTACTGGCGCATTAACGTAATGTGGCCGGGTCCGAACGCACGTAGCTATATACATTACATTACGTACTCCGGCACATTACGGAATGTTTCTGGCGCATTAACATAATGTGGCGGGGTCCAAACGTAAGTAGCTATTTACGTTACAAAACCTAGTACAGCACATTCCATACTGCAACTGCAGCATTAACGTAATGTGTCTAGGTCCAAGCTCAAGTAGCTATTTACATTATAATACGTACTCCAGCACATTCCATACTGTTACTGGCGCATTAACGTAATGTGGATGGGTCCGATCGCACGTAGCTATTTACATTACAATACATACTCCAGCACATTCCATACTGCTACTGGCGCATTAACGTAATGTGACCGGGTCCAAAGGCAAGTAGCTATTTACATTACAATACGTACAACAGCACATTACATACTGTCTCCGGCGCATTAGCGTAATGTGGCTGGGTCAAAACGCACGTAGCTATTTACGTTACGATACGTACTCCAGCACAGTACATACTGCTACTGGCGCATTAACGTAATGTAGCCGGCTCCAAACGCACGTAGCTATTTACATTACAATAATGTATTCTTATACATTACGTGCTGGTACTGGCGCATTATACTGTGAAAAACAGGACAGACGGACGTAATGGGTCAGCTACATTACGCGTAATGTGCCCGCCGTAATGTGAAACGCTCATTACGGCGGGAACATTACGCGTAATGTAGCTGACCCATTACGTCCGTCTGTCCTGTTTTTCACAGTATTTTTTGGTGCTGCGCTACGTAATACAGTTGTCGGCACAGGAAATTTTTCTCAGTGCAGTGGACGTCTAATAGATGATAGGAACCATTGTTCTGTGGCAATGCGCGGTTGTTATCGAAGGTCGGCGGAGGCTTGCAGTTATCTGCTAGGCTAACAAAGTGTACACATGCTTAAGTCCTACCAATTTATAATTACCTAGGCACCTACCTAAATTGTCCCCATTGCAACGAATAGAGACAATTACTGGGAAGAATTAAAAATTAAATATCCAGTTATCACCCTTAAACTTAGGAACAACTGGGAATAATGCACTCTGGACATCCGACCGACATTGGCTGGCTGCGGAGTCACAAGACATACATACAGTGGCGGATTTACCAGCACGCTGATTTTAGGGGCGAAAAATGTAGAGACCGTTTTTTTTTTTTAAATTCTGTATTTGTTTATTTTGAAACATTTTTCTGAAATCGGTCCCTAAATTTACATCTACAATTTTGCATAATTTTGGCAAGTAAATTACCAATTTTTTAATGCGATTTCCAACTAAATTGCAAAATTACAAAAATAAACTAAGACACTGGCAATTGTAAAGTTAAGTAACAGCCTATACTTGGATACCTATTGTAAATCCGCCTCTATCTAAGTATAGTTACAACCAAAGACCTTATTTATAAGGAGAATTCTGTGGTTACAACATAAGAAATTAATTTGTGATTATTAATTTTAAATTTTGTAAATATTAATTTGTGACAAATTTTGTGATTTTTAATAGGATTTTTTGAGAGGATAAGTTGATTGAGGCAGGCAGTTGATTGATACCTACAGGAGCTCAATTGAGCTCAATACCTACCGTTTTAAACTAGGACAAAAAAAACAGTTATTCTGACTTCTTCCTCTTTGTCTGTTCCCACAAAGCGAATATAAATCTTGGACGAAACAAATCCATGATATAAATACTGTTGTTCCCACGTTAGGTGGCGTCGGTCATAGATGAATGTATACGCGTCGGTTCCATACACTTTGACGTGCGTCTCAAGATTTTTTCTTTATTTCATGGTTTTTTTTTCTCTTGTTTATTGGCTCCACACGTTGTGTATTTAGCCAGTGTCAAGTATTGTAATATTTCAAGTGAAGTCTAATATTTTACAATTAAAATATATAGTCTAAGTCAAGCAAAGTAAGTCACGGTCAAGTTCACGTCATGCCCCAGTAAAGCGGTGGAGACTTTACTAGAGGTTTCAAAGGATTTTTGGAAACAACAAGAAGAGTCACGTTTCACAACAATATACTATTTACCAACACTTGTGCACGTTCAAGAACACTTAATGGATCCACCATTTTTACACACTAACACTCGAAATAACACAAGTTTTGGTAAATAATACAATAACGCGACATGACTTCTTCACGTTCCCGCCAAAACCCTATTTCATGGTTGGTGGCAATCTAATGCCACCTTTGAGGAGTAAATTCAAAGAACACCGATGATTTACAGCCTAAATATACATGGTGTATAGGTTAGGTACCTACACGTACATTTTAGTGCGATGAAAATAGGTATGTACCTAATAGACAAGGCCAGTTGCTAACCGCGCTCTAATTAACAGAAAACTAACGAGATACTAACCGAGATCGAGGCCAGAACTAAGCCACCGTGCGAGGCGTTTATCAAACAATAGCTAGCGTTTAGAAACGACGACAATGGCGCCCGTCTTCATTGTCCCGCCAAGCGACGCCACAGGGAAATCGCGGCCAGCCAAGAGAATCGGCCGAAATGGTCGGGCGTTCATGGGAATCTCACATGGGTTCCAACAAATGAACATTTAGAAACCTAGTTGAACGCCGGTTATTTATGAGCTGAATACCGATTTTTCTCTCTCTCTTGCTCTCTCACATTCTATATTTTTAATGATAACAAATAGATACAGAGAATGATTTAAAAAAAAATTGTAACTATTCTATTTTGTCGCATTAGGGATGTAAGTATGTATTTACCTAGTAATCTAATTTCTCAATTTATGCTTATTTACAAAATAAATTCGCCAAAACCAGAGAAGATTAATTATTGCTCTCAATAACTCCCTACAAAATCATTTTTATTTATAGATTGAATAGGTAGGTATACTAAGTATAATTAACCAATTTTTTTTAAATAAAATCCCCTTGCCATGCCCTATTTGAAAAAAAGACAAAAAGTTAAACCTTATTTGCAAATTAATGTAAGTTCATAGTCGATCACACCATTTTTGAGCTCCTGAGAAAATCGGACGAACATAAGAACGGACAGACAGAACCAAAACCATTCCTCGACCTTTACTCTCTAACTTAATTAAAGATAGCCTTCTGAAAGATTCACACCGCGCTGTGGTTGTTTTGAATACGCTACCACGATCTAGGTCGCGCGATATTGTGCGACTGAAAATTATAATTGCTACAGTATTCAAAGGAATACGTGAAAGACGAGAATAAATACGACGAACTATATTCAGCTTTTAGCTTTCGCGCTATTTCTATGTTTGGTTCTCATGAAGCTATTTCGAGGAAAAGATAGCGCTATACACTTTCGCGTAAAGATGAAAAGAGATGGCTTTAGCGGATAATTGTTATTTACTTACAAAGTCAGGAAATTAATCAAAATTAATTCAATGCTACCTATTAGATACTATCCTCACCATTACGTAATAATCACTTGAATGTACACTAGGGGTTCGCAGAGCTAGCGAAAAATGTCTGTAAATCGAGGTCTTTTCAATGATTTTATTTTCGAGAAAATGTCATGTTATCATGTTTTCCCTCTTGGCTATATTAGACGATAGAAGCAAAAAAAAACATATATTTCGAGCTCAGATTTCGATATACTTTTTTTTTTTATTATGTGTAGGTATAGTCTTGTCCAATAACATGAGCGAGTGCACCTCATACAAAAGTTAAGTATGTAGATTAATTAAAATAAAAAATAAAATCTTTCTCAAAATGATTTTTAGTCTGCTATTGCTGCTTTAACTAATGAGGTGCACTGAATAGAAAAAGTTTATTGATCAAATTACCTTCATAAAGCGGATACTTTGTGGACCATCACGTTCAAGATGTGACCTACCTTTGTTTTTATATGCAATATTACCAACCATAATGGGTAATATAAATAGTCAATCGAGTGTAATTTGAGCCACCAAACTGAATTAATAGAGCAAAGAGGACCTACAAATTTTAAACATTCCGCTTTATCAGAGTTGCAGAGTGAAATTAGGTACCCAATTTGCAGAGAAATTAAGTATTATAGATACTGTTTGTAACGTCGTTTAGATGCAGGACATATTCTAGGACATAATTGTACTTTTCAATATGATCAACTTTTACATTAGGGCAAAACAATATCACGAGAAAAAAAAACAGCCATACATTTCGTCGAGGTTGAAACGTTTTTCTGGAACAGCTGATTTTTAATACGCGATTTTAGTGTTGGTCCCATGGTAAAAGTTGTACATAATGAAGAGTTACAATATCTGAGTAGACTTTTTTTTTTCTCTTTCCTCCTAAGAGGATTATAGCGTCGCACGTCTTATGCATTTGCCAGTGTCAAGTATACTCATATTTTTTCAAGTTTTGGTGAATATTGTCAAAAAGATCATAGTCACAGTCAAAGACGAACATAGCAAGTCACGGTCAAGTCCAAGTCATGCCCCAGTAAAGTGGTGAAAACTTTACTAGAGCCTTCTATGGAGCTTTGGAAACAACACGAAAATTCACGTTTCACGACATTATACCATTCACCAGCACTCGATCATTGTAGATGGTGCAACCCAACCTTAATTTTCTTTTGTACAGATAAAAACACTTATGGCATTTTCAGTTTTTTTATTGAATACCTTCAGCGCTCTGCATCGGTCGAAACAGAGATCTATATTTCCTGAATCAGTCGGCAAATTAGTAATTAAAAAAAACAACATACAACAGATCAATAACAGAGTATAATAAAAATTCACAATAAATATTTAAAAAAATACAATATAAATTCGTAACATAACATTTACTTGAACTATACACGTTTTTGTATATTTACAAACTACAGGATTTGCGTCACTAATTTTATCGATATCATAAGTACAGTAAGGGCGCTCGTACACATTTCGTAGTTTCAGACATTACTAGGATAAGAGTTTAATCAGTTAGTCTAATTTTTTGCTGCATCTTTGACCGCGCGAAATTAAGTAAAACTTGAATAATTGGTGTTATCATGGTATCGGAGCTACAAAATTTTATTTTAACGCAACTTCTTTGACAAGTTCTATGCGATATAAAGATTCTTACAATTTTTCTGTGCAATGAATAAGAATAACTTTATTACCAAAGAAGTACAGTACAAAGAGCAAGTGCTTAACAAATGTAAAATCAGGACTACGTACTTAATTATACAGGTTCAACGGTGAGCTCCAAACTAAGCACTAGGCCTGTATCTTGGGGCTCGAGTGCGATGTTACCAGAAACAAGCGAAAGTGGTTTTACAGGGTTAGCTAAAATAATATAAACTTATAATTCTTAATTTAATAAATATTTTTAACACAATTTCACAAAAGCTATGTCCCTATCAACTAATCTTTATAAATGCTGTGAATTAACAATGACAAATTTGTTACAGATAAACAAAAACTGCCAAGAAAATTACGCACCTGAACTACGAAGTGCTCCCAATGAAGGGGTCAAATGTATAAAATGCCCTTACTGAACAGACTGCGCTATATTAACCTACGGATCACCCTAACAAGAAAGCACCTAGTCAAGTGATATTTAAAATTACAATCGTTAAATATTATATAACTACGTAACATGAATTACGTATTAGAAGCAACTATATATATTTATTTATTCAACAATTTCCTAAGATCTGTAAAATTAAATCTATTATTTCTGTACATGTACAAAGTTTTGTTTGTACATTATTCGTATAAATTCTCACTATAAACTATTATTTTTATATCCATTTCACCGCGGGTCTTAATGTTATAACGATAGCTGAATGGATACAAGGTTTGAAACCATGTAAAATTTATTGAAAAATGTGCAGTGTAACCACGTTTTTACAGTGAAATATAAGTCAAATGTACTACTTTTATCACATGATTTACATTTTTACAGTTAGCAATTAGGTAAATATAAATGTCTAAAACATAATCACAATTCTGTCACACAGCTCTTACACTTTGTCTATGGAACCATAGATACATTGGTCATCATTTAAAATTGAAATAGGGCAGTGTTTTTAGGACCTCAAAATCGGAGATGTAAATTATTTTCTATTTTTTTTAAACATTTCTTCTTCTTCCTAATTGCATAGAATCAGTTGTCTGCTTGGAGCACGCCTTATGAATATTTATATGTCCTTAGATAAATATAAAACATTGGATATCGGGGAATATTGTGTTTTTAAATTCCGGTATTTTTTGATAGCCTTTTTAATTGTGTTTACGGAATATGTGTTCTACCTAACAATAGATTTATTTTCGAGTAACGGCGAACAATATAATCGAAACAAAATATGTATCTATTAAAACAACGAGGACCGATGTTTGGGTTTTATAAAACACTGTCCAGGGCAAGCATAATAAGGCCTATAACCGTAACTTGGCAAACGCACTATAATGCCAGATTTAAAACATTGCTCAGATACCTGTCTTTGCTTTTGTTCATTATTTCTATTATTATTGTATATATTGATGTCTGCTTTTTAGCACCACTCTGTTAGATTATCCGCTGCAATCTTTGTGATATGTAAGATATTATTTTCGGCCATAAAATCCATCAATTGCATCAACCATCCGTCGATATTCAATCACGCTCAAAAATTTCACTGTCACTGGTCATTTCTTAGAACTATCCAATTCAATCTAAGGACTCTATTACACAGACGGTACGCCTCTGGATTCATAATCTAAAGTCATATCATTACTTCAGAATATCCAGATTTGCATACAATCACATTATAATTTTGTTTCTGAATGTCAGTGATACTGACGAGCATGAGTTCTGAATTTAGATAGACTTTCGGCGGTGTGAGGAAGCTGCCTGAATTCAGATTATTAAATTCAATTTATGAATTCAGAGAGGCATTCTGTTCCGGCTGTCGTAGCTCTGATTGAATCTAAGTGTCTTTGTTTCCTATGTAGTGGCAGTAGATCTCACATTCCTTAGTACCAGTCGGTATAAATATCTAACAAAAGTTAGTTTTCTTACTTTTCTCCAGCCATTTTCATGTTTATACATGACTCTTTCCTTATAGGTTTCTGACAGTTTTATGTGACGTGTTTAAAAAACGCATACCTAGGTTAAATACCGAATGTAACTATTTCGGGTAATGACTTCAAATTGTTTCTTACGTATTCAATGCGTTTTTAGTCACTAAGTCAAGAAATTATATAAAACTCGCGGTGTCATTAAGAAAACTTAAACGGTAAAAGTTTTGCAAAATCTTTGTTCTAAGTTATAGATTTATTGATTATTTTATGCGGTATTTACGTATATAAATATCTGGGACATTTTTGCACACACGGACATCTGACCCCAAACTAAGCAAAGCTTGTAATATTGCTGCCAGAAACTGATATACGTACATATATATTTTTAAATACATACTTATATAGATATTAACACCCAGACATAGAACAAACACAAATATTCATCGCATGAATGTTTGTCCTAGATGGGAATCGAACCCACGCCCCCAAACACAGAAGGTAGGTTCACTACCAACTGAGCCACCGGGGCAGTCAAATAATATAATTGCATTGGTATAATTGCAATCGTTTCCAAAAAGTGGAATAAATGTTAATGTCCCATAAAACGGACGTGATCAATGTGATATTGATAATAATCACGATTTATTCCCTATCACTATTCTATTCACATTCACTATTTATTCCCACTTATTTGGCAAATTGAAGTCAATTTGTTTGAATAATATTGAACCTATAGGCTTTTTAATGACACCATATGTTATCGAAACTATAGTCAGGGTTACGGACTTATTCCCGTATTATTAAAACAAAATGTGTCAAAGTCACGTCAGTTTCCATAGTATAAGAGATAATTTCAAAATTCCAAAACTTTCTTTCCCCTCCCAAACATCACCCCTAACATGTTATTTACCCCCTAAAGTGTAAAGGGCCGCTTTTATCATCTTCAAGTAAAGTCCTAAGAGCTTACTTAACCTCGCCGGTTATCTGGCAAGTAGCTGTATTTCCAGTTTCAAAATGTCTGCTAGCTAAAATAGCGCTACCGTTAAATAAACTCCCAAAAAACTTAGTTAATCGAGTTTTATACTCGCCAATTCGCAATAATAAATAAAATAAACTAATCAACACTTTACTTTGAGATGATGAAGCCCTTAAGACCCTTAAGCGGCGGCAATTGAGGGGTTGGAAATTGTAATTATCTGTTTCAGTGTTAGCGTCTGACTCAATTCTTAGTGTTTGGTTGCTTATCTTTAGTTTGTATGTAGTGGTAGTTGATGAAACGCGCGCCTTGTGTGAGTTGCGCGCATTCGTTGGTGAAGTGGCAGGCGAAGAGCAGCATGTTCCTGGGCTGCACGCGCCACGCGAACCGCATGAACATCAGCGAGTACAGCGATAAAGCTGAAATTAGAAATAATTTCATTACAAATAGTTTGATTTATTGGTCATTGTGCATATAGGATTAGTATTTAAAAAACGAGATACTAGATAATTCCCACATCAGTTCACATAAGTCCATTGCTGGACACAAGCCTCTCCCAAGGTACGTCACTCAGCCATATCTTATTTATTTATTGAGATACGCCAATAGTGAACATATTTTACTTTCTGATAATATATTTCTACGTGGGTACATGAAACTGATATGATCACCCTATATCTTCGCCCAAACAGTTCCGTGTCGTTATGTTACGCACAGGAAAGCCTAAAAAGCTTAAGCCACGCAACGCTTGCGGCAAAGCGAGTTATTTGCTCTATCTCTTTCGCTCTTATTAGGTTGCAGATAAACGTGGCCTTTTACAGAGGCTCGAGGCTACACAATTTGTGTATACTGGGCTTTACGATCCGCGCAGTGGGACAAGCTTGGCATCATCTAAGATATCACGTCAAAAATATCCAAGCAGTATACTTTGTAAAGGTATGTCGTAACCGCAGAAACAGCCTCGTGTTCTCATCCACATACTACATCGTCACTGTACATCAAGTAAACTGTGAACGGCCTAGCCTGGCAATAAAAGCAAGAGGGACAATAGGCCCGAAAATTCCCTGTTCATAAACCTAAAAAAACGCACATAATTATCTGTTGAATGCCACAGAAACTACATTTACCGAGATAAAAAGTAACCTCCACAATTCATATATTTATCTCTAAACAAAAAATCACTTGACACGGCTCGCTCTTGAATTTATCCAACAAAATCCAGTGTACTACCATTGAATGTCATATATTACATAGTAGAGGAGACACCGTATTACATAGCGATGTTCTAAACAATTATGATCACTTTGCTCAACTTCAGTCGATCTCGCGTTGTTTGTATCGGTTGCATGAATTCGTCGGGTGTGTACTACAAGACACACAGAGAGACGTACCCAGTGTGTGTAGTACATGGGAATGAGCTTTTTCTTTTCTAGCTACAGACAGACTGCATTTTGGAAAGTGGCTACTGGGTAGGTACTGGGGTCTCTCCTCTATTATGTAGTAAATAATAGCTAAATGTATAGTCTTTATTAACAACCAATTATAATATACATATAATCTACCAGCTCTTACCCCCGACTTCGTTCGCGTGTACCTACAAATAAAATAAAATAAAGAAGCCTATGTCCGTCTCCGACCCTTAAGCTATATCTATGCAAAAATTCAGATCGACCCGTTCAGCCGTGATAACGCGATTTTTAAATTTCCTAGGCGTGCGGAGCCGAGGTTAAAAGCGGCTGATATATTAAGAATATGACAGGATTATTATAAATAACTAAAGCCGGACAAAATGATCTGCAGAGTCGAATGTTAAGTTTAATAATCATTTATTCTCATAAAGGTAATAATTATCACTTGTATGAGAATCGATTACATAGAAAAAATAATATTGTAGGTCTTTCTAGTTAACGCATTCTTAGATAAATAGATAGATATAATAGTTCCATTCATTAATAAACATTTGTTATAAGATGAGCAAGTTTCGTTTTAAATACGTTTAGTGAGTTTATGTTTTTTTAAATCGGAGGGTAGTTTATTATAAAGCTGTGCGCCTCGGAACTTATTGTTTTTATGCCTTAGTTCGTACGACACTTGAGTAAGATAAGAAAGCTAGCGAGACGCGTGTTTCGCTTTGTCAATTGCTGTTATAGTGAACGTTATGTTCCTAAACAAAGTATACAAAACCATAGAACATATACTATGTCCATAGGATAAATTGATCTGTACAATAATATTTTACTGTCGCAGATAAATCAAGCCACTGCCAACAGATAAGAGTAGGCACTTGAGATAATACATTATATGACTATGGCGCTGTAAAACGTAGTACTGAATCTACATACTCGACGGTTATGCCATAAACAGATAGATTGATAAGAGCAACACGGAACAGATTTAAGGAGATGGGAGACTATTTGGCGGCGTATACTGCAGAGTTAAGGCGAGGTCCAATCGCAAAACAACGAAAAGTAGCATTTTTCAGCGCTTTGTTCGAATTGACGAGATTACTTAATCAGGTGCAAAAAAATACTGCAGATAGAAAATAAAACTGAAATTACGTTTAACCGAATAAAATTTCGAAAATCTGTCTTAGGTACAAAATAAAAAATCGCAAAATGACCCCCTGAAAAACTCTTCTAAAATTTCAAACTGAATTTTCAGCGGTAACTACAAATTTTATTTTACAAATTATATATCAAGGTACGGCGAACCAGGTTTTTTTAAAATTTAATTTGTATACTTCCGATAATCGGCAAAAAAGCAATGATGAACTACACTTTACCGTTTTCTGATCAAGTATGATATGCGATTTTCAACGTTAAGCCTTAGAACTTTGAGCGGGTTATACTAATTTAAAATTACGATCAGTCCTCGCCTTAAGATTAAAGTACACCGCTTACTTGTAGTTGTGGTTGTAGTGGTAGGGCTCTTCTGCAGAGTCCGCCTGGGGCAGTACCACACCATTTGCCAGTTATTCAATCGCCAAGCAGTAGTGCGCAAACATTACTGTGTTCCGGATTGAAGGGTACAATGTTTTCATAGTAATTACTGGGCATAAAGAGATTTAACATCTAATATCTCATGGTGACGAACGCAGTGCATTGCCGCTCATGGTTATGAACTATTGGAGTTCAAAATTCTGGATGGCACTGAACTGTTATGGGCAGGCGTGAAGCTTAACATCGGGTGAGCGACCTGCTCGCCTCGTCAACAAGATCCATAAAAAAAAACTTGTTCATACAACTTGTTTGTAAATTGTTCAAAAAACGCTAATTGATTCCCATCACTACCGACCACCTAACCGACTATCTAACCAATTTCGTTGGTTTTTACCCGACTACGAAAGTGGAGACTTATGATTTTGACCGGTTTGTATGTTGTTTATATGTTTGTATGTTCATCAGTTCCCTCATAACTTCTAAATTACTTATCATAATTTGACAAATTAGGTATCGTCCGAAGCGCCTTCATCGACCGCTGGTTACAGGCTATGTGACGTCACATTAAATTGAATATGGCGCCCTCTAGAGGACATAAAGTCAGTCAAATGCTTTGTTGGGTATCAAATGAAAGGGCTTAATTAATTAGGACATTTCAAAAACATATATTGTTAGGTTAGTTATTAAAAATATTTTTTTTTTTTTTAAATGTTTCTGCAAGCAAAAATGCGCCGTGTCGTAAGGACGCAAGGTTTTAGTTTTTCAACCTATATCTTGTTTAATTATATACACCTTGGAAAACTATGCTTATAAGTTTGACATTTTAATTATCGGAAAATAAATTTTTGCATTCTGTTTTGAATCCTAACTAATACTTTTAATTCGAAAGTAGCTCTGTCTCTCTGTCTGGGTCTCTATACTTATAATAAAACTGTAACGATGGTTTTTTATATGAACGAAGTCGCGAGTAACAGCTAGTATGTATGTATTATTATCTTCGTGGTTATAGGCACCCAAAGTGACGAATTTTTAGCGTTGAAATTATGACGAAGAATAGTATATAGTATTTACAAAAAAAAAATTATTAAAACCTATCCTCGAAGTTTATCCAAGCAGTTGGACACCAAGAAAAAAAAAGATTTTGAAAAGATTTAGGGGATAATATTATAATAATTACTTCATTCTTACAGTTAAATCTAATGTTTATTCAAAATGGTACAACGGTATTGATTATGGCATGATTATGTAACTACGTTTACGATTAAATAGTCCATAATGGTATCAGTCATCAGACACAGTTGAAGGTCAATAAACCAACAGATTACTCTCAAGGAAGATTTCATAATGTTTTAACTAGATTTATGTAGTTTTTTTCTCGTTATCTTAAATCTTAATTTATAAAAGGCGATGTATTTGTGTATGTATAGACTCAAAAACAAGTGGACCGATTTTGATGTAATTTTCAGGCAATCTTCAGATTAGCCCAGCGGGTGATCCTGTGAAGTGTGGTCACCCGTGCGAAGCCGGGGTGGGTCGCTAGTTATAGTTATAAAGAATATATATTATTTATTATATTTTTGTAAGCTTGTGTCGTAGAGTTACTTAAATAAACGATAAAAAGTTTGTATGGAAGATCGTCATTATTACTAGAGTATTTGTGAGGCAGAACGCCCTAAGCCTGCAGACCAGAAGGCCGAGCAGCACCTAAGTCGCGGGCATCAGCTTCTTGCTAATTGATACCGCCTTATTGTCTTATTTATTTACTAGCTGCGCCCCGCGGTTTCACCCGCTATTCTACAGAAACCGAATATTTTTTCGGGATAAAAAGTAGCCTGTGTTAATCCAGGGTATAAGCTACCTCCATAGCAAATTTCATTCAAATCCGTTCATAGGGAACAAGCACACTTACATACTTACACACGAACTTTCGCATTAATAATTAATTAATTAATAATAATTATTTAATTTATATTTATATTTTTTTTATAATGTTAGTGTGATTTATAGGTGAGCAACATAGGCCACCTATATCACAGTGTTGAAACTTAATAACTGTCTGTCAAGTTTATCTGAGACCACTTCCTCAGGCAACCTGTTCTGAGTTATTTTCTGATTTCTGTTACGAGTTCTGTTGCTGAGGATGTGATGTACAGTTTAACAGCATGTTCTTTCTATAACAAATAAGATCAGCATGGGAACAGAAATAATGGTGTGGGATGGAAAAATGGCGATGTCCAACAGTTGACTGATAATGGCTGAGATGACGGAAATCTTTTGGGTAGTTAAAAAATGGAATTCAGATTGGACATATAGCAAGATATTTAAGGGTTTAGAGGTAGTTTTTATTCAGACCGAAGAATACGCAGTTGCCTCAAGAACTGAGTGTACAAAATAATTCTTACCAAATGTCATTTTGCCACTAATGAAGCTAGGGTCCTTCTTAATATCAGCTAATGCAGCTAGCGGTATACCCCAGTTGGCTACGGGACCCCAGAAATGTGTGCTGAAAAACAGAATTTATAATTAATAAAACAACTTCTTTGGTCATAATCAATTTACTCATAATAAAATATTTTTTTCTGGAAAAATATGTTTTTCCAGACAAGCTTTTATAAAATTCGGTATGGGTACTGTAAGCTGATCAAAATGAGTCCAAAATTCATCAATCTACTATTAGTTACTGGGGAGTTCCGTTTTCCACTTTCCGTGTCCATCATCAGATCAGTGTCCTTATTATGAACGTTCGTGATTCTGATTGTGATAGCATGCCATCCCTCATACCAACATACTCACACTATGCACAGTTCAGCTCACGCACTATCACTATCACAATCAGATACATCCATGATGAGGGAGCAGCTCACTCTCATAATATTGTATTGTAATGGGAACTTGACAGGCATGCAGAATTTCAACTCAACTGAACAAGGGGAACATAATATTATCTGTCCTCTGTCATAATATTATTTTATCATGTTTAAATTGTTGATTAGTTTGCCTAATTTAACTGTAAACTTAGTTTAATCTGTAAAAGTGTTATTTATGGCCAATAAGTATTTCTGATTCTGATTTCTGAGTTCTAGGTGGGTAACTTACCTCATCAAATAATCCCGGAACTCCTTGCTTTTCAGCCGTTTTAACATGTTTTTTGCGAATGATGACATTTTTGCTGAAAAACAATATTAGAGAAATAATATATAGAGGTACATAGGAAAAATGGAAGTAATAATTTATTGAGTAGGTACTAGTAAGTACAGCCAATTACTCTTACTGTCAAATTTAAAATTAATATTACAGTTACAAATAATGAATGAAAGGGCCAAAATGGTGGCAAAGGGTATGGTGATCATGGTGACTACTACACAGACGTAAAACATATCCGACTGCAAAATGTAGCATTTGTCACTCAGGGCATAAAACGAATCCAACGACACCAAACTCGTCAAAATCGATCAAGCCACCTAGACTACAGGAGGTAATATAGGAACACACAAACTTACATATACACCCCAGAAACATTACCCTCCTACTTGGACAGTCGGTTAAAAAAACTAGCTGGGCCTTTAAATGAGAAGAAAGAAGACCAACATATTAGAATGAATCTTTTTGGGAACAGCTTGTACATTATTTCTGTCTTCTGAACACGCCAAATATGCAGCTCATCCGTAAGCTCTAGTAAAATAGTCTATCCATTCTTATAATTTTTTTAGCATGAGTAGTAGATATTTAAAGGGTACAAACAATCTTTTTTAATTTAAAATTACGCGTGAGCTGTGAGAATAGATGTCAAGGCACGGTGTCAAGGTTACAATTTTTTTTTTAAATTTATTATAAAATATTGAATGAAACTGTAAGGAATAAGGAACCACTCACCTTGTTTTAATGGGTTTTTAATTTAATTTATATAATACGCCAACAGCAACGAAGATTGCCCTTCGTTTTGCCACAATGTCACCAATTCACCAAAGCAAAGAATTTAATAAAATAAAATCTACAAAACTGTCAAATACTGTCAATGATAAAGAGTTGATAACAAACGTCAAAGTCAAAAACCTGAAATTTATTTTTTCTTATGCTTTGGCTTCACACGTTGTTTATTTAGCCAGTGTCAAGTGTTATAATAAGGCGTTTTCAAAACGAAAAAAGAAATCCTGGTTATAAAAGTATCCAATAGATGGCGTTAGATGTACCTTGAGTTTTTTCTGTCACTGTCAAGACATGAAAGACAAAAAAATGTAAGTGTGTCTTTTTTTTCTCTCGTGTTTTTTGGCTCGACATGTGTATTTAGAAAATTTCAAGTAACGTAACTATGTATTTGACTTCATTTGAAATATTACAATAGTTGACACTGGCTAAATAAACGTGTGGAGCCAAAATTTACGATTTAAAAAATATACATAAAATATTTCGACAGAAATGACAATGACAGTTGAAACGATAGGTCTGTTACGCCATCTAGTAAGTATTTTAGAATTACTTTTTTTTTTTTAAAACGCCTCATTAATATTTCAAGTCAAGTCAAATATTTCATAATTTTAAATAAGTCTCAGTCTAAATCAAGAACATTAAGTTACGATCAACGCTCAAGTCCACGTCATGCCCCAGTAATGTGGTGGAGACTTTACTTGAGGTGTCTATGGAGTTTTGGAAACAACACGAAGAATCACGTTTCACAACATTATACTATTCACCAACACTCGTGCATAATCACGATCCACCATTTTTACACATTGACACTTGAACGCCGAATTCTCCTTGTAAATAAGTCTTTGCACTTGAAATAAGTTTTGGAAAAAAATACGGTGACGCAAAACGAATACAGAAGGAACGGGTTCTTATTTGTTGAGGGACCCTAAAAAATTGTAACATCTGAGTCTGCCTCAGAAAGCTCTACATAATCAAACGAATCTGCGCCTGAATTAGCAACGAAATGAAGTTTGATGGAACCAACCCTGAAACCGGGAGTTTCAGCGAGAACGCGAACGACATTTTAATTCACTTCAAATATTACAAAACGTGACACTGGCTAAATACACTATGTGCTGTGCCAAAATACATGACAGAAAAAACCTTGCTCAAAAACAGTTTTGGCGGGAACGTGAAGAAATCATGTCGCGTCATTATATTATTTTCCATTACTTGTGTTATTTCGAGTGTTAATGTGTAAAAACTGTGAATTTTTACCCGTTAAGTGTTCGTGAACATGTACGAGTGTTGGTGAATGGTATAATGTCGTGAAACGTGAATTTTCGTGTTGTTTCCAAAACTCCATAGAAGGCTCTAGTAAAGTTTTCACCACTTTACTGGGGCATGACTAGGACTTGACCGTGACTTGCTTTGCTCGACTTTGACAGTGACTATGACTTGTTTGATTATATCTAACTAAACTTGAGAATAAATATGTATACTTGACACTGGCAAATGCATAAGACGTGCGACGCCAAAATCCTGTTAGGAGGAAAAAGAAAAAAAAAAAAAAAAAACCTTGCTCAAAATACAGCGGGAAATTCAAACGTGCGTGTATACTACCTACCCGTATTCACCTTATAAGTAAGATTTCCATCTCCGCCTCGCTCTTCTAAGAATCTCTTCGGTGATAGTGAGATTTAGCCACAGGATTTATAGCATAGATAGATATGAGTTTGTATGTAGTTTGATTTAGCAGCCCATTGTCAAAATGTCAAGCCATATAGTTTGTGGAGTTTGTACTGTGCTGCGTCAAGCTTCGTTAAAATATTTTGTACAATATTGTTAACATTCCAAGTCCCTCAAAGAAACAGATCATGTAACTAAATACCTAAAAACCAGAATGAGCAACCTAAACAGATCCGCCGCGACAAGGAATGGGTATTGTGCGCGGCGTAGTCATACTGTACATGCTACTTTACATATTCGTTTATTTCAGTTTGGTGGGAGCCCTAATATATGCAAGAAGTAAGCTCATTAGCAATACCGTGGAACCATTGACTGTGTAAGTATAATCGGAGGATTCCGAGGTCTGCAAGCGGCACATATGCGTGTTCCGGCACGCTCCGATGAACAGTCTTCCCTGAATATTACTCTGTTCTTTGGAATCGTCCGCGTTGTTTCTGTGACAAGTTGCCAGTAGTAGTGCTCAATGCTTATATTCTATTGCAAGTCAAAAAGTACGCCGGCGCGCGGACGCGGCGCTGCGACACAAAAATGTATGGCGCTCTACGAAACGGCGGCAGCGGGCACATGTATTTCGTTCTATAGATTCTGCATTCAGGACGCTCGAAGCGCACCACGCATCAGTCTAAATACACTTATAACAAATTACTCTGATCGGTTAATTGTTAGGCGCGAGTAGCCGTAACCTTGAGATAGCCAATGAGAACGCTCGGTCGCACTCCCCGCGCCCCGCGCCGCGCCTCAAACTTTGGTGACATTTTGTAGGAACAACGAATCTCGTAATGCGGTATCTAGTGTGATCTGTGGTTCTATAGCACCATACACTTGTCTCACAGCGCCCCGTCCGCGCGGTCATGTTTCTTGCTACATCAAGTCCCTAATATTACTGCGGGGTCAACGTAAACAATAAAAAATATATGTTTCAGCTGGAATGAAGAAATGTAGCCGGATAGAATAAAACATTTGGCCAGATAAAAGCCGTCTTTATAATATAAACTTTATTAAATATAGTAAAAGTCATAAAGTGGACGGTTTCAAATTTCATACAGTTCGATTTTACAACAGTCAATAGGAAACGTTAACAAAAATAAAATATTTCACAATCTATGTATAAGTTTTATCCGCAGAATTGGTTTTAGTGAAGAATGTTTAGTTTAAATTCGTAACTTTAATTACGACTTAACTTTCATTGCTGCTAAGGACTATTGCTTTTCTTTGAAACAGAGAAAGAAATATTACAATTTCGCAACTACGCTCTCTTGCGCATTCAAATTTTTTACTGATAAAATTACTGAGTTACTGAAAGTATTTTTTTTGCAACAATTTCTTTATCATTTTTTAAAATATTATATTGCCATAGAGCGAAAAGCGAATTTTTTTTTCATGAAAACAGTTACTATTCGAATTGAAGCGCAAATTAACTTGAACTGAGGCTCTGCCACATCAAGAATCCTTATTTAAAGCCTCCAAAAGTTGGTCTCACTCACTCTACTGTAAATAGATCGAGAGAAAAACCAAGTCTCAAAAAAAGATCAAGAATTCTTAGAAATGTTTGGGAGTACTCTGTAAAAAAGACGCGCATCAGGTCAGGCCCAACTGACGCAGCCTTGGCCATTCAGGTTTCGTGGTATGGTTATTTTGTACCATTCTCTAATAAAATAAAATGAAAGCATTAAAGTTTGTTCTCTACATTTTCATATTTGAAAAACGGATAGCAGCAATTAGAGCTGTCAAACTTAGTTTAAGTTATTGTTGCCCGTTTTCATCATCAATAAAAAACTTAAAAATAGGGCAATAAATAACCCCTTAAAAAGTCTTTTTAACTCTTGCTCTCTATTCTGTCTGTTAAAAGTTATACAGAGATTGTAAAACCTAGTAAGTAGTTTGTTTGGCCTATTTAGTTTCCTATAAAATATTTTACGATGTATTTTTCATAATATAAAACTGTACATAGACATATTTAGTTTCAATTACAGAATTCTTATTGGTTGGAATTACAGATTCTGATATGATTTTAATTATCCATCTAAGCTTGCAACTTACACAAAAAACTTCACTTACACAAAAAAAAAACTACATAAATAACTACATAATTATAAAGATAAACATAACTAATGACATTAGTAAAATAATACAAAGTTACACTGTCGAGATTAAAGGCCTTGCTAGGCTGACCTGACATCGTGCGAAAGGGACAGCTAGACTTGAATTTCACGGGAGCAAAAGGAACAAACTAATAAGGTTATAGCTTCTCCCTTTCGCTCCCCAGAAACTTTATATGTAGCCATCTCTTTCACACTATATCAGGTCAGGTCTTGTATAGCCTTTTTAACTTTAAACAAAAAAAATATCAGTCTATTTATTGGACAGAGAATATAAAAAGTGTAGAAAAATAATCGTAATACTAAATGATGGAAGTCGTATTAATATAATTATATTATATAAACTTAATTATTATAAAGAGGCATACTTGTCTTACTGTTATAATACAATCTTACACTGTGCAGAGATTCAAAAACATAGTCTATATTTTAGGACGGAATATATAAAAAGTGTAGTGTTAAAATAGTAAAAATAATTGATAGAACTGCCAATTATTATAAGAATGCATACATTATAATAATACAATTTTATACTGTGTTGAGATTCTAAAACATAACATAAGAATAATTTAGGACGGAGAATATAAAAAATACCTAAAAGATATAAAGTTGTCTTTATAATGTAATAAAATTAAATGTTACATAGTGTCGAGTTTAAAACAGTCTGTATAATATAGACTTAGGTAGAATTTAAAATTTCTAGAAAATAAATGGTAAAAATAATTAATATTTCTGTCATAACTAGTATAAGTCTCGGTGTTATAATAATACAATATACTGTGCCGAGCTTATAACAGTATATTTTAGGGATAAAATGTGTAGAAAAATAATAGAAGTACTTGAAAGAATAAGAATTTCCTACCGATACGGTGTAAATGTAAAAATAAAATAAGTCTCATTTTAAACTAAATAACTAGTACAAACACAAAACACAAAAATGTTTGTAAACATGATACTCGTTAAAAAAAACTAAATATTATAAAGCTCAACCATGATTATAATTTCGGACGCTTAATATATAATTAGATGATGGTTTCGTGTTATACGATTAGACTTGCATGTTCCAAAAAAGGTTATCCTAACTAAACTATAATTCATAGGAATATATAATGTATGCAGTTCTGAATCGCGCAGGCGAAGTTTTTTCCTCGAGACGAACGTATAACGTCTTAATTTTTATACCTCTAAGCTTTATTGGTCCCGATACGACTGCGGGTACATTCCTCTGAATTATAAAATAAGTTAGTATTATCTTAAGCTTACTGATCTCCTATAATCAGCTTCAGTTTTGATAGCATCGCAGTATTGCCTAAACACTGCCCTAAACAATATCGGACGGGGCGTTGTGACGCAAAAATGTACGGCACTCTAACGTTCCATAGAGCGCCTTACATTTTGTCTCACAGCGCCCGTGCGCTCGGGGCGTTCGCTATATCTAGTCCCCGTAGTAGTGTCGAATCTCTAAAGATTTAAAATTAAGTAAATTAACCCGAAAACCATATTGGTCTTTTATCATTTTGATATGAAAGGAATGCAATAGTTTACAGCTGTCAGATTGTAAATGTATACATACAAACGTGCATAGAAAAACGGAGCTGCCTTTTACTATGTTATAAAGGTTTGTTTGTTTGAAATGTTATTAATAATCCGAATTACGTTTTTATGGAAAGAAACATTTCAAAAGTTTCCCTAAAACTTGCAAATCCGGAAAAAATTGAACGTCCTTTTTTTGTCGTTCTATGTATAATACAACGTCTGTCGGGTCAGTTAGTGTATAAAGGCGGTCCCATAAAGTTACCTAAAGCAGTAAGTAAGGGCCAGCGCCGCCAGCAGCGCGAGCCCGCGGCTCCGCAGTGCGCCCGCGCCGGCGAGCCTGCATTTGAACATGTCTATCCTCGTCTCCTTGTCGGCGATGATGTTCTGGAACTCGGCCTCCACGATCTGCCCGTCGTAGTAGGTGATGGGGTCCTCGAAGGGGTACTCGTAGCCCTGGAGGCACTCGCACTTGTACCCGCCGGCTTCGAACCCGCGACCGAGGATCGGGACGCACTGCGGGGGGAACATGCTGTTACACGGTCCGCATCGTCGGCTACCACGCAACACCACTCAAATCGAAATTTGGCATTTGACAGGTATCAAATTAGATATCTGTCAAAGTGACAAATTTGGCAAAGTTCGATTTTAACAGTGTGTAGCAGTTGTTTGGTAGCCGACAATATACCAAAGCTAAATTTAAAACACAATTTTGTCCATTATTGCCTGAGAAGTTGCAAATTTAATGATATTAGCGCCAAAAAAATCTATATTTCAAATCAATAATATGGATATTTAATGCTAACTAATATTATAAATGCTGGTCCACGCGGACGAAGTCGCGGGTAACAGCTAGTAGTTTATAGTTTGTATTTATCAATTAAAAAATTATTCACTAATGTTGTCTGTACCTTTGACTGAAATGGTGATTTTTTTCGCGCAAATTCCAATGTCATTAAATTCGAAACTTTATAGATCTACCCCCGAATACTGAAACGTTTGTTAACTTTGACGACAGATTAAGTCTATTGCTGCCTTTGTCATTTGCTTAGTGCCAGATAAAGGCAATATTAGAATTAATCTGTTGTCATAGTTAATAAACGTTTCAGTATTCGGGGGCTAGAATGTCAAAATCATGTCCGTTTATAAAACATAGAATTTTAAAATGTGTACTCACATAGGAGGAGGTCCGGTCACACTTGTCGGTCCCCTTGAAGGCGTTGGGCGCGTAGTACTTGTCGGGGCACTGGTTGATGTCCAGCGACGTCAGCGACATCGTCACCGCCACCACTCCTCTGGAACGACGTTATAATATGAAAACTGACGTGGTTTTGATACATTTTGTTTAACTAAAACGGGAATACTCACGTTAAATTGAGTCGGTCATTCCGACTGTAGTTTCGATCGAAATTTTAAAAAAAAAAATTGAAATTTTTATTAAGTAAGTTTTAAAGTGGGCCTCACTTGAACTCCAGCTTGACCTTGACGCTGTCCCAGCCGAAGAAGGGCGCGGCGTAGGTGAGCACCCACTGGCGCAGGTGGCCGTCGCAGTCGAAGTACGGCCGCGTCCAGTGGCCGTGGCGCAGGCTGGCCGCGCGGTACGACGTCGGGAACCGCTCGTACTTCTTCAGGTACTTCCCCGCCTCGTCGTTCCGGATCTTCATCTTCAGGAAGAACTGTTCCAGGCTGTCGAAGTTCGTCGACCAGCGCTGTTTCAGGAATTGGAACCACGGCTTGTTCGTGTACACCTCTTCTGCGGAAGGAACATTATTTTTTAATATGCATAAACGATCATTTACGTCAATGCATACCAAGCCATACATGGGTTTGTGCTGAAATTTCAGCAACAGTAATATTTTTTTTTTCGATTTGTCCTTCTTATTTTAGCTCATAATAACAATATTCTGCAAACCCTTGATTATCACATATGCTACCTTTATCCCGGAAAAATATTCGGTTTCTGTACAATAGCGGGTGACACCGCGGGGCGCAGCTAGTAAGTACATAAGTGTCATGATTTAAAAAACATTTACATTACAATATCAGCCAGAAGACGTCCACTGCAGAACATAGGCCTCCCCCTTAGTCCGCCACACCGACCGACACTGTGCCACTTGCATCCAGCGGTTGCCCGCGACTTTCACAAAGTCATCGGTCCACCTACTGGGAGGCCTGCCTGTTTCGTCTAAAAACATATATATTCTTACCAGTTTTATTCAATCTCGCCAAGTCCTCGAGTTTGAACTTCCTCGTGTTCAACTCTTTTTTGTAAGCGAAGGGCGCGAAGAAAGTTCTGTTCGTGAACTTGTTCCTATCCCAGAACGTGCCTGAAAACAAAAACATGGATCAGGATCCAGCTTTTCGAACAAATATAATCCGGGGCTGTTCAGAAAAAGAGTGAATAGGTACTTCCTAGGCAAGCGTGCTACATCTTCGACCACATCGTCGCTTTCCATCAGGTGAGATTGTGGTCAAACGAATGCCTAGACCGAAGTAAAAAAAAAAAAGCTTGGGTTCGCGGCACACTTGGAACAACGCGTCACCTTCAGGGACCACTGTTTGGTGCGGCCTTTCACGGTAGATAGATAGATAGATAAACTCTTTATTGTTCACACAAAATTTACATAATTTATAAACAGGCTTAAAAAGTAGCGTAATAACTGGCGGCCTTATCGCTGAAAGCGATCTCTTCCAGGCAACCACAGGATGGAGAGGATTCATAGAAGAGGTAGATGACGGGGTGTGCAATGATGTAGATTATGTGATACTTATACTCTAATAAACCAGTATAGTTATAAACATACAAACTAATAATAATACATACTAATATTTAAATTACTTATGATAACGACAATAATATATAAATACGGTAGTGGAGTGATGGGGTTCGTCCAATAAGCATTGATTTGTATGGCACCATACAAATCACCTTATACATTCGACACTCGAGGCGATTGAACCGCACCAGGCGTCGGTCAAAATACATATACACATTGACTCATCATCATCATCAGCCAGAAGACGTCCACCCACTCGCTAACACTGACGCCACTAAACATTGACTGTCATTGATTAATTTCCAGACGCGAGTACCGCCAATGAGAACGGTTGGTCCTCGTCCCCGCAACCCGCACTTTTCTCCAACTTTGGTGCTCGTTGTTAGAAACAAAGACCTCGTAATACGGTATCTGCACGGGATAGTAATCTGTGATACGAATGATATCGCTCTGCTGAGGTCGAAAACGCGGCCTTATTAACCACAATTTTACACCAACACCAAAATGTTGACTTTTCGTCGTACCTGCGGACCATATCTTGGAGTCCCCGAGCACGACGGCGAGCGTCTCCCCGAACATCTGGTCCTCCGTCAGATGTTTGTCCGCCACTCGGTTACCGCTGAACACCTCTTGTGGGTCCGACACCTGCGAACATACATTATAAGTTATTTTGTAGGGGTAGCCTCGGGATTCTGAAACGTTTGTTAACTCTGACAACAGATTAATTCTAATTCTGCCTTTGTCTGGCACTAAGCACATGACAAAGACAGCGATAGACTTAATCTGTTGTCAAAGTTAACAAACGTTTCAGAATCCCGAGGTAAGGCTCTTTTACCCAGGGTTCGCCAATAGCGGATATATATCAATTGATTTTTTCCTGTCTTCTGAACCAAAAATTTTGGAGATTAATGTTTACCTTGGCAACACGTAGCGAAAAATTACAGTTCATAATAATTTAGATTGTTTCCCAAAATGGTAACCTCATTTAAAGTTGGGGAAATCCTCTTTAGTTTAACTTAACTTCATATCATATAAGGTATATATTCATATTATTTATTTGCATCCACAATGTGTGACTTAGATGTTTATTTTAGGAGGTAATAAAAAAAATGGGGATTCCCTGGTTCTTCTAGCGTTAATAATGTTCACTTTCTAGGGAAAAATTGCTTCTTTTTCTTAGCCTGGATATGTATTCGATATAATCGGATTTATATTTGTAGTGGTGGTATATTTCAGATTCATTTAATATAACGCAACTAGGCATACATAGTTTTAGAATGTAATACAGATCTATAAATGTTACTTATATAATAATATTCTTAATATGATTGCATTCTGTTTTGTATGTTTATATATAAATAAATAAATATAAAAAAATCGGATTTTTGATATTTATTATAAAAATCGGATTTTTTCTAACCCTGCTTTTACCGAGTCCTGCCTCTATAATAGGAAGAAGTACCTTTGGCAGTTATTCAACCGCCAAGCAGAGGCGAGCAAACATTACTGTATTCCGAATTGTAAGGCACTATTTCTGGCGAAATAACTGTATCCAAAAATAGTAACGGCGCTGTACGGACTTACAAACCTAACAAAATACAAATAATACAAATATTACAAATCTAAAATGGAAATGAAAACTGGACGAGAGGAGAAGTGGAGACCTTACACAATGTGAATCAATCGAACAAGTGGAGTTCACAAGTAAACGAGTAAGATATATGTCCCCCGTGGCACAGTTGGTAGTGAACCTACCTTCTGTGTTTGGGGGCGTGGGTTCGATTCCCATCTAGGACAAACATTCTTGTGATGAATGTTTGTGTTTGTTCTATGTCTGGGTGTTAATATCTATATAAGTATGTATTTAACAAATATATATGTACGTATATCAGTCTCTGGCAGCCATATTACAAGCTTTGCTTAGTTTGGGGAAAGATGACCTTGTGTGCAAAAATGTGCCAGATGTAAGTACCTGTAGGAAGGCGCTGATGAAGTTAGCGAGTCGCAGCGCCATCTTGGCCTGGTTCTCCAGCTGTTCCTCCGCCCCGTACGCGATGTCGCCGTTCAGGAACAAATCGGTCGGATTATATCTGACGAACAAATCATTCATATCACACACTTCCTTTTTACCGATTCAACAAGATATCAGTCGTAAAACTAACTCGACAACGTCCTAACGTGAGCTTTAGTTTTTAACTAGTGCATGCGAGCAAAGCCGCGAGCAACAGCTAACAATATATGTGTTTGAAATGTGCTAATTAAGCTCTTTCATTTCACACGGCATCATTAACATAATTTTTGTAGTCCATGACTTGACGTCCTCTAGAGGGCGCCATATTCAATGTAATGTGACGTCACATAGTCTATACCCAGCGGACGATGAAGACGCTTCCAACCATACCTCATCTGTCTAATTATGATAAGTAGTTTAGAAGTTTTTGTTTTAATAAAACGGGCAACACAACAAACAACACACAATACGCCTCTAAAAAACCTGATTTTGTCACATACCTATTTTGTGGTTACATCGACACGACAAAACAAACCGACAAAAATTTGTCGTAGCGCGCATCCATTGGTTGCGCGTAAATGAAATTAAATCAAGAATAATTTGACTACGGACAAAATTTGTGAACTTTATATTATTCAGGATGGTGACATCAATCCAAAAAAATTAGGTTCCTCATACTAAGAGTTTCACGAAAATACCCCACGCATTTTCTGCGAATTTTAATTAAAAAAAAAAAACGCATAACTTCTAAAAGTTATGTTTTTTTTTTAAATTTCTTAAACATTTTCCATATTGGCTTGGAGAAGATATTTACGACTCACTTGGAACAGTTATGCGGCTGAACGCTCCGGATGAAGTTGAGTGCTTCGTACACATTCATTCTCTCAGTGTGTAAAGCATCCGGGCCGCTGGTAGAGTTGACATATTCAAAGTACTTGTCCATGTAGATGGCGCGGAGGAACGGGTGGGCTTTCTCCCACTGCACGGGGAGACGTTGCACCCCTGGAAATAAGAGTTGTAATTGTTAGGCCTTTTTTTTTTATTCATTGTTTCGAGTCCTTTCTGGACTTATCTTAGTTCATCCGCATGTAATCGATCTGTGGAAATCGGACACTGTGCGTTTTACGCGATCCTTTTTGCCTCACACCTGCAAATTGTGGAATGAGCTTCCATCAGCGGTTTTTCCGAGTAACTACAACATGGGGTTCTTCAAAAGGGCTGTTAATAGAGTCTTTAAAGGTCGGCAACGTATCTGTGATGCCCCTGGTGTTAGAGGTATCCATAGGCGACGGTGATCGCTTACCATCAGGCGGCCCGTCTGCTTGTTTGCCACCTATGGCATAAAAATAAAAAAACTTTGGCGTCGCACGACGAGCGGCGGTATAGTTTAGACCTACGGTGAACCGGGAAGCGTTCAGAATTCCGTGGCCGCTTCGAGGCCGCGGCTCGACGCGACTCTTCAGTGCACTTTGTGCACTTCACAAGATGCTTCCTGCCTGTATTTTTATTTTTATGGAATTTTGTGACGATACGAGCATGTCGCTTATCTGATGTTAAGCTTCACGCTTGCCTATAAAAGTTCAGTGCCACCCAGAATTTTGAACCTCAACAGTTCATAGCAATTTTTTTTTGAATAGACACAAAATCCCTAATACCATAAAGTATTACCAATAAAAATCTGTATTACTATATTTTTATTTTATTTTATAGCCTTCTGTGCTGGTCATTTAGATATATATATTTTTTCATTATTCAATGAAGTCAAGTTTTCCTTATTGTCCAATCAATTATATTAATTCGTATTATATATTAATTCCGTATTATTACTATTTCATTATCAATTTATAATTGTTATTTGACATCGGCTCCATTTCTTAATCCACTTCCCCAGCTTGCCTTCCGGCATAGGCCTATTCCTGGGACTTCCACTCTTTTCTCTTTTGGGTCAATTGTTTCCACTGTGTTCCAGCTACTTTCTTTATTTCATCCTCCCATCTTATACGTTGTCTTCCTTTGTTTCTTTTCCCCTCTCTTGGGTACCACTCTAAAACGTCTCTATTCCATTTTCCTTGTTTGTTCCGTAACATATGACCAGCCCAACGCCACTTCTGCTGTTTAATTACATAAATTATGTTTTTACTCTTTGTCTTCCCTTTGATATCCTCTAGGGAAATTTTATCTATTCATTTATTTATTTTAGTTACTATAATAGTATACCACAAATAGTAGTATAGCTAATTAAATTTTTATGACTCACAGCCAATCTTCTTGCAGTCGAAGTTGTTGTAGTACTGGTCGGAGGTGGCGCGCTCGATGATCTCCCCGAGGTAGGGGCGGCGCACCACGCACGGCAGCCGGTGCCCGGCCGCGCACCGACACTGGTACCCGCCGCGCCGGAACCCCCAGCCGTGGAGGGGCTCGCACTGCGCAATCATCGTGAATGAGGGAGTGAGTGCCACCAGCCTCATTCTACTAGTGGCCCGGAGCCACACTGTACTTCGAGGCAGTTTGGCAGTGAAATGCCCAAAACATTAAAGTAAGTGTGACATCAGTGCAGTAACATTATAGATTACAGACCTATGGCTGTGCAGTCACGCCGAAATAGCTCGAGAGTGCATAGTCCATACAAAATACGAAAATCGCAAATTACACTAGACTCCTTTTTACAACTTACCTCTTTGAAAATTCACCCCCGAGGGGGTTAATATTATAATAGAGGATGAAATTTTTAAGAAAGTTTGTAATTTTTACTTTGTATTTGCGAGGCCCAAAGCCGAGTTTCGCTCCCGAGTCCTAAACCGCAACCAAAGGCGCGGGCATCAGCTAGTCATATAATAACAATAGTTGTTACCTCTGTAGTCTCTTTACATCTAGCAGTGGATGCAAATCTGTTGGGTCGATCGTTGCCTTGACTCGGTGGACACTGGTTTATATCTATCCTGTCGTAGTCCAACTCCATCACCACCGCTGCTGTGTACCTGCAAAGAATCATACAATATGTTAGTGTGTATAGATACAGTAACCGAAATAATGGCTCATTTATAATATAGCAAACTGAAACTGATCACATTAAGATTCCATCTCTCAGATCTCCTCATTCAGTTTGCGATTATATTCCAGTAAAAACTAAGGTGGGCTTTTATTTTATACCACACTTTCTTGTAAAGTGCCTTAATCCTTTTTCTAAAATGAGTACATTATTACTTTAGTACAAATATGCGGGCGGAAAAAGTGTATGGAAATCCATGTTTAACATGCTTATTTTTCTAATTTTAGAATTTATTTACAAACTTTATATTTTTTTTTAGAAACTACACCCTCATTAGTAATCAGTCCCTTTCTCCCCTCGGTGAACAATGCCATCAACATCCAGATGGAATTCTAAGACATCAAAGTTGCCAGTTTCATTCTGTTTGGTAAGCTTTGTGGATTGTTTGTTTTTATTTATCAATGCACACTAGTGGCTGAGAGGGTTATATTGTGTTATGGGGTAGAGGGTTGTAGCATGTTTAATTGAATCTATCGACATAACACATAGATCACACCTAGATACCGCATTACGAGATTTGTTGTTGCTACAAAAAGTCACCAAAGTTTGTGGAACGCGCGTGTCGCGGGAAGTACGACCAATCGTTCTCATTGGCTATCTAAGGGTTACGCCTACTCGCGCCTAACAATCAACCAATCAGAGTAATTTCTTATAAGTGTATTTGGACTGATGCGTGGTGCGCTTCGAGCGTCCTGAATGCAGAATCTAGGGTGTGATCTGTGACATAACGCAATGCAGTAAAAGTTATTGAGCATTGAATTGCATATGATATGTACATCTTTGTAATCTGGATGCACCAGTCTTGCTTTAGAGTTATAGTTATACCAAACCATGGATCAATATCACCTTTATGTTAAAGGAAAACAGGTCATTTTGTTTTCACCGCTGCAGAATATGAAACCTACCTAATACTGTTCTGAATGATACAATGATGTCAGACAATACACTGTAGCCTGCAGTAATTGAAAGCCTGATGCAGTCACAATAATGACCACATTGTTTGTGTCACCTCACATGTCAGTTTTGCATTTCCTAGCCATTTATGGAAGAAGTCATCCATAATTTTAACTATACATATATGTGTTTGTACATGTTTGAGCATTTACATTCTTTCTTTAGATTCTTTCGACTTTCATTAGTCTCTGGGTACTCCAAAAAAATAACTATTTATATTATAATATAGTTACTTAAATCCTTCGACCAAAGTAAAATGAATGGACGGACCCAAGTAAGAGAATTTTTAGGTGAGCTATGTTGCTCACCTTGCTACAGTCGCTGTCAGTCTGTAAAAAGTGCGAAACGTAAGTTCGTCATTACTTGCGATCCAAATATCTGCAAAAACATCTGTTCTAGTGACAAATGTACTATCTTTAATTACGTATTTAACCCTAAGTTCGATTGTTTTGACTTCTTATTAGGAAGTTGTGTGGTTAGGGTCCGTCCATTGATTTTTCTTTGGTCGAAGCTAAAATCATTATTCAACTCACGTCGGGTATTCAATGTGCCTGAACTGGGTATGACGTGGGAAAATATCAGCAATGGGCGACACTGCAGCTACCAGCCATTTGTTCAATCTGCCACAGTCAAAATATGGGCGAGTCCAGTTCACAGGACCTGGGACCTAACAATATGAAAAACTTTGTATAAAAACTATTTAATATTGTTTTTAAAAAGCAACGCAATTTCTTGAAACAATATATTTTATTATCGCAAAAGTAGCTTTCATGAACCTACGATGAGAAATTAAGCTGTAATTGACAAAAAACGCAAGAAAATTCGAATTTCACACGATGAGTGAAACGTTACACCTTAACTAGCACTGATTTCCAAACAATCACTGAACAATATCTCACAGGATATGACTTCTTCGGTTTATGGCTCAGGAAGATGCTCAGTGTTTTGTAAGATTTCAAAATAAGGATACTATAATGCGCGGCGCATAAGTTGAACAATGCGCAGTAACATATTTATAGGTCTCAACTGAAGTGCGGTATGGGGTGCGATGTGGGGAAGGTGACTCCAAGCCCGCGCGCATGCGCTAAGACAATTTTTGTCCCCCGACACCCGCGCACACGCTCCTTGCGCCTGAGAGTACTGTCGCGCACGGCATTTTCACTTCAAGTGTGAATAAAATGCCTCGACAGCCAACATTAAGGAGACGAGAGAAGGATGGTCTTCGTATATAGTAAAGTCACAGTCTAGTTCACGTAATGCCCCAGTAAAGTGGTAGAGACTTATTAAGGACTTTACTATGGAGTTTTGTAAACAACACGAAAATATTTTATACTTATTATGTAGTATTTATTAAGATAGCCATAGTGATTTTGAGTAGTACTGACTCTGTGGATAAACCTCATATATATAGTTTTTTAATATATACTTTTAAAAGTTTCGAATATTTATAACAATTATTTATTATTTACTTCCCTAAAACATGCAAAATTACCAATCGATTCAAAAGTTGCGATTATCTTCTACGTTTCGCGGGAAACCGCAACGTAACACTTTTCTCTACTATTGTACCTGCGCAGAGGTCAGCCATTTTTGTTCAACTTACGCGCCGGGGATTATACCTATGTTGACAACACCAGACTAGTATTTCCAAAACTACCATCATTTGAGGAAATATCAGTAACATAAATCTTCTTTGATTGAATTAGGTGTTACTTTATGGAAGTGCATCATTAAAGCTGTTGTTTTTTTTGTAGCAGAAAAACTGTGTTTAATTAAAATTAGTGAAATAAAATGGTAGCATACAAACCTCATCATTCCCAGGAGGTCCGTGGAAAGTAAATGTCTCATTTGTATTATTTGCATATCTGATCTCTACTTGGTATGTAGTCTTCGTATCATGTCTTCTGTCTACTCTATCAGGCAACCATTTCTTGTACCATTCATTTATGCGGTAGAATTCAGATGTATAATCCATCGACAAGCTATCGGTATCAAAGGCACCTAAATCTTCAACATTGAACGTGTTTAATGTAGATATCTTTTGTAAATGGACAGGATCATTAAAATCATCTGCACGGTATGCTCTTGGTGCAAATCTAGGCATGGTCTTATTGAAGAACCCTCTGTACGACGATGTGTATGACATATTAGGCGAGAAGTAAATCGAACTGGCGTTTATGTAAGGGTTAGAAGAAACATCTGCCACTGAAGAGAGGAAATAATACATCATACCAGGATCGTAAGTATCGTTGATGGCGGGCCGTATGAACCTCGATTGTAGGATGTAGCTCCAGAAAAAGGCCCGATTCATAGCCATATTGTGCAAATGCAGCATAGCGGTACGATTGGGGAACACCGGGTTGATGTTGATTTCTTTAACATCAGGATGATGTGATACGGAGTCTTCGGGCAGATACAAGTCGTCTAGATGGCTGATGAAGCAGTTGTCTTGGTTTATCTTATCTATTTTACCGCGAACTTCATCGAAAGCATCTCGTATTTGCCACTCGTACTGGCCGGCCACACCCCATAGCAAAATACATAGCGATATCGCTAGTAAGCTGCAGTTTGTCGTCTCCATTTTGCACTGGAACACTTATTAGTGAAAATATTATCTAAAACAGTCTTTGTTTAATTCATAATGCTAATCATTTTATTCTTATTTGACTAAACTTAGGAAAATGATCAAATACAAGTGTTTTGAAAATGCGTTGGCTAATCGGCTCAAAGAATATTTTGAATCGGCTTTGTTTAACCATAGACAAAATATGTGATGAACTGCTAAGGTCCGAATTATAAAAATAAAGCACACAGCGCCATCAACTCTTACGAGCGGACGTTCGGTTTTAAGGCCCCGGAACATACAAGTGTGTGTCAGTATGTACCGGGGCTAATAAATCTCCTTACCGTCCTTCTTATAACCATATCGGCCACGAGGATTGGAAGTCCACCACGAGGATTGGATGTCTACCACGAGGATTGAATGTCCACCACCGCACCCACAGGCTATCTCTGTATTAGGCAGACTTTATTTTGGAACGGGCTTAACGGGTGTTGACGTCCTATCAAAACGGAATGCTCTTGTGAGCGCTGAGTTCCAAGCATATATAAGTTCTTAGTTAAAAATAGTAAATATATGGTGCAAAAGCCACCGTGGGCACTGTGACCGTTGGGTGACGTCCTCGTTGATGAGACAAGAGCATAGATGAATGTATACTGATAAGAGGTATAACGTCAGTGATATCGTACTCGTACCTGTCAACGATGCCAAAGTTTGTATCGATTCGATAACACAAAATGGACCTGCGGTGATGGCAGCCATTGGCATGGAAGCGGGCGGCGGCTTCGTATTTCCGTATATAACAAAGTACTCTGTGGTAAGCGCGCCATTACAGAACAGTGGGCTCATCCCGTAACTCTGAAAGCGATAGCGAGAGTTGCGCGAGCGGGACCGCGCATAGTGCGACTAAGTTGGTACGAGCGGGATGGCATGCTCTCGCAATCAGAATCACGAACGTTTCAAAGTTAGAGGATAACCCCACAGCTCAAATCGGGCTGCACCCCAGTCAACCGTAAACGTCATCATGACAGCTATTTGAGTTTTGACAGCAAAGCTCAATTATAAAAAAAATACGTCTTTGTCTATGGATAACCTAAAAAGTTTATTCAGAATCAGAAAAAATAAATAAGGATTTTTAATTGAGAAAACTGTGTTAAAATTAAAATTAAATAATATCATGGCTGGAGCATTGTTCCGTGAGTTCATTTTTCTTACTTATTTTCCAAAATCTCGTACTTTTCACCGTACTAAGCCGTACTGAAACTTGTTTTGTTTCCAGGGTCTATGTTCAACAGTTCTTTATCATTTTACACTTCAAATTCAGCGAATCTGGTGAGTTTACTCAATTTTAATTAGATGTAGTCTGACCTTCTATCTATTTGTCAGACAAAAATCTTCTTTTCCATTGATATGTTCCAGAAATTTAGATCCAACTAGTCCAGTCTGATGAATATCCAGACCTTGCATAAAAACCGCTACTCTCCTCTCCTCTTTATTTCGTGCAAAAATGAGACAAACTTTTATATAATCGTAGCCGTGTCCTATTTTTGCAAAATATCAAGAGTAGGGTAGATTTTGTCACAGGTCTTGCGCTTTCTAGGTCTGCTAACAATCAATCTCCTACTTTCCAGAGGTCAATTCACACAGCAGCTGTGTACTATGCAGCGCGTAAAGGCACAAGGGCCAAGGCGCGTGCCAAAAAAGTGAAGGTTGAAGTAACAAAAGTAGGATTCATACCTCATAATGAAAGAGGAAAAGATAGGTAAGACTTTTGTAATATGATATGAATGACAAATTGACTTGTACGACATTTTCTCATTTAATTCTGGGTCAGTTTGACTTGTAGGAAATGTTCACAATTAATTCTGGGTCAGTTTGATCTGTATGACTTGTTCATGATTAATTCTGGATCAGTTTGACTTGTATGACATGTTCACAATTAATTCTGGATCAGTTTGACTTGTACGCGCAATAAATTCTGGGTCAGTTTGACTTCTTCAACATGACTGTTAACATATAATTCTCCGTTCATCCAGGCACACAGATCTAGATTTTGCATTCAGGACACTCGAAGCGCACCACGCATCAGTCTAAATACAATAACAAGAAATTACTCTGATTGGTTAATTGTTAGGCGCAAGGAGGCGTAACCTTGAGACAGCCAATTAGAACGTTTTCTTGTGTATAGTCCCACATAACCTGGTTCCACCCCAAAGCAATCCGGTATCATACGAAGATTTCCCCCTTGTTATCCTTGTTACTTTGTTAAAAATTGAATTTGAATTCTAGGGTATCAAAAATAATGATGAACAAGCATGCAGATGACTCTTACAAGACTATTCCAAAAGACAATGTGTACCCGTTAAAGTACTACCGCTGGGTGATATACTCTGCTGAAGATGCAGTGAAGGCACATCAGGAGACTCACCACCCGACCATGTATAACCAGCCTGATGCTTACGTATACGCACAAATTGATTTCAACATGGCTGCTGCTAAGAAGGTACCTACTGGAAGATTGTTGGGGGCAGGACTCTTCTGCAGAGTCAGTTCTGGTGAAGTCCCACACCTTTGCCAGTTATTTAATCACCAATAACGTCACATAATTTCTATTATTGCACACCCAGCCTCTTACATCTTCTGTGACTCTCACCATCCCAAGGATGCCTGGAAGAGATTCCTTAATCACAATGCTATATTTTGAGTTATTAGCGATGGCTAGCATGCGAGATACATCGCATGGTCGGGCGCAAACGAGACGAGAGACAGTTGAGATTGGAATCTCGAAATCGACATCAATTTCTCATATCTCCGAATAGGGGTACAAGTAAGGCTCCTAAGGTGACAAGTATTAAAAAAACAATCGACTTGAGAACCTCCTCCTTTTTTTTGTAAGTCGGTTAAAAATACGTGCATGTTGTGAATTCCAGAACCGTTACATGGACAGTTTCACTCGTCTCTCGTTACTGCCGAACCCGTTCCCGCGCGAGGAGGAGCGCACCGTGCTGGCGTTCTGCAAGGGCCCCGAGATGGCGAAGGAAGTGCTGGAGGCGGGGGCCACGACCGTGGGCGGAGGGGAACTCGTCAAGAAAATTCAGGTGGGATTCATCTACTTTCTTGCTAATCTTCTACACTCTTCTATCATGGATACGTCTTCGGAAACCTTTAACCCCGAAATAAGATATACTGCCACATATTACCTTGTCTTGTTTTGCACATACCACAGATAACCCCTAGATTCCACTCTTAAAACGATCGAAACGCATTAAGCATCGCTAAGAGTACACCTATAAAAATTTACCCTCATTGATTCATTACTAAGCGCGAGCTCCAACCTCGAGATAGCCAATGAGAACGCTTGGACGCACTCTCCGCGACCCGCGCCTTCCTCAAACCTCGGTGACTTCTTGTAGGAACAACGAAACTCGTAATGCGGTATCTAGTGTGATCTGTGCCCACACCCAAGAGAAATATATATTCTAATTCCTAAATCTTACGACATAACAAACCTCTTTCAAAGAATCCCTCTAAAATTTCCAGGAAGGGCAAATAAAGATCTTCGAGTACGACTATGTGATCGCGCACCCCAACATCATCACAGAACTGGTGCCCATCCGAGGGCTGATGAAGAAGAAGTTTCCCACCATCAAGACTGGCACCCTCGATACTGACCTCACGGGGTTGGTGCGGAAGTTTGCCGGTGGAACGCAGTACAGAGTAGTCAGGGATGAGAAGCAAGATAACTATGGGTCAGTGCAAGTGGCAGTGGGACGGGTAAGGATGTTTAGTCATAGTCAATGTCTTGATACTACGATGATTTTACAAGTTTGCCATGTTTGTATGTATGTATGTTCGGGTCAAATATTGCAACTGAATTTTAGACCGTCCCCCCAATATCATGGATGTTGCTGATCGTGATAGTGATCGTGACCGCGCATAGTGCGAGTATGTTGGTATGAGTGGGATAACATGCTATAACAATCGCGATCACGAACGTTCATAATAAGGACATAGTTCCCCTTGTTCAACTGATTTGAAATTTGGCATTCCTGTCAAGTTCCAAAGATAATACAATATTATGAGATCGAACTGATCTGATGATGGAGAAGGAAGGTGGAAACGGAACTCCTCAGTAACAAACATCTGATCGATGGAGTTTGGACTCATTTCGATCAGCTTACAGTCCCAATAACGGATATTATAGAAGCTTGTTAGAAAAAAAGAAAAAAAAAAACACAAAACCTTATTTCAATAATTATGTTGTCTACACCGTAAAAAACTATGCTTGTAGTTTGACATCAAAACCAAAAGACTTTTTTCATTTCAATCATCTTTCATTAAGAATTAAGATCTGTCCCTTGGCTTCCTTTGGCTACAGACTTGAACCGTCCCAAAGTTCTATCTGTCCTCAGAATTTTACTATGGGTACAGATAAAAAATTACAGGTTCTAACTGTCTCAAAGAAGTCGTATCTGTCCCCAGAAGTTTACTTTAGGGACTGAGCTTAATTTATCCCTGAATGTTATTATTCTCTTATAAGGGACTTGATATAGCAAGGCCCTTTGCGCGCGGATGCGACGGGGCGCTATGACACAAAAGTGTATGGCGCTCTATGGAATAGCTGCGGGCGCTTGTTGTATTTCGTTCCATAGAGCGCCCTCCATTTTTGTGTCACAGAGCCCCGTGCGTTTGCTGTTATAGAACACAATTGTTTTTTTTTTTTTTATCTTAATTTCCGATTTTCATTTGCTTTTTCTATATTCATTTCTAGTTAAATATGGACCCAAAGCGAGTAGCTGAGAATATCGAAGCACTTCTAAAAGATCTACAAGCTATTCGACCAAAGAGAGAAGGACTTTTTATAACGAGGTGAGTAACGTGAATGCATATCCTAGAATATGCCCGTCGTGTCACCCGGTGTGTATTATTTTTAATTCTATCTCATTATACATAAATAATTATATTGGTTTCAGGTGCCTCATAGTGAGTCCGCCATCGCCTGAGAAACTCAAAATAGATCCGTTCGTGTTCGTCGACCGCGAACTGTCTAAGGCAGTGCAGGAGGACAGCGATGATGAGGATGAGGCCGTCGCCGCGACTGCGTAGTTGTGTTGTTTTTAGAAATTATTTAGTTATTGAATGTAAAGTGTACAATAAAAAATAAAAAAACTTTTTATTTTCTTCCATATCCATCTATATTTTTTTTCTTTTTTTGTCCCACTGACTTTGGAGAAAGTAGTTTGTGATCGCACATTTTTGTTGCGTGGTTGGCAGCAGTGGATCGTTAATATACAGGGATGAATCTAGGTACAAAATATGGTATGAACTGCTATTTATAAACTACGCGACTGAGATGAAAACTATGGGTCGGCTACCTACCGTGGTGCTACTTTATTAAGTTAGTTACCGCTTCCGCCCATGTTACACACATTTGACTATATTCGGCTGTCATTTCTTGAGCTTTCGTATAGTACCATGCCAAAGTAGCCAACAGCCCATAAATAGTTACCTTTTCATTCACAGTTCGGCCCTGTAAGATTGGTATGTTGGCACGATGACGTCATTCTGTCAAAATATCAACAATGCAATCTGCGTTCGAAAACTGTGATTTTTATCACAATTTCGTCAAGAATTTTCATTCCAATATTCTATTTTTGTCATTAAAACTTATTAAATTATTATATTTTATGCGCAAATAAATAAATATGTGTCAATTTAGATGAATTTGTTTTGGTTTTGGCTGAATTTATCACAATTTGGAATTCAATAAGTATAGCAGAATTTGCAGACTTCGTATTTATCATTTCTGAACACACCCAAGAGGGGCGTAAAATAATCCGCCATTTTGTCTCTTTGATAATTTTGGTTTTTATTTCAAGAAACCAGTAAAAATCCTAATAATCCCAGTTCAAAAGTGATATTTGGAATAAAGTGCATTGCTTACAGAGACTGTGATATTTGTGTCCGCGGCTATTTTTGTGTACGTTGACTTGACCTAGGAGCTCTTGTTGACCGATTTTGACGTCGATTTGAAAGAGCTCTCTTGATAAATCAAAATGGGTACAAGAGAGGACGAATACGATTACTTGTTCAAAGGTAAGTAATACACAAACGCTTCATCTACTTCAATTTATCCGTAAAACACCCCGATAATGTATATCTCGTACAGAAATTTAGGATCCATTGTCTCATCTCCCAGTGACGTAGAAATTACTCAGTGGTGTTATTTGTACCCCTTGTTTCCTATTGTGTTATCACCGAGAGCCTGCTTTTAGTATCCCTAAACGCCTTAAACACCTTATCTTCGAAAGTGCTCGTTTAGTGTTATTTTCTAGTTTGTTTAGTATCAGCTGATTGAGTCACTCATCGATTTTTGCGTTAGTTTTGTGGCTTGTGAGTCATCTTTCGACGTATCATTTGTGATCTAATTGTAAATTTGGCAAATTATGGGAGAATTGCAGTGATAGTGTGAATTGTTTGTTATATCTGAGAAGCAAATATCTTCACAGTGACTTCTTTGTTTCAGTTGTTCTCATAGGCGACTCGGGAGTGGGGAAAAGCAGTCTCCTTTCACGTTTCACTAGAAATGAATTCAATTTAGAGTCTAAATCTACAATAGGAGTGGAATTTGCCACAAGAAGTATAGAGGTGAGTGATCAAATTTGTGGATGTAATCAAATTTTAACTAATTTTTAGATGTAACTATATTCAAGGTGATGTGTTTGCTTAGAGATATTAAGTAATTATGTTCTCAATCATAATCAATATTTATTTATTTGATTTTATGAAGTGTAAGATAATTATTACTATACATTTTGCATATATCTAACTGCGATTTGCAGTTTTGATTGTGCTTTCCTGTTTTTTCTGCCCAACAGGGATAAAGGCAACCTACTAAATAAGTATAATCCTGATAAACTCTATTTCCATAGAGATTGGTTCACTGGTTCACTCATGATTGCTAATTTATACCTACCTTGTTTGAATGTGACTTATGTTTTGTTTATGTACCTAAATACATATTATAGTATTTCATGATGTTTCAATCTGAATGTATACCAGAAAAAAGATAAATGTTTACTCTTATAATTATATTATTTATATTTACTACAATTATCACAAGTTATAAGTATGCGATAATGTAATTATGGATATTTTCGATTTTATATTATTAAAAAAAAAGACTAGGATTTCAAAACAAAGCATGACTGTAAATAGGGATTTAGGTTATCTGTAGGGATAATGGCATTACCTATTTGCTATTAATATGTGTATGACAATATTGTACCTATATTACAAATTTAATTTTGTATACTTTCCTTAACTAAATACTTGTTAAAGTGTGATGTGGTCTATGAAGTTTTGTGAATTTTGTAGATTATCTTAGAGCCTTGAGTACATCGGTTTTAGTAAAATGTCTTTAAAGTACAAAGTTACTGATATGGGCCTTATGAGATCACATATTTAATGATTACTGTTACCGAAGAAAATCTTCATGAGGAAGAATAACCATCTCATACAAAAATGTGTAACCCTGAAATATCTGCTCTTAAAACTAGATGGCACTTACGTATTTAGTCAGCTAATGTCCAAACCGCTACAAAGTCTGATGAAAATATGGTTAATAAAGAAACATAGTATTAGTATATGTCCGCTATTAAGGTTTAGTTCAAATTAGATTACAATATACAATGTAAAAAATAATGTTTTCAATGTTATTTCTTGAGAACCTAGGAGTTTTGCAAAAAAAAAAATTAGTTTAATGATATTATTGATGCAAAAATATTCATAAAAGAATTTTTTTTTTTCAAATGAGTTAGCTTGATTTTCTATTGCAATTCAAACAGAAATTGTGACGATCATGTTGCAGATTAAATCACTAGCGTCATCTTACTTTCTTGTACTGACAAGAAAGTAAGATGACAATACAAAACTACAATCGAGTTACACATCTTTCTATAGACATTAGCACTTTTAGTATAATTTTTCTATGCTGTTACCCAATTTTTATAAAAAAAGTCACTTCGCATTGTCAAATCTCAACTCTAAACTTCAAATTAAACTAAACCTAAAATGATGAATCTTAACAATATCTGGCAAAAGATATACTATTAATTGTAGTGGTAGGACTCATTTGCAGAGTCCGTCTGGGGAAGTACCACACTTTTGCCAGAAATTCAACTGCTAAGCAGTAGTGTGCTTTTCTATGTTCAAGATCAAAGGATGGCTTTAGCACATGCTAGTCAAATAACCATATCGAAATTCAATCGAAATTCTGTGCCATGCAAACCTAGAAATTATTATTACCTCACTATTAGTGTCATAATCACTTGAATATACATTAGGGGTACCAAGTGCCAGTGAAAAACTTGTCTAAATCGAGGTCTTTTCAATGTTTTTTTTACCAAGAAAATGTCATGTAATCTTGTTTTTCTGGCATGTAATACTAGATTACAGAACCAGAAAAACATATTTATATTCCAAAATTCGAATTTTAATTTACATAACTAATGAGGGCACTAAATAGAAAAACCACATTTTTATCAAATTATTGGCCGTTAACTAGATGTGGTTTCCCAATATTTTTGGATTTTCAATACTTCATTAAATAGGGCCACATATTCAAGTTCGTCCATCGACGTCAGCCGCCGCAGTAATAAAATAAAATATAAAAAAATATTGGCGGACGCTTTTCACACAGCACCATCTATTATGTGTAATATGAACCTTTGTAGTCTGAAATAAAAGATTTGAATTTTAATCTAGTCCCAAACTAAGCAAGCTTGTACTATGGGAACCAGATAACTGATAGAATACATAAATACTTGATTTTGTTTGTTGTAAATACATACATAGAATACTTGAAAAACACCCAGACAATGAACAAACATCCATGTTTATCACACAAATGTTTGTTTGTATCGTAGTATATCGATTGCAGGTGGACGGCAAGACCATAAAGGCGCAGATCTGGGACACGGCGGGCCAGGAGCGGTACCGCGCGATCACGTCGGCGTACTACCGCGGCGCCGTGGGCGCGCTGCTCGTCTACGACATCGCCAAGCACCTCTCGTACGAGAACGTGGAGCGGTGGCTGCGCGAGCTGCGCGACCACGCCGACCAGAACATACTCATCATGCTCGTCGGCAACAAGAGCGATCTCAGGCATCTTAGGTGATTATTCGACTCGTTCGCTACTAAACTTGCTATAACATCGAAACAATAGAATAGTTCTATGGATAGATAAAGGTGCCTGTATTATCGAGCCAGTCGTAAACGTTTCGGTTGGAAAACTACACTCCCTCAGACGTGATAACAGAAAAAGAGTTTCGAATCAAATCATTACCGAATGGCTTTAGAATACGCCCACGTATTCTCTGAACTCTGTATGTAAAGGTGTCTGTGGAGTTTTGGCGGAAACGTGAAGAATTAATGTCGCGTCATTTTATTATTTTCCAAAACTTGTGTTATTTCGAGTGTTAATGTGTAAAAATGGTGTTTTTTTACCAGTTAAGTATTCGTGAACATGCACGAGTGTTGGTGAATGGTATAATGACGTGAAACGTGAATTTTCGTGTTGTTTCCAAAACTCCATAGAAGGCTCTAGTAAAGTTTTCACCATACTTTTTACTGGGACATGACTTGGACTTGTCCGTGACTTGCTTTGCTCGCCTTTGACTGTGATTATGACTTGTTTGATAATATTTAACAAAACTTGTAAATATATAAGTATACTTGACACTGGCAAATGCATAAGACGTGCGACGCCAAAATCCTCTTAGGAGGAAAGAGAGAAAAAAAAAAGGTGTCTATGGAGTATTTTGGCGGGAACATGAAAATTCATGTTTTGTTGACCGAGCGAAGCGAGGTCTCAGAGTCTACGGGAACAAATCGACGTAAAAATAACCGTTCCTGTAGAATAGCGGGTGAATCCGCGGGGCGCAGCTAGTTCATTATAAATTATCATAATACCTTGACATTAACATCATCGCGCACTCATATTAAGCATTCTCTCTTGTGGTTAGATTTTTTAAACTTTATGTTACTATATTTAGATAAATGTACTCTTAAAAGATACTTATTTCACTTTTACCTTATAGTATCCCTTTTGGTATCTTTTTTTTTTCATTTATGTCCATTATTTTTGCGGAGTCCCCACTGGCTTTAAGTTTGGCTACTTAAGTGTCTGTTATAAGTTCCATTGTTAACATGATGCTATCACGGTATTTCCAGATCAATCCCAACGGAAGAAGCGAAGGCCTTTGCAGAAAAGAACGGACTTAGTTTTATTGAAACATCAGCTCTCGACTCTACTAATGTGGAACCTGCATTCCAGAATATTCTAACTGGTAAGTTCTGTCTATATCATTGTTTACCATCTTACCAATGGTTAGACGTCGATTACTAGCCTTTCGAGGGGTAGTTGCTATAACCTTTACATTTACAATTGCATGGTCTTAGGGATCGCATAATGTTCACCGATTACTAAGAGGATGCTGCTGTCCATCCTCCGTTGGACATAATTATAGGACATACCCGAATCATTGTTTATGATTCCTGTAAAAAAAATTAACACCGTGCCAAAACTATTTGATGCAAAAAGCGCGGTCCGTAATCTGCCAAAGATGCCAACAGCGCTAATGAGGACCAACGTGGTGCGAAAAGTAAAGTACCGTATTATGTTGGTTGTCATTAGCGCTGGTGGATTCATTGGGCTGTCTTTGTATTTCGGCTCGCGCCTTCATGTCTGTTTCTTATTATGTCACACTATGTAAACAAACATGCCGGCAGACCACCGATTCAAAGCTAAATTAGGTCACCTAAACAGAAGCAAACTCTATTGGCTTGGTCTCATTACTTTGTGAATTTTCTTCCCTCGATCTCGTTAACCAAGTCCAATTCAAAAAATCTTAGAACTCTAATGTTGTTATTTTGCCCAACTGCCCAAGAAGGAGGGTAATGTTTTTGGGGTGTATGTAAGTTTGCTTGTGTGTTCCTATATTATCCTGTAGCCTAAACGGCTTGACCGATTTTGACGAGTGAGATGTCGTTGGACTCGTCTTTAGTTACATAGGCTACATTTCGCAGTCGGGTATTTTTTCTTCTAATAATATTACTCTGTCGTATAATTTTTCTCAGCAAGACCCAAAACACTTGTAGTTCATACAGGTTATCAATTCTGATAAATTATAGTACAATTAAAGTTGGGCTGTGTGGAAATGTCAACGTCCTCCCATAATAGGGCGCCTCATAGTGACTACTGTCTATTTATATCTTTTGGAGGCCAATAACAGTTTAAGCCACCTATTTAGTTTGGTATGTAGCAGTGATAGTTATAGGTTAATTTGGGGTCATTTCCCCTCGAATTACGCGCTTTGAATGTTTAAGAGAGTCCTTCTGCGACGTTTTGGCGCATTCTATATTTGAAATTGTATAGCTCTCGCTCTGTCTCTCGTGCGTGTAATACAGAGCGTGTAGTATATATATATATGTCACAGGCTGCGCTCCGCGGTTTCACCCGCTATTCTACAGGAACGTTTCAATTTTTGTCGGGATAAAAAGTAGCCTATGTGCTAATCCAGGGAATAATCTACTTCCATACCAAATTTCATTCAAATCCGTTCAGCCGTTATCGAGTTAAACGGAAACAACCACACTTACATACTTCTACACAAACTTTCGCATTTATAATATTAGTGTGATGAGCCCTATAGCGGGTTAAACAAGCCGATGATGACGTATAAAAAGTTCTTGAACTCCAGTACTAAGATATGCCTTGCAGCTATGGAACAGCCTGAAGTTTGCAAAATTCATCAACTCGACTTCAGTGGATTCAGTATTTCATATTTTTTAAATCAGAATGATCTGTGACTATAGGATTCCTATTTGTAAAATGACTCAAACACCTGCCTCATTATCGAAAACGGTAATAACAACACTGAGAAGTATGTTCTTAACAACCTTGAGTCATGTTTGTATAATCAATGACCACGTTTTCTGTGATAAATCGACACCTGGGAATTTTTAATAGTGTATGTAATCAGCTGTAGTAAATAAAGTGGTGATTATTGTCGCTCCTACACAAGGGGAAGGAACCTACACGAACGGAATCCATTAAGAAGGCATAATTTGCGGAATATTTAATTCAAATTACACGTTTCTATCAGAAGCAGTTTGGCCTTGATATTACTGCATCAGCCTTTACCATCTCACTGCTAGGTTATCGGCCTACCTTCTATTTGTGATTAGTTGTGTCGTATCCACCAAGCTGGTCCAGTGCGGGTTGGCGGATTCACATAGGCCATCGAAATTCTTCTCCGGAAATATGCATGTTTCCTTTCACCTAAAAGCCAATGGTATATCCGTACATAAGTTCCAAAGAAGTGATTGGTACGGGCCGTCGGCCCCACGAATGGGGGGCGAGTGTGCTTCCTGACTTGAGACTTACTTCCCTTTCAGATTGATTCGTAGAAAGAGGCTTGTTATTTTGTAGATACAGATGTGCAGGTTGTTTGTCGTTGTATTGCAGAGATCTACAGGATCGTGTCGCAGAAGCAGATGCGCGACCCGCCCGAGGGCGACGTGATCCGACCCGACGCGGAGCCGGCCGACGTGCTGCGGCCCGGCCAGGCCGACTCCGTGCGCCGCCAGTGCTGCCAATAACGCACCACGCACACTTGTACGTACACACCACACCACACTACACACAGACACACAGGTAGGCCCAGCAGGTGGCTCTCAAAATGTACATGGACAAGACGAAAATCATGTCCAATGTCCATGTTGTACCCGTGCCGGGAGTCGTTGGGAACGATACGCTCGAAGTAGTTGACCATTATAACTACCTTGGACAGACTGTCCATTTGGTAAGTCCAACTTCCACAAAGAGGTCGCCCGAAGAATCGAACTCGGGTGCGCAGCTTTCGGGAAATGCGTGATATCTTATCGTCCAAAATCTGAAGACAATGGTCCTCAACCAATGTGTGCTGCCAGTGATGATATATGGAAATGAGACGTGGTCCTATTGACTGCTGGCCCTTTGGAGAAACTCAGAGTCACAGAGTTACTTTGCGCGATAAAATCCGGAACGAAGATATTCGCCGAAGAACCAAAGTCGCGAAGGTATCTCTCAGGGTTCGCAAGCTGAAGTGGCAATGGGCAGGCCACATCGCTCAAAGAACCTATAACTAAGAAAGAATGGTTTTTGAGCGGCGACCATGAACTGGAAGGCGCAGCGTAGGCTGACCTCCCACAATGTGGACCGAAAACATTGTGAAAGTCGCGGGCAACCGGTGGATGCAAGTGGCCCGTTGTCGGTCAGTGTGGCGCTCTAAGGGGGAGGCCTATGTTCAGTAGTAGACGTCTTCTGGCTGATGACGATGTTTATGAAAGATGATATTATCTGCGCAACATTCGATATTAAGTTGTCTTTAGTAGAGCGAAGATTTCAATTGTGTGGCAATTAATTTACAACTAAGCCGCTTTTTACTCGACCGCCGAAGAAGGTATTTTTGGGGTGTATGTTGGTGTGTTCATACTGTACCTCCTGTAGCCTAAAACACTTGACCGATTTTGACAATTGAGATGTCGTTGGATTTCTCTTTTCAAGCTACTCTTTGCAGTCGGGTATTTTGTTTTTCATCTAATGATATTAATTGTTTCCCGGCCAGCATACTTTGATTTGAACTTATGTCAAACATATTATCAGAGATCTTTCATTTTTACAGGAAAGTCCAGTAATAAGTCGGAGCGGAAATGTGAGAGACAAACGGCTGGAGAACTAACTGCAATCATCAAGAATCATTCCTAATAATGGTGTTATTATCGACATCGGTGTTGCCAGAACGGAAAAGTCGCGTGCTGTGATACCAACACAATACACTGTCATGTTTTAATAAAAATATAACGACGGCAGAATTATTCAATTATTGGCGTATCCTCTATTTCTTACGAAACGGCCAGTATCATACATTTATTTTACTGGCAATAATAAATATTTTCTTCTGGCAACACAAATCAAAAGCGGTTAAGAGCGGCTCATGTAGATAGCTTTGTGTAATTATTGATATATTTAGTGTCCGAACGAAATGAATCCTAAATTGTAACTATCGTAATGTCAAGGAACTAAATATAATAACACGAGTTAGTGAACGCTTTTGTTATAGTGAAGCACCCTTTATTGTTTTGGCGCTCCTACTGTAGTGATACACTATGCCTGTGGAAATTTACCTGAATATTACATTTTTTTTTTATTTAAGTGTTAACCACTTTATTTGGAATTAGTAGATAATTCATATTATTAAAATATCTATTTATTTAGTGAATTAAAAAAAAGAAGTATATAGCGAGTTGGTGGTCCATTTTTTTTTAGTTACAATGAAATTTTTGTTACTTATCGTACGAATATAAAGGTGCGCGCTTGTGACATTACAGCTGCGCTTGCGCTGTTTTCGTACCGATCTGGGAGTCGTGATCAGTACTAGATGCTGACACAATGCTCTAGTTGTAACGGGCAACACTTTAAATTATTGTAATGAGCAAAAAAAATAGAGGCGCGACACATCGGCGCACGCGCATTAAACTGGTCAACTGTTACGAGCACAGGACGTGGCTTCCCGATAATCATTGTTTTGTACTACATAGCTGTTAGATTTTTAATAATTACGAGAATAGCTTTTTTAAATGGAAACTTTTTTTTTTACTTGGTATTATGTGCCTTCAGTGGACATGACTACATGTACATTTTATATTAAAGCTTTAGTTGTTTTCGCGTAACGTTGGAGTTGTATCGCTGTCGTACGGAAACTCGGTTCTAGCAGTGCCGTACCCGCGTGGAACACTCGCCAAGTCTGGTATCAAGATTACGTCAGTCGCCAACAATGTGGGTTCCGTCGAGATATGTATTCTGAGTAGTGTTTTCAGGACATCAGTGTTTGATTCGATAACTGCGTAAACTACTTAGATCATGGCTGCTTATATCGCTCTTGGTCTGAAACGGAACGTATGTTCCGTTTCAGACCAATGAAGTTTTATCAACACCAAAAAAGCAATAAATTTCGTATCTCGAGAAATTGCGGGGCTTGCATTTCACGTTCTGTTTTCCTGTCTTGAGAACCAGTTTCACGGAAATTATTCTCCCGTGTCGCCTTTTCGTTATCTACGCTTTGGGGACTCGAGTATTTTTCGAGACACTGGAGACGATATAATTTATTTGGCAAAAACGAATAACAGCCTCTAAAACTTACTTCAAATCAAATATGTGTCATACAAATATTAGTTTTTTTTTTAAAGCGAGTAATATTCTCTAGGTTTGGTTGGATGGTTAATTCGTCTTCGTCCACCCGAGCCATGTCAGGTCTTACATATCGGAGCGAGGGTCCGGCTCGTGCACTTGCTGCTACACCAGCGGCGTAGAAAAATGAAGCGAGGACGGCATCTTGACTTCATTGGTGACTGAATGAAATGTCCTCACTAATAACACTGCGGCAATACTCAATAAGAATGTCATCCGAATGAATGGCTCCGTGCCATTTTTATGACAGCTTACCTCCCATGGTTAGTTCGGTCGTGAGGCCGGCGGCTAGGCCCTACACTATCAACAAAATGAGAAAGCGGTGTTCGTTGTATCTAAGAAAATATGTTATTGTATTATGGTCTTAAAATATGCATGGTTATTTTTTTAGTGCCTATCTGTAATTACTTTATTAAAGACAAAGATAATAAATAAAATATAATGTAAATTCTTTGGTATTTTCCTTGGGAAAACCCCTTCTTCCGAGATGCTATTACAAGGCATGTAAAACGTGAGTGATCTATAAAGCAATGGTTCTATTATTCTTCAAAATATATTTTCCACACAAGTTTTTATGAAATCGGTTATCGGTACTGCGAACTGATCAAAATGACTCCCAAACTCCATAAATGTATACTGTTAGTTACTGAGGAGTTTCGTTTTCCACATTCCGTCTCCATTATCAGATCGACTCGCTCTCAATATTGCTACACATCATCGGAACTTGTTAGGCATACAAAATTTCAACACAATTGAACAAGGGGAAGATAAGATAAGATAATTTTATTCTATCGGCCGAATTACGAACATCTTATAAATAAATATAAGAGCTGTGCATCACACCGTATTTCAATAATCAAATACAATTTCTAATTACCTAATAAATTTAACCTAATACCTGATTGTACAAGGGAATGTACCTGATCGTGCTGGCGATAGCGCGCGAGCGGGACAGCGCATAGTGCGAGTATGTTGGTATGAGCGGGATGGCATGCTATCAGAATCACGAACGTTCATAATAAGGGCACAGAGGGCTTATTCCGTAACTGAAAACGATAGTTATAGCGTGCGAGCGGGACCGCTCATAGTCGACTAAGTTGGTACGAGCGGGATGGCATGCTCTCGCATTCAAAATCACGAACGTTTCAAAGTTAGAGGATAAGCCCGCTGGTCCAAAATTCTGTTGCAAGTTTTGCCCCGAACATTATTAAATAAAAGGTTGTTAAAAACACGTTCTGTTTCAAATATCCTACATGTTTTCTGAATTACATTGTTCGAGGAACGTTAAGGCGGGCTGCAGCACACCGTATCCGATTCATTTTACCAATCGGTACTTTGCAATCCAATACTATGATGCGATGCATTGGGACTTATTAGCGCTGACTTTGAATCGGGGCAAATCTGAGTATGCTTCCTCAGATTTATACCGCGAGCAAAGACATATAGGGGTAGACACCTAATCAGCAAATCAAACTATACTGAAAGAAAGCACACCAGTATTGACGTACCTGTCAAATCAAATTATGAGCTCCATACAGTTGTCATTCTCATCTCATACTGATAAAATCTCCGAATAATCAGACAAAAGATGGTATAATGTGCAATAAAATCTTGCCGGAATTACAAGGAATCACAGAACACCACTGCCGCATCCATCTACAAGTCCTAAAATATACTTTTAGGATAAAAAATCAAAATAATAAAATTATTGAATAATGTAAACAGAATAGTTACTATGACAACGTTATGAATAATAGTGTTGCCAAATATTTTTTGTAATTTCCCAACTTTGTTTACGTTTCCTAGAGACTCAGATATATTATATGTAGCTGATCTTTTGATAAAAATAGTTCGGCAAAGTAGGGATGAATAATGGCGGAAACCTATTAAGGCTTCCACCAATATTAATTTACCTATAATACATAATTTTCATAATTTTGCCTAAAATATGTGTCGGTGCATAATTATCAACAACAAGCCTACAATGAGCGTGTCACGATATGACACAATTGTATTGCATTTTTTTTAGAAATAAAATGTTGTACCTTCCTAAGAATGTAAGAATGTAAATTTGTTTAGTGTGGTTGTGGGTTTTTGGGTCTGCAAGTAATATGCACATTCTCTTAGGTTTTCACCGTCACATGCGTGTTACTTGAGGTTGCAGAATAGTCAGGCAGTTTCAAAAAAGATAAATCCGCTAATAAGCGAAAGTTGCGTATGCGTTTATTTGCAAATTTAGAGGATTCCATTTCCATCGTAATAAATTGAAAATAAAAACTTAACATTATTTAACTTAACAATAATGTGGATGATAAAAAAAAAAGTATAAGAACCTATTTAAGAACCACTGTGATACAACCTAAATCACTCCAATCAAAATTTATTTACCCGACCAAATAGGGTAATCACTTTTTAATGGAAAGCCTCAAATGTCATGACAAAAAAGACTGTCAAAAATTATAAGCCATTTCAAAATCGTGTTTGTATGGAGACTATCCTTCTGGACCTTATTTATAAGGAGAATTCTGTGACCGCGAGCAAATCTTTTGTCAACCGTGTTTCTGTCGGCCCTTTTATGACAGAATAATGCAATTTCCCATCATCGTTACCATTGAGCCGCCTTAGTCCGTCTGTTTGTCTGTCCGTCAAGAAAAATAATCGACTGTATCATCTTGTTATTTTCTCTTTATTACATGCAGGACGAGCCTGCAATTAAGAAATGCACAGAAAGGTGATGAGTAAGACATGTAGAACATCTCTCAGTTCGCCGCACTCATAGTCGATTCATCTCAAAATTGCCTTCAAAGTTGAACCTAAATTTATTATAATTAGCGTGCTAATTTTTTCAACTTAATAAGTGCTTACCTAGGATATCTAAACAAAATTAAATTTTTATATTGATGTGTTGTAGTATTGGTAGAATGGGCGCACAGTTGTGAATGGGCGTCACTGTAGTATACTATACCGATGGATCTCGCCGTGCCACCGAGTCTTCCTCACGGCGAAAATACTAGACCTCGACCTCAACTTGAAAGAGTCTCGACTTTTTCAAGAAGGAGCATTTATCGCCTGACTATGAATTACCTTCATAAAGTCAGGCCATAAATGCTACCCTACGAGTGTGAGGCGAGCGTGCTCCCGCTGAGCTACCACGACTCTAATGATTAGAATACTGTAATCTATCAACCCGTTTCCCACCAGTATACTGAGTTTGACGGAGGCGCGCAACCAGATCCAGCCAAGCTCAAGAAAATCCAAGAATTTCTAGGATTCCTAAACACGTTCCTAGAAGGTGGAAAGCCGATTTCACCATCGGCTACTGCCACCGTGTCGTCCGTGGCGATCATTGATGCTGCGGACATAGCTGATCTAAAAGTCTTCCCTAATGAGTTTGGTGCAACGGAACATTGTACGAACACGGAACGCGTGAATCAGCTAGTATATGATAATGGTAGCACTTAAATAATTTAGTAGGTAGTTAAGGATATTCTTTTCACAATCTTAAGTACGAGAGTTTAGATAAATACAAAATCTTTAATTTTTTCTTAACTTTTTTTATTTTTAGCGAACTTATTATTAATCCTAAAAATAAATAAATAAATTAATATATTGATTTGTTTTTGTCATAGACAAATAATAACCCTAGACACTACCTTACAAAAGGCAAATGGCATTGGAATTGTAAACATTTTTGATGTAGAGTTTATGAGTTAAATAAGAATTCAAATAAATAGGTATTCATCGTGTCTACTTCTTCTTCATCATTTCTATGAAGGCGTCCACGCCATCTTGGTTGGCCTCTTTGTAGCCAGACCGCACGTCTTTTGCACTGTCTCGTACCATCTGGAATTTCAAATCTTTTGTTAGCATATCGCTGCTGGGAGATTGAGCTATATTATGGGAACTCAAAAAAAAAATTGGATATAATGAATCCCTAGAGCATAGAAGAGTGACAGGAAAGTAAAAATGAAAAAATCCTCATCTACCTAAAAATAAGAATCTTGGCAACAACTTGGCAACAAACAGAGTTTCAACTGGAGGGCGGTGCTACCACAGTGCTATGGTTTCTTCAGGATGTGTCCTTTATTTGGTGTTGTTTTCCTACTTAGGTTAACGTACGTAATGGGTGTCCGGTTAGCCGACGTACATTTTCTAAGATATTATTTTACTCATTGTACTCATTATTAACAACTTTACAATGGGAAAACCCCGAAAACACGACAAAAAAAAATGAGCTGTTCCGTAGAAAATGCTAATCGCCCTCAACTCGAAGAATTGTATGGAACAGCCGACACAGCCGAATATAGTACATACAAACCCAATGGGAACACCTGATTGAATCAGGGTTGTCGCATAATAAATGTTATTTGAGTGACAACTTAGAAAAAGTGTTCATCGCCGAGCGTCAAGTTTAAGAGTTTCCTGAGATTTTACAGAAAAACGCGATGATATTTTTCATTTGGTCGCGTTAAAAGGTTGCACAAGGTCGTCGAAGTTGCGCGAGCGCCGCCGCCTGTCTGCGATTCTGCTCTGTCTATTATTTAATTTGTGTTTTCAATTTGATAAATGATTATTGAATAGTACACCCTCGTATCGGTGTTTGATAGGACGTGTTATTGCCTGGTATCGTGATAAATTGGTAAGCGCTGAAAACAATTATTCATTTCAATTCATTTTATTTCAAAATGCCTCAATTTTAGGCTGGTGAATGTAGCGTTCGTGACTTGTATTTTTGTTGTAGATAGGTACTTACCTATAGTGAGTTAAGTGACGTATGACCACGATGTAATGATGCTGTATCTTGAGATTTTCTGAACCTAGTAGTTACCAAGGAATTCTGTTACTGCATGTTTTCAGCGATTATTCTGGTTAGATTGTGACATTCGTGATCCATCCTGCATATAATTTTTAAAAACCTATTTACCCTCAACTACCAAATCAAAACAAATTTATGTAATTTATAGGTAAAGTAAACCCAATAATTTGTTTTTCCAAAGTAGAGTCTATCTAGGTATACTTAATATACACAATCATATACATATTTACTAATATTATGAAGAGGTAATTTTATGTTAGTTTTGTTTGTTTGTAGGAGGAAACATCTGAAACTACTAAAACGATTCTGATAATTCCTCTGCTGGTAGAAAGCTACTCTAACTCTAAGTGAGTGAGCTATGTTTTGTTCACAGTGCAGGAGAAGCCGCGGACTAAAGCTAGTTATTAACTAATAAATTGATTGTATCTATTGCCCTGTTATTGTTAACTCCACAGCAAAGAATGTCGATAACCCTTTTCTATACGGCGGGTTCGGCGCCGTGCCGGCTGGTCCTCCTCGTGGCTGCTGCGCTGGACCTGCAGCTCAACTTGAACAACGTCGACCTGCGTGCCGGAGAACACCTCACGCCTGACTTCTTAAAGGTTAACACCACGACGTGTGTTGCTTGAGCGAGTAAAGCCTGCCCCACACAGACGCGGCCTGCGGTGACAGTCGTAGACTTCCAATCGCCATCTTCCATTTCGGCCGCAATTAGGCGTCCCAGGATAGCAAACGAAGACCATCGCCACCAGAGTTACGGGATAAGGCCCCTGATCAGTATACCGTTGTCGCCTCTGCATGCTGCGTATGTGTGGGGCAAGCTAAGGTCGTGTAAAAAAGGGACCACTCAGTGCACCCATAGTGACATTTTTACTAAATCATTCTAGACAGCAAGGTGCGTATGTTCGCTGTTACATATTTCAGTAACTCTTAAAATTGTCGATGATTCGTGTTTGTCGTTTTTTTCTTTTTCTTTTTCTACTTAGTACTAGTTATTTAATCGAAAGATCATTGTAAAAGTCTGCAGCTCAGTAAATGTTTGGTCTGAATCCTCAAATGTAATAGGCGTGGGCCCTCGCTTATCAGCCGCCATTTTTTCAAAACTGATAGTACGGCATTGCAGTGCAGATTTTTATATCTTGGCCGATTCTACCGCTTACATCAGTGTAGGTAATTGGTGTATTTGTACTTGTAATATCACTTTGAATGATGCAATGATGTGACTATATCGAATCATAGATAAAATTGCATCGATATGAATTGATTGTTATTATGCCTAAGTATAATTATTTATACTCTAATAACTTTTTTTTTTGCGTTTTGTATTTAAGTAAACAAGAACAAGAATTTTCCGGAATTTTGTCAATATGAAGAATTGTCGCTGTAGCTCAGTTCGTACCCAGATAAATATAGCATAGCCTGCATAGCATAGGTAGATATTGATTGATCTTCTAATGCGAAAGTGTGTAGGTTAAATTTGTAACGGCGGCGATGTTTGATTGGAGGGGTATTTCACCCAGAAAGGGCTGTAATTTTTTTGTGCTGCGGAGCCATTTACCGGCCCATTTTGATAATATTTAGCAGAAATATTCGGTAGGTACTCAATTATTATTTTGAACAAGAATTTCGAATAAGAATTAAGCATAATGTTTATTGCCATACTGTGTACTAACTGCTTAAAATTAGGAAGTTCAAACCACAGAAAGGAGAAAGACTAGTAAATAAAAATTCTGTTCTGTGGTTCCAACAGTGAAGCCGAGAGCAAAATCGTTCAAGAGGTTGTCAAAATATATAGTGAGCTCTAAAATATATAGGCAGTGAGGTCTCAGTTTTGTCTCGAACTTACAATTGAGATTGTGCAAAAAAGTTTGTGCTCGCGAGGTCTACTGTTCGCAGAACTACTTAAGTACCTACTAGTTTTTATTTTGGACAACATTAATCGTTACCTATAGGAAGGCGTGGTAAGTTTTGATGTTAATCAACAGAATTAAATAGTTATTAAATCTTATTTGTTCTAGCTAAATCCCCAGCACACCGTCCCTACGATCCTGGACGGTGATTTCTCCCTGTGGGAGTCTCGCGCGATCAGCCGCTACCTCGTGAACAAGTATGGCGTCGAGTCCAAGCTCTATCCGGAGGACCCGCAGGCCAGGGCTTTAGTGGACCAGAGAATGGATTTCGATCTAGGCACGCTCTATCCTAGATTTGGTAACTTCTATGTGGGTACCTCATAACGTATTTATTCCTACTCGTATAAAAGTAGACGTACTCGTATTTGGTTTTGGCCTGTAGACAGAGTAGAGCAAAATTCGTCATAAATTCAACTTTATAGCAGGACTCCATTAGAGAGGCCACCTGGGTAAGTATAACTGATAAAAAAGGCTGAATATCTGGTACAAGTGTGGAGTGTGGACTTTTACCAGTCATTTAACCGATAGTGTGCAAATATTTGGTGTTTCGGATTTTCCAGGGAGGCAATGTTCCTAGCGAAATTACTGGGCATGATCACGTCACCCTGACCGGGTTTTGAACTGTTAAAGTTCAATATTCCGTGTGACATATAACTGATATGTGCAAGAGTGACGCTGACAATCAGCCGAGCGGGTTGCTCGTCTCATCACTCCAAAAAATACGCACAGAAAACTGTGCAAGCAATGAAAGAACTACCGGCGGAATCTTGCTCTTCTCCCTAAAACCACCTCCTGCCTTCTATTCCTTTTTCTTTTTTTTTTACCCTACTGAACCCGACGAAGAAGGGTTCCTGGGGTGTAAGTAAGTATGTAAGTATGTCTGTATATTTACCTTCCTCCTTTAGCCTAAACGGCTTCACCGATTTTGACGAGTAAGGTGTCGTTGGATTCGAATCGTCTTAACGTTCCGAGTGACATATTAACTCACGGCTACACTTTGCAGTCGGGTATATTATTTTTCTTTTAATTACTTATTAATCATCTTGTAACACGAAGATATTCTTACATGAAAAGTGAACTTTTCTAGTATCCCACACTATTCGGCGGCGCTAAGCCCGACGAGAATCTCCTATTGAAGCTGGAGGAAGCTCTACAATTCTTCAACACTTTCCTGGATGGCGAGCAGTTCGCTGCAGGCTCAGAACTCACGCTGGCGGACCTAAGCCTCGTGGCCACCGTGTCGACCATCGACGCTGCAGGCATCAGCCTGCAGCCCTACCCCAATATCGAGAGGTGAACCATGACTTATTAAAATCATAAATTAGAGCAGTGGACTTATCCCGTAACTCTGAAAGCGATAGCGAGAGTTGCGTGAGCGGGACCGCGCATAGTGCGACTAAGTTGGTACGAGCGAGATGGCATGCTCTCGCAATCAGAATCACGAACGTTTCAAAGTTAGAGGATAAGCCCGCAGTTCCTACATCCTTTTGGAAATGGAAACGCAAGAAGTTTCGCGAAACCTGGACTGTATGGTGTTTTGTTTACCATCGACACAAGCGGCATCAACCTGTCAGTCATTAGCAAGTTCTAAGTTTTATGTATTCGGTCTGAAGACCTTGGACCCTGCAGTGGTGTGTTTTGTGATGATTACCATCTAAGTGACCTATGGGTGGTGTGATTTGTGGCGTTTACCATCAATCTGTTTTTTTTTTACTATCAACGCGGCCACCGTCACCTATAGTTAGCCCCATATACTAATTTGAGGAGTTCATAATATAGAATTCACAATCTCACGACGTCATGACGCCACTTCAGTCAGTGCACGTGGACAAATTTGGAGTCAACTAACCGATAGTTCAATTTTAACTCAATTGGCTGATTAGTTCAGATTGGAAAATTTGGATCTTACAATATTCTTCTATTCTACAATACTAATTTGATTTGCAGGTGGTTCGCGCTGGTGAAATCTACAGCCCCGGGGTACGAGGAGGCAAACCAGAAGGGTGTAGACATATTTAAGCAAATGGTAGCCCAGCTCAAGGCTAAAACTGAACTGTGAAGTCACAGATGACTAAAAAAAGTTATTAAGTTAAGAAGAATACAAGAAAACAAAATGGCGCGCAGCTGCCAGGTGGCGCCAACTATAGCGACTTCCGGTAAGCGATTAAAAGTACGAAATGCAGGTACTATTCAACGGAACAGGAAACGCACTCTCAATATAATAAGCTTTCAGTTACGGTGAAGTTATCTATTAATTAAATGTTATAAATTTAAGTACTTCATATTTTTTTACAATAATTATCAAATTAGTATAATAAAATATTTAATATAAAAGATAGTAATTATTTTTTTCGCTAATCATGTTCGTTCCTACATTTCATTTTACATGACGTGGGTAGGTTCAAGTACCAGGTAAGTAAATAACTAAAAACGAAATTTTAAATAAGACTTTTTTTCCACTTTCCTTCTAAGAGGATTTTGGTGTCGCACATCTTATGCATTTGCGAGTGTCAAGTATACTTATATATTTTCAAGTTTTGTTAACTATTCTCAAACAAGTAATAGTCACAGTCAAAGGCGAGCAGAGCAAGTCATGGTCAAGTCCAAGTCAAGCCCCAGTAAAGTGGTGAAAACTTTACTAGAGCCTTCTATGGAGTTTTGGAAACAACACGAAAATTCGCGTTTTAGGATATTATACCATTCACCAACACTCGTGCATGTTCACGAACACTTAACGGGTAAAAATTCACTGTTTTTACACATCAACACTCGAAATAACACAAGTTTTAGAAAATAATAAAATGACGTAACATGAATTCTTCACGTTCCCGCCAAAACTCCAAAATTTGACTTTCTAATACAAAGTTTAGTGCTGTAGCACCACAGAAGTCGTTAACCGTCACACAAAGATTATCACTTAGCATTAATGAGTTAGCAATTTAGCATCATCTAATTAACTGCTATAATTTCAGTAGTAAGTATAGAATTTTAGTCCTTAGTTGTACTTGTAAATAATTAAATAAAAAATCAGATCCATGTTTAAAAATATTTATTTGTGCCTTAATCTCTAAACCTTAAAATAAAATAAAATACAAACAGTGTTGCAAAACATTTTGTGATGGTGACGACATGATTAATTATGAGACTTTGTGTCTAGAACTTTATGAGGTTACTTCTTCATCATGCTGTTGACTAAGCCTTTGAAGGCGTCCAAGCCATCTTCATTGGCTTCTTTGTACCCAGGCGCTGTCTTCCTTACTGTCTCGTACCATCTACAGATTAACAATTTAATAAGTAATTTTTCTAAACTGATTCTGCATTACTCAAGAAAATGTTATTGTGCAGATACCAGAGACCTTTAAAAATATAAGAATGGAATTTATCGGTTTAAATTAAATTCCGAAAGGACTAATCACTACTGAGCCGATATTGCCTATAGGAATTGTACCTACTTTGCCCTACCAAATTCCAATTTTCAATTCCGAAAGAAGCTAGAGAACAAACCTTTTCACGTTGGCGTATTTCTTGAAATCGACATCAGAGGCCTCGAAACTGGAGACACTAGCAACAAGACTAAGATCGGCGAGGGTGAGGCAGCGCCCAGCGACGTAGTTCTGGCCTTCAAGGAACTTGTCCAGAAGTAGCAGAGCTTCTTCAATCTTGGCAAGTTTGTCTTTGTCGGCTGGCGCTCCGCCGAATACTTGTGGGTACTAAGTAAAAGAAATAAGGTAAAGTAAGAAAGTTTATAGGTATCAGAAAAGGAAACCTTGTAAATTAATAGTAATCAATGAATCTACTTACTTATATAAACAAACGCAAAATAAAAAAAAAAAGAAACTACGTGAAGTTATTCGTGAATTTAAAAAAAAAGTTTATTATTTAAAAATATCGGAAGGACAATTCTATTTTACGACTAAAAATAAGCCAATTATTGAGTTATTATTTGGTTCGCACGGAATCTACATTGCATCACAGGAAGATATAACTTTTCATGACATCATGTTATTGATGACTTGCTGTCTATTATCTGACCTGAAAACTGACTGTAAGTCTGTTAGCCTGCATAACAATCAATCAGGTAGTCAATTCAACATAAATGCAAGCCTGTGAAGGTCAGTTAGAAATGGTTTTTGTCACGGAAATAATTTCACGTTGAAGGTTAATTGAACTAATCAAACAAGCTGTTACTTAAAAATAAAAAAATCGAACGGGTTAGTTTTTTAGAATAGAATTCTGAATTTGTGACATTCTGCCAATTTAAATGAATTTAATCGTTCAATTCGGTACGTCATTAAAACAATCAAATTTTGTACTTACAAAGTAGTCACTGAATCTCGCGTATAGGGTTCCGATGTCGAAGTACAGTCTCTGGTCGACTTGTGCTCTGGCTTTGGGTTCATCAGGATACAGAGACGAGCCTTTGCTGTACTTGTTGGCGAGGTAGGTGATGATGGCACGCGATTCCCAGATGGAAAAACCATCGTCAACCAGCGTGGGAACTGTATGTTGGGGGTTCAGCTGTGGGCACACATGGGACACGGTTAGATAAAAAACATTTAACTAGTAATAACTAAAGCTGAGGTTCACGACCAAGGTTACCGTGAAATTTACTTCTATTACAATTTTGTTGTGAGTAATAGGATCATTATCAGTTTGAATGAAAGTTGAACTCAACATGCTTACGGGAAAAGATATGACGACAAGCAGGAGGTAGAAGAACGTTATAAATTAAGGTATTACAGACTTATAAAACATATATTGCGATCCATTCTGAGATGAAAACTAACCAGGTGAATTTATTCTTATTTTCCTTATTTTGCCGTCAGCAAAATAGCGCGCTCTGAAATGTCGTGTCCGTGCAACGCCCATTCATAAAATCTGCTAAAGTGGTCCACCGTGACGGTAGGTAGGTACCTGATGTTTGCAACAGACTTCCACAATCAGTCATTCATTCTCTCAAAAAAAGGCTAATAGTCAAAGAAAAAGGCATTTTTACGTACGACGAATTCTTCAACATCAAAATTTGTCGCTACTTGTTGTGATTTCTAATGAAATAAACTTGACTTGTCATTTCTGTAATTATCAATAAATAATATATACATATGTATCTATATAAATTATAATAAAAATTTGCAGCGCCCTGCCCATAAAACAAGCTGACTGGCAAACCAACAAAATACAGTGGCTAGTTTCCCAAATGACCAGTTTTTACAAAAATACTTTGTAATTTCAAGCTAATGTATAGAGGCGTGTCTCACAGAAAATTACACTTGATCGGCGAGGTAACCTGTTCTCAAGGTTGTCCAAAGGCACGCTATGTGGTTAGACCAGTCGAATACCATAAAAAGCTTTAAGTATGCCGTGTTTTTACTGGTCTAATATTGTTTTGCCTTCCTCAAGAAAACGTTTGCTATAGTGAATCACACTCTTAGATAAACCTACTGTTGTTATATTTACCTAGCTGTAAGTATTACTATACAGCAATGATGAAGGAAAGAAAGTATGGCTAATCTAAGTCAATGTCATTTATTTTGACCATTAATACACGACATAGAAAACACGAAAATTACATTATGTTTACAATTATACATTCACACATTTTGTCATTTGTTCGTTAGTCAGCACATGAACCACACAGCAATGGTTCATGTACTGGCAAATAAAATATTCCACCAGCTTAGGTTAAATTGTTTAGGTTGACACCAGCCTACGTCTCAGCATGCATAAGTAAGAACGAAAACGTAATTCAAACACGTTAGACAAAGATGACGATACGACTACAAGACAAAATAGTGTATAGTGACGTAAACTGGTTTAATACAAGGCCATACCTTGTTTTTTTTGATCATGCGTCTACCTAGATTTTAACTAACCATTATATGTATTATTATTAGTAGTTAAGATTAGTATTTAAATTATGATAAAATAAATTAGGTATGTATCTACCTACTCGATTTATGTAACCACTTCAACAAAACAAATACGTAGCACAAAGTTAGCAAATATTGTGCACATCGTTATCTACACGCAAACATCTCAATAAAATGCGAGATAAACGCAAAACTGAAGAGACATACTCTGCAGCCCTGTTTCTACGAGTTCAATGGCCTGTCGTACTCGCTGCAGAATTACATCATGCCAGCACAGACCTTCATACACCATACAAGTAAAACTAGACTCTGAAGACTGTCCGTTAGACTCAGAAGTTGCTTGCGATGGTCATTCAAATGATTGGTTTTATTGTTGTTGGCTGGACGGAAATACTGGCTATAGATTTCATGGGTTCTACTCGAAATATTTGTCGACATTGATCGAGTTCGTCCATCGTCGCTAGAAGAAATTGATACGAAAATATGCATATACTGACTATATTCATAGGCTCTTCAAAAACGAATTATGATACAGGTATAAAAATATAGGTATACCTACGGTAAAGTCAAATAGGAAATCATTGTTTGTAGGCTAGTAACCTTGGAAACTCGTGTTTTCCACTGCATTAACCGTTGATACGTAATCAATAAACAAACCGCATAAGTTTAATTGACCGAGTGAGCGAAGCGAACCATTTGCTTTCATCCGTCTGTATGTCGGTACTCATCGTGTACAGGTCGTATTTTTCAACGAATCTTGATGAAGCTTGGTACCTATACCTACAAGTTCTACAACTTTACAGTTTTTTATGTCGTCGGCGAAGATATAAGATCGTGAGGTCTCAGTTCGATGTCCCGAACCGAAAGAAGATCTCAAGACCTTATAAGTATCTTGACAGAAACTTGACCGATTTTGCTCCTATTAAAAATTCTTGTTACACCGTATCATCCCACAGGTTTGATGTAATCTGCGGCTGAAACGTCATTGAACTAATATTATGTAAGGATCTAGTTACCTTTAGGTACTCGGGCTTCAAGTGCTCCCCATGGTGCAAGTCTACCAGCTTGAGTTCCAGATCAAGGTTGAGTGCCTTGGCAGCGAGCAGCACCGCCCTGCAGGGGGCTGAGCCGGGCACGTAGTACAGGGTCAGCGGCATATTCCTGAACAGATATAGAATTAAAATTGATTAAACTTAGGCTAGAGTAATAGATTTTTTTCTAGATCGAAGTGCTCCATCTATTAGTACAATGAGTCGAGTTCGAGAAGCATTAATTTATTTAAAACACTAATTTAAACATTGTCGTCGTAACAACGTCGAAGTCTTATTTAGATTTTAAAATGTAAAAAAAATTAAAAATATGTAGTTAGTTGTAGTTTTAAAAAGACAATGTTAGTGTGCATGCACTAGCGAAATATTATTTTGCTGGCATACACAGTTTATTAAATAGTTACTTTGCCTTTAATTAAATTCTATCTTTAGTTCGGTTGAGCATTTACCCAAAATCCATACCTACCTAGTTTAAAACACTGAATTCTCGCTATTGTTTTAAATATCTTTGCAAAATAAGGTTATCACTGAAATATTGTAGATATATTAATGCGAGTAAAAATAACATACCACCATTATTCATTAGCATTATTAATAGGTTTGCTAAAAAATTACTTCTTCCTAGAGCAAATCTGTCGCAGCACTATCTAGCATAGAGTCATTAAAAATTACATTCTTTTTTACATTGGCAATGCAATGAAACTTTTCATTATGCCAAAACGGAAGTCATTTTTCCAAATTATTTGAATGGCATTTCCAACAAAAGGCAAGTCAATGATACGAAAAGCAGTGAGTGAGTAACCTAACGTTACCTACATAATTACTGTAGATCATTTCAAAATCAGGAAGTATGATATATCATTGTATTTATGTATACCTATTTGAACAAGTGGGTCATTCAATTACACGAATTAATGTAATGATGATGATTAATGATTTATTAATTCCAATCCAACTCTTATCTACCAGTGGATTCCAGAGAGTAAAGTTAAAGAAAAGAATACCAGTTTAAATTTCAAAAACTACTAAGTGAGATGAGGACTGATTATATCGAGTGGCCCCTGTGTCGAATTGTACTTCCTAAGTTGTAAAGTAGAAAATAAATCATAGAGTTTTTACGCAACCTCATTAGGGTTCCGTAGTACAAGGAACCCTTATAAGTTCATCTGTCTGAATCCTTTATAGCCTTATAACTTCCATAGTTATAAACGTACATGCATGTAGTGTAGTTTCGCACAACGATAGACATGTATAGACGTCAAGTTTTTTTTTTGTATGAATGGTACCTATATTTTTTTTTGCTTTTTTAGCAATAAATTTTGACAAACAGAAAATGAAAATGCGCCATGTAGAAACATAAAATATTAGTAAGTTGTAATGTTAGTAACTTCGCATAAGCTACATACTCAATAATAGATATATTGCTTTTTCCTTATACCACAAACTGATCATTCCTATAATTATAATGCCTATTATAATAGGGAAACAACGCTAATAATTAAAATAAATAAATAAATGCTTCAGACATAGTTTTGCTCTTATACATATATGAGTATACCTACCTACTAGGCTAGGTTGCACCATAATCCCAGTTAAAGAAACTGTTATAGTTAAATCACACTAATATTAAAAACTCAAAAGTTTGTGTGTAAGTATGTAAGTGTGTTTGTTCCCGTTCAACTCTGTAACGACTGAACGGATTTGAATGAAATTTGGTATGAATGTAGCTTAGGTATGGAGTTAACTATAACTTTGCCAGCATGTTTGTGTTATCCGTCATTTTGACCATATTTAATAGTTTAAATAAGTAGTTAAGTTAAGCATAGTTTAAGTGAAATAACAACTTTTTGTTAATAATTATGGTATCTACCTATTAATATGTATTTATAAATTATCAAACGAAATGTGCATTTGCGTGAAAAGTGACTCAAATCAACTAGGTAATTACCTATACGCATTTCCATGCACCTATCAAATAGGTATTTACCAAAGTAATTGACAGTATCATGGCAGCCAAACGTGGGAATTCTTAGTGTACAGTAGCATTGTTTCAAACTTTGAATGTTAAACTGTAGGTATGTGCCAATCAAGCCGAAACTGGTCCACTTTCTTTCCACCTTTCACTTTACTTGCTCTGTTCTGTCTCTTAGCACAGAATTATCTCACCCATTTTTTAATTTATTCATAACGAAACGTACCTACATAGGCATACATATATATGTATATGGCATATATGTTCTATATGGCATATAAGTGTAAGTTCTGCTAAACTGCATACCAGTTTTTCTATACCGGACTGCCCAAGAAGGAGGTTAATGTTTTTGAGGTGTATGTAAGTATGTTTGTGTGTTCCTATATAGGGACCACCTGTAGGTTTGACTGATTTTGTCGAGTGAGGTGGAATCCTCTTTCTAGTTTCTATAGAACCACAAAAACCAACCATCTGGATCTAGACTGGCATACAATATACAGTCACAATACAAAAAATATAATTAGCAATACAGCGACTTTTCGAATTTGGAGATACCCATCAGATTTACAAAACTGGTTATAGGTCATTTTAATAATTTGAGCCTTCGAAGTTTTGCTAAGTTTATAGCAGGATACCTAATAATACTAGCAGGCACCTACTTTTTAATAACCAAAATAAAATAATTAGACAATACACAGCATAACACTGATAAAGTTACCAGCAGAATGAAAACCGATTTAAATAAGGACAAATATTCTTGAAGGTTTCCGATTAGTTTTTTAACAAAAGATCAGGCAGGATTAGTGAAATCACCGCTAGTTACGAAAGCACAACACTATCACCAACATTTAAAAAAAAACTTACACAATTTATTTGACAGTAGACTTTTTTCAAAAAATAAGCACAGGCAAGGCGACTCGTTTAGCCGACACGCAAACTGACAACGGAATAACCGCGAGAGGGGAGCGCAACTGTTTTATAGTAGCGAGTTGTTGGGTGCATAATATGACGCATGTCGAGGACAACGGTTCTCGAGGCTCCCTTCAATTAACCGACTGAAGAGAACGACTTCCAAGTTTCGTAAATAATATTGTAAACACAATTATTATGATTAAAAGATAAACAAAATACCCGACTGCAAAATAATTGTAGCATAGGTCACTCCGGACGGAAAACGAAATTCATCACACCGTACTCGTCAAGATCGGTGCTACAGCAGTAGGTAACTAATTTAAGAACAAACAAACATACTTTTCATACTTAGATAGTACATACACTTTAAAAACATTACTCTCCGTCTTGGGCAGTTGAGTAAAAAGCTACCGTAGCTACCGCTGTATCACCCGTATCAATGATACGGGGCTCCTGGGCTAACTCCCCCCCCGAATATTTACTCTTCATTTGGGCCCCCAATAAATTTTGACACGGCACTTCTAAGGCAAAGCTCCACTGGACCTAGTAAAGGGTAGAAATAATGTATATACCTATATACCTACCGTAATACCCCGGACTTACGCGATAGGTGGGTCCGAGCGATTGCCGCGTAAGTCGAATTCGCGTAAGTCGGGGTTCAACTTTGCATATAAATACATATAAAGTATGTTTAATCGGGACCACGAGCCTAAAGAAACCAATAATTTAGAAGAAAAATGTTTAATAAAATGTATGATAATAAAACAATTCACATTGTTATAACCTAAACCGAAGTGATTTTGATGTCGAAGGCTTCAGATAATCTAACAATGTTGACTGCCGAGTTAAGTTTTTCTTCTTCTCACGCAAAATTTCCTCGTAGCTTACCAGTAAACTTTTCATTCCCCGTTTTGTAGTAGAAACGCGTTCTTCATTAGAATCAATTTTTTTCTAAAATTTGTAACCCCTTTTCAATTGAATTGAGGCCTTCTGTTAAGTTTGCAATTGTCATTTGATTTTCCGATTCAACTGGATCTAGTGATGATCTGATGAGTGAGAGAGAGAGCCGATGCGCGCGACAATCAAAATGAAAAACCGCGATCTCTGAATTCGCGTAAAACGGGGTAGCGTAAGTCGAGGTATTACTGTACTTAGGTAGCACACAACAGATAAAAGTTGGTACGCAAATAGTACTTTTCTAATCATAGCATCAGCTGGGAGAGGCCTATTTCCAGCAGTGGACTATGATAAGCCCGAACTTCGGCTTTTCGCTTCCAATTGAGTCCGTCATTCCATTGAGTGCGACCTATACGCTATCCTTAAATCGTGTCCGATTCGTAGTCTCAATACTTATATATAATTCATAGCTAAACACCTTAAAGATAAGACCTTAAGTTTTAAGTAGATTTTTGTATTATGCATGTAATTTCTGGTGTGAACAATAAAGAGTTATCTATCTATCTACCTTATCCTAGATTACTATTAGTACTCACTGGATATTTACCACGATTCTTATTTTTATTGAGTTCCCGATATTTCGGCACAGTTGCATGCGCCATGTTCACAGGTAGCATAATAATAGATAGAAGAGATAAGAATCGTGGTACATATCCCGTGAGTACTAATAGTAATGTAGTAACCCACCACGAAAGTCTAAAACAGTGTTTATCCTAGATTGTTCATATTCATAAATTGACCCAGATATCGTGAAATGAGCGGAAAAAACGTGCCACAGTATTGCGTGTCTTTTGATACTAATATCTTGATAAGATCTAGAATACTCTTAAATGTCCAAGCTTCCGTGGTGCAGTTAAAACGAATATAACCGGTATTTGGGACAATAGTTACCTGCTTTTCGAAATTCTTATGTATGGCCTTTCGTTGAACAAACAAGGATAAAATCATGGAAAAAAGAGCGTCTGTACGCTCAGGGGTGTCAAACTGGAATATCTAAAAGTGTCATTTACAAAATTTTGGATGTGTTAGCGGGCCAGAATCAAAATAACATACTGAATTGAATTACAACATATCTTTATTGACCGAGTGAGCGAAGCGAAGGAAAGGACTCAGTTTAAACTGGCAAAATTTGCATCTTTGCAATTTGCATTCTCACGTATTTTTAATCCAATCTTGACGAAACTTGGTATCTATACAGGTTCTAGGATTATTTAGAATTTTTTAGTCGACGGCGATTTTTGATTGGTGGGGTACTTATTTTTCCCAAAAAGGAAGCTTGTTGCGGCGTCATATACCGGCAGATTTTCATAACATTTGGCATAAACATTCGGTACCTACTCAATTCAGTAAGAATTTTGAATAAGAACAAAGATACAAGATCGTGAGTTTTCACGTCGATGTCCCGAACTGAGACCTCACGACCTCATTACTCATTTCTATCTATGATAAAAGGGTAGGTAAGTAAATTATTTTGTTGAGGGTCCAGAGACTTGACTTCTCTTGTTCTCGTGTCGCGCCCAAGCATCGCAGTAAAACATAAAATGAAAACGCGCGGAAAATTTAAACACGTGCGGCCTTCATGTGTAGCGTGTAGCCTTCGAGGGTAGGCCGATATCCCAGCAGGGAGTTGTAAAACAGTTTGATTTGGAAGTAGCAGCAAAAATTTTAAGATCTGGATTTCGGTCGCGGGCGATTCGTTATGGTCCGAGGCCGCATGCGGCTCACGGGCCGTGTGTTTGATATGACTGCTCTATAACATCTAGGTACACCTCTTCTCCAGATTTGTACGAAACGGACAACGGCCAACGGACAACGGAAACGGCTATATTAGTCTTAGTTTGTCCCATTGTCCCCTAGCTATCTATTATCTAGCTATTCTTTCGCATGGTTTCGGTGTTCCGGGTATATTTCCCCATATTGAATACGGTTTGGTTAGGTTAGGTTATTCGCTGCTGTCACAGAATAAAAATAAGTGCAAGTAGATTAGGTAGGCTCAGAGTAGGTAGGCCTCCCACTAGGTGGACTGTGACTAGGACGACATTGTGAGAGTTGCGGGAAATTGGGTGGATGCGAATGCCAGATTGTCGTTCAATGTGGCGCTCTATATAATGGGGAAGCCTTTGTTGACGTCTTCAGGCTGATGATGACGATGAGTACAAGTGCATGAGACTTCCTCCGAGATGATAATAAAATAAAAAGACTGTCGGGGTGTGTTTTAGTAGTGGTTGAGCTCTTCTGCAGAGTCCGCCTGGGGAAGTACCACACCTTCGCCAGTTATTCAACCGCCAAGCTGTAGTGTGCAAACATTACTGTGTTCCGGATTGAAGGGCAATGTTTCCAGCGTAATTACTGGGCATAAAGAGATTTAACATCTAATATCATGGTGACGACCGCTGTGCATTGCCGCTCTGGTTTTGAACTGTTGAAGTTCAAAATTCTGGGTGGCACTGAATTGTTATGGGCAGGCGGGAAGCTTAACATCAGGCGACCGCCTCGTCTCCAAGTTCCATAAAAAAAATATGTTACAGAGAGTGTCAAGGCAAACAGAATTTTTTCTATAATCATTCCTATAATAAAGAGGTGAAATGACAGTAGCCTGTCCGAGCCAAGCCGTGCAGGCAAGCTAGTGAGGCTATAATATGTACTCCACACTCTCATTACCGTCATGGGCCCTCCAGGCAGGCGGCATGCAGGCGACCTTCCCGTGGCCGTTGCCTTCAGGCGTCAAGTTACCCGACCCGTCAGCAAGGATGTCGACTCCCGTTCAGGCCGGATGAACAGCGTAACCGTGACCAGAACAAAGGAACAAAATAGAACTGGACGGCTACAGACCAACTTATCTTGTAAAGTTTGGCAAATGACAGAACTAAAAACTTTTGCCTGTTTTGTATAGAAAATCCGATCGTAGCTCCCCACCTCAACTTCAAAGATAGGTTAGACACTGTAGTGACTATTGTAGGTACCAAACATGGCTGCGATGATTTCGACAGGAGAGTGTGGTGTGGTTTCAACTTACCTATTTTTTTTGTTTTTGTTAAGGAGAAACGGAGTGGAAATGTAAAAAACGTAAAGAATACTTATCATAAATTTAAAAATATAGTATTTATTACATTCCTTTACATTACGAAACGCGAAATGTTTCAGAATGGTTGGGTGTAATCACAGAATTCTCCATAGTAAAGTTGTAATCACAGATGAACAGTGTAATTGTAATCACAGTTCTATTCATCTGTGGTTGTAATGCAGGTATGAGGTCTCCAATATCATCGTCTCTGATTTCTCTAAAAGTGATATACTAACTTCGAGGACCTTAACTAAATTGATCGAAGTGTAAAGGCTAAACTGACCGCATGATGCGTGATGTCATACCTGCTATTTGTTATATTGGGAAATTCTGTTACTGTCTGAAAAAACCTAGCGGACCGGAAGAAATACCGGTAGAGTACCTGCAAACAAGGTCACAAAAACTAAGTTTTCTCACTACCGCCTGTCGCTGTTGCTGATCGATGCCGCTTGGCTTCTGTTCTCCAAAGTATCTCAACCTTACTATAATCTAATGTGAAAAAATCTCATCGTGGCAGTTCTATTCTAATACTTGTGTTTATTCTTCATCTAGTTAAGTATATAATTAAGTGTTAATCCGTACGTTAGTCTCGCAAAAACTCAAAAACGGCTGATTTAATTATTTATTTTTTGTTGTATTCGTAATTGTCAGGACAAGGTGTGTATGAAGAGTTTAGCGACGCCGAAGGCCGAGCTTGATCGCGTACAAAGTTGAGGGCATCAGATAGTGGGTAAATAAAATAATGATAGCGACCGTCAGAAAAAAAAGTCAAATTTCAAGCAAGCATTGGCTGTCAATGTCACTTTCGTGCCAGAATCAACAGATTGCCAAAATCAAAACATTAATTTATAACGAAAAGTGTTACTTTTAACCACTCATCGTTACTTTCCATTAAATTCTAATTTTTTTCACAAAATATTGTTTAGATTATTTTCAATCCTGGTCAGGTGTTTAATAATACGTGGCATAAGTAAAATACTTGCAATAAGCAATAATGTATCATTTTACTGAACGTAACTTTTCGCTAATAACAATTCTTCACTAGGCAAACGTACATTTTGGCAAAAAGACCTGGCAGCACTGCTGTCAAGTGTCATTGTCAATGTAAAATAAGTTCGAGTGGTTGTAAAATAAACGATTGGAACTGGATATCAACTTTCTTCTGCAAAAATCTAAGTTTATTTCTCACGATCATGTAAATATTGGTGTTCTAATTATTCGTCCATGCATATTCCTCGCTTTCCACAACAAAAATGGGTGACAGTAGTGACTCCGAAGAATTTTATGATGCAGAAGAGTTCACCCCCATCAAAGGTTCAAAGTAAGCAATGAATCATTAAAACAATCATTATTTGTCTTAGATTATTTTATCTTTACCATCTCTACAGCATTTATGATACTTACAGACTCTTACGTGCTTTAATTTCCTATCAATTAAAGTATTAAAAAGTAGGATTTGTCACAGTGAGTTTGTGATCAAAAACAGATGTTTAGAATTCAATCAATATGCGTCCTTATGAACGACAGGTCGTCAGTTGCGAAAACATTAGCGCAATGTTGCGAGGACGATCGACTCTGTAGAACAATGAGTTATCAGACCAAAACAAATAGAAACAATGCATGCAGAAACACATTTACAATCAACTTGTTCTATTGAACTTCAGTAGCACCAAAAAATTTAATTTTAATTTAATCTTTGAAGCACTGCCTCTAAAGTCTGGATTTGTGTTGGCAACAGTCATGTAATTTCATAGTGAAATACTGCAATAATCAATATTCAATAAGATACAGTAAAACGGCTTTTCAAAAGTAGTAAATATCTTGGCAGTAATCACAATACACTTACTTTTTTGTCCAGCTACTTTTGTGCAGCTATTTGTTATATAGCAAAAAAAAAATTACCACCAACTGGAGTCCCAACTTGGCGTGGCTCCCTGGCTGGACCCCTTTGAGATGGAGCGACAAACTTGTCACCTCAGTCAGGCGTTGGCAGGAGTTATGTCTACACCAACAAAATTGGAAAAGTTGAGTGGAGGCCTTGGACCAGCAGTGGGACACCACATGCTAACAAAAACAAAAACAATTTGTAATTTATTTTTTTACATTTATACATTGAAACCCATGATGAGTGGCTAAAATAATGTGTGTTTTGCCTTTAAATACTTCACTGGATTACTTGACAAATATGGCCAAATCTTTTAGTCTCTTTTTGTCTAATGATTTTATGCCATCATTGTCTATCCTCAGCAACATGACGCATTATAGTCTGAGGTGTCGAGAGTGGCATGAATATGGTCAGAACAACATATCAGGTTGTGGCCTCATGATGTTACCATTGACATTCCCTGACATGATTGGTGCTTGCATAAACTACTTGTTAAAGTCGATAGACAGGGCCGTCATGCCAAACTATTAATTGACAATAAATTACCTAATTCCATAACCGAACTGAATCATAGCAAGCTTAAGCAGGTTCTTAAATATTTTTTTAAGGAACACATTCTAGAAATTAGTTGAATTATATGTCAACGAAATTCTTGGAATCCTAATTTTTGTGTGAAGAACAAACAGAGCAAGCATAATAAAAATCTTCCTGTCATAACATTATTAAATTGTTTAAATTATTATGTATGTAAGTATTTTTTTCTAATTATAAACTATTTATAACTAATCATTATTAATTATTTTATTTTTTCTTGTATGTAATATTAAATGCTATTTAGCCAATAAATATTTTGATTTCTTGCCTACTAAGTTTCTGAATACCATATCAATGGCCCAGAGCCTCGCTCCAGTATTTCAAGTAGCTGGGTTGGCTTGGGTAGACGCTGGCGGGGAAATGCACAATACACCCCATGTGGAACATCGGTGCAGGACTTGTCGTCCCAATATCGAATAAGAATTTCTAAAAAAAAATTCTTCTATACTCTGAGGCTTTCTCAGTCAAAACATCAACTAAGTATATCAACTTTTTTCCTTATAATTCCAGAAGGTCGTCAATGTGCAAGAGTATCAGTTTAACGGACAGCGTAGATGGGCCAAACAAGGGTCAGACGAAGGATGCTGAGGGCCCGGACACTACGTCGGCATGTGCGGCGGGAGCCATCGAGGATGACAGAACTAACGTAAAACATGTTAGTAAATGATGGTGATTTTACTTTTTTATAATGTGTTGGCCTTCATTTCTTTATTCTAATATTTGTAACTAGTTGTTATCCAGGACTTCTTTCGCATGGACATAAAAAAGTATCCCATGTCCGTGTTTGTGATATACAGTAAATCCAAATCAAATTTTATCAAGATCCATACAGCCGTATAGCCGTGATAATGCGACAAACATCCAGACACAAAAACAAAATCCCTTCCTATAGTTCGCTAGATGGCGTTGACCCATTTCTGGGCATTTTTTGACGTTTTGTTGGGAATTCTGAGTCGAGCATGCGAAGTTTTTTCCTCGAGACAAACGTATTAATTCTCATACTTTTTCATATACTTCATTGGCCCTGATAAGTCTGTGGCTATATTCCTCTGAATATTAGTTTGGATTGACAGTACTAAATTGACTGATATGAAAAAGACTTCATTACTAGTCTTACAAGAAAAAATTTTCTTGGCATTTCATCGAATCTAAGGTTGGACCATTTTATGGCCAACACTCCCAATTCAAGGAGGCGAACCCTTTTTATGCAGAGATCGAAACGCGCGTTTCTATTAGTTAGTCTTAAATGAGCAGTGTAGACCCCTAAATAGGCTAGCCTTCAATTTAATTGCCCTTTTCCTTTTTTTTTAAACCCTATTTCTTTTTTCCTAGTTACTTTTCTAAATACCTTCCCTGAATTGTGTAACGGCAGGTGGTGCAGGGCAGGCGCAGGTTCGAGGAGCTCCGGCGTTGCATGCAGCACGAGGAGGAGGACGAGGGAGTGATGCCCGACCCGCACGGGTCCGCTGACCATCACACCTTCCAGATTGAACATCCTTTCAAGTTGGTACCGCTACTTCAATGCCTCGCAAATTTAACGCAAGTTTTTAAAGGCATGGTGACGATATCGTCGACCCACCCGTAGCTGGATGACTCGCTGTTTGTTGTCTACTCACATCTAAACCGGTAATTGTTATCGAAACTGTGATATCCCTGAAAACTGCCAAATTAGTGGTTTCTAGAGCACAGTGGCTACTTATTTTTCGTTCTCTAAATGCAGCATATTTTGTGCCATAGCAATTTCATCTAACAGCCTTCATTCTACTTCTGAGGAAAGGTGTTCTGAGCTCCATTTATCATGTTCATTTTTGTTCTATTCATCCGTAACTTCTATGCTTGTATCTATGTCTTGAAAAGAAGCACTTTTCATTTTGACCTGACTACAACACAACATATAAGTGAACTATATGGCTAATGCCAGTCCCAGACATGCGTCGATATACGGCGATATACGCCAATCAGAAACGCGCTTATCGCCTCGTTGCGCGAACAGTCGGGGCGATAGACGCATGTCTGGGACGGGCACAATGCAATTATATTTTACAAAATGTAGGGTTTTACCTTCAAAATCGCGCCCTGAATTCGACTCCGCTTCAGGCTGTTTACATCCGCCAAAGAGAGCGAAAAAAGATGCGAAAAGTTAGAGAGTAAAAGAGATAGCTATAATGAAATCTGTTCGAAAGGACAGATTTTTAAGTCCGCTAAAATCGTATCTAGTGAAATATAATTGGCATAATGCTTCTGTCGCTGTAGTGTAATCCTTTATTAACAAATTTAAAAAAATAAGTTTCTAAAGTACATTCCTTGTATAAAGTATTTATAAAACAATTATACCCTGTCAGAGTAACGTATAATTAATGCAAATAAAACTCGTTACGTTTTTCTTCCTAATAAGGCTGAATGCTCTATTAATCCTTACTTTAGCATACCATTAAATCGTATAACAACAGGCAGTGTTCAAGTTACGACGTGTATTGACGCACGCACTCGGCTATATGCTCATTGAAAAAGTTTAGTTTTGTTAGCGATTAGCGTCAGTTCTTGAGCAAGAAAAATGTTCAAAATCCCATAGGTGTAAACACCAGAGTCGATTAAAAAGCATTGCAAAGGGGCACAGTGGGAGGATTTCCACCTTCTGAGCTGTAGGTTGTGGGTTCGATTCCCACCCAGGACAAACATTTATGTGTTGAACATGTGTCTTTGTTCTTTGTCTGGGTGTTTCTATGTATTCTACGTATGTAGATGTAGATCATGTAAGAAATTTCATCGATGAAGAATGGCACTACGGACTAGGTACAACTATTTGTATTTTCTGTACAGTTTCAAGGATACGGTAAGAAAATGCTTGTATAAAAAGTTTGGTAGTTTTTCTGTCGTTTGAGATTCGGTACTGAGTACATCGATAAAAGTAAAATGACTGGATGGGACCAAGTAAGAGAATATTGAAGACTTGAAAGTGAGCGCCGACGCTCACCTTGCTTCAGTCCCTCTCAGTCTGTGAAATGTGCGAGACGTAAGTTCGTCAATACATGCGATCCAAAAATCCGAAAAAATATGCCTCGATATTATAATCGCTATCTCTTTACTGTGACAAATACATACTTTTAATAACGTATATATTGAAGCCTAACCTCGGAATTCTGAAACGTTTGACAACAGATTAAGTCTATTTCTGTCTTTGACATTTGCTTAGTGCCAGACAAAGGCAGCATTAGAATTAATCTGTTGTCATAGTTTCAGTTTCAGAATCCCGAGGTAAGTTCGATTGTTTTGACTTGTTATTTTTAAGGAAGTTGTGTGGTAAGGGCCCGTCCTTTCTTTTCACTTTGGTCGAAGATAACGTACACAGTACATATTTATTTACTCCAGCGCATGTTTCTGTACTACATAACACGAATGTACTATAATATTACCATTTGTTTCAGAATAATAGCGCACGATACGATGAGCCTGCAGAGCATGACGTCACTCGGCCGCATCGGCCGGATACTCAGCGGCGCCGCCGAGTCCCACCGTGAGTCGGCCGCATTACGCCTCCTCCTAGTTGCCTACGATCGTACGAACAAACGATGCGATTTCGTCGCAGGACGAGATTAAGGTGCAACGTTTCGTTTAGCGCGGCAAATTCAAATTGATTTTTTGGTTGGTGTAATTTCTTGACACGACCTATTTGTTTTCACGAACCCACGACGAGTAATTAAGTAATTGTCAAAAAACGCAGGAAAATTTGAATTTGCCGCGCTGAGCGAAACGTTGCACCTTAAATACACGAGTCTCTATATAGTGTCTTAATCGAAGCTCGCAAGTCATCGCGCGGGCACACGAAATGCACGTTTTGTTTGATCGTGGGGTCATTAAAGGGTCAACAGGGGGTCGGACAGCATTTAGTCCCACAGTGACGTAGTCATAAAGCTTCTAACCCCATGATTTAATACATGTCGCGGTACGTGCGTCATCTCACTCCCACGCAACTCTCAAGAAATTGCAACTTTTTCTGTACTTACTGGAGCTATACAATGTCGCCCATCGGCTAGTGACCGCCCGAAAAGGGCTTATAGTACTGATCATTATGGACAACTTTTACTATGGGACCAACCCTGAAATCGAAAAAAAAATCTGCTGTCCATAGAAAAATGTGAATGACACTCGACAAAATGTATGGAACAGCAGATTTATTTTTCTGGCTTTCAGGGTTGGTCCCATAGTAAAAGTTGTTCATAATGATGAGTACTATAAGCCCTTTTCGGGCGGTCACTTGCCGATGGGCCACCCTTTATAGTCCAAGGGTAGTAATGATAGGCTTGCGAAACTACTGAGTAAAACGTACGAACGATATTCAGTACTAATTATTCCGTTTCCAGCGAATATCCGCGACTCCGGCCAGATTCCCTCGGGATCTTCGAGAGAGCCCTCCACGATATCGGATGACCCTTCCAGCTCAGACAATAGAACCCAAAACGGTAAGATATATGAGACTGGTTGGTTTACATGCGATATTTACGCTGTACCATTTTCAACCAAAAAAGTATCCAAATCCAATGAGGTTATCCGAATTACAAGCTAAATACACGGTGAATTTCATGGAACTCAGTATACCATTTTTTTACAGTTAAATACACATGCAATCTTTCAAATCAAATAATTTTTTTTTTGCTAGAATTCAAGTACATAATGTTCTTTTATTTTTCTTCACTTTATTCAGTCTCCTCATATTAAATTAAATTCGTTAATTGAGATTAGAAACGATCTAGCCAGTAACATCCATCTCACAAACAAAAAATATACAATATAAAATACCTAATTAATAATATTTTATATTATTATAAAAAGAATTCGTCAAACTTTAAATTAAATATCTTAACCTACTTTAAAAGTCCCCCGCGAACCGGACCCTGACCAAAAGTACCTAAAATACTCGCGGCGTTTCCGCGCTGAATGGCTATGGAGATCCTCTGGATCAAAAACCAACCCGACCGAGGGTCCCGCCCTTTCTCCTTGAGGCGACGTCCCAGGTCCAGTGCCAAATTTCTTGCCTCGGAGCACCAAGGTCCCGCTGTTTCGACAGCAAAAGGGACGAAATCATACGCAGACTCCAGGCAGGCGTATTTGATTTAAAGTATTTAGGTATTAATAATTCAATGTCGAAGTTATACAAATCACAAAAAAAAAAAAAAAAAAAAAATTAAATCATAATTAATTTTGTTTTCAAAACGTTATATTTTCTCCAGAATCATATCTCATCATCATAATCAGCCACAACACGTCCACTGCTGAACATAGGCCTCCTCCTTAAAGCGCCACACCGACCGACAAAGTTAATATCATATCAGATATCAAGAATATAAAAATCATATCTAGCATCTTCCAATCGAATGGAAGCTAGGTAATTGAGTTGTTCCTACGTTTTTTTTTTTAGTTTATAAATACAGAAAATTTACAATAAGTTTTAGTATTGCCTTAAAACCTATATTAGGTTTGTCTAGGCAATTAGTTCTCGATAATATTCAAGCAAGAAAAACAATAACAATAATAACAATAACTATTATATATATTATATAATTTAATATATGTATAAGCCACCTCCATACCAAATTTAATTCAAATCCGTTCAGCCATTACAGAGTTGAACGGGAACGAACACTTCCACACAAACTTTCGCATTTATGATATTAGTGTGATTGCACTACCGTCCATTCCATGCTGTTTTCCGCGCCTTTCACGGTTCAACCGAAGTTTGTCTCGAAGAGAACGCTTGTAGTCATCAAATAAGAGAACTGCCTAACAGGTTGCGGCAAATTAGTCCATCGTTACGTCTTCAAACTCCGTGTGTATAATTATGACGTCACACTGAATTCAATATGGCGGATTTTATAACTTCGAAACTGGTTCTTTTTTTGGATACCGATGTCGTGTTTTTTTCTAATTCCGAAGAAAGTTCTTTGCAAGCGAAAATATGTAACGTAATGTAATTTACGTGGCGTATGAATGTAAACAGTGAGTGTTCTGCGATCCCCAAGCCGCCAGCCAAGTGTGGGGTTTATAGCAAGTATGGGCCTTCGTTCAGCAGAGGACGTCCCCTTGCTGATGATGATGATAGGGATGAGGAACGTACTCTGGTTTTATAGTTGTTCAGTCGAACATAGGAGTATATATAAGTATTCTGTGACTTTGCCCAGTGCTAGCGATGGCGGAACCGGACGTGATAGCGAGCACGAAAGCGAACAGCCTGAAACAGAACCGGAGCCCCTCGGCCGCCATCGTGGCCGTGTCGGGCTCCAGCGGCGCGCCGCAGCCGGTGGCGCCGCCCAGGAAGAAGAAACGAAGTAAGTCGGCCGCCGCTCGCGTTTTCGTTTTCTTATCTTTTATTTTGACAGAACTGATTTATGTGTAATGAACAACCGGAGTAAAGCATAATAAATACCTACCTGTTATAATATCATTATATTGTCTAAATTATTGATTAGTTTGCCTCATTTAACTCTAAAAATAGTTTAATATGTAAAAGTGACTTGCCCGTAATATTCAATGTTATTTATGGCCAATATATATTTCTGATACGATATTAGAGCGAGGCCTACTCCGCTGCGTCTTTCCGTTCGTGGTCGCCATTCAAGAACCTTTCGTCCGTATCGGTTATAGGTTGTAGTAGCGGTAGATAGGCCTCCCACTAGTTGGAGCGAATACATTGTAAGAGTCGCGGGTCGCGTGGATGCAAATGGCAGATTGCCGTCGAGTGTGGCGCTCTAAGTGTATGACAGCGTTTTTAGCTTTAAGGCCTTTGTTCAGAAGAAAGAAAGAAAGAAATTATTTATTTTTACGCACAAAACACTACAACATCTCAAAATAAATAATAAAAGTAAATACAATGAAATAATGGATAATCACACTAATATTATAAATGCGAAAGTTTGTATGTTAGTGTGTTTGTTTCCGTTCAACTCTGAATCGAGCTGATTTTTTGCATGTATATAGCTTTAAGGATCGGAGATGGACCTAGGCTACTTTTTTTGTTTGTAGGTCCACGCGAATGAAGTCGCGGGTAACAGCTAGTAATTTATAAGTGTTATATGTTAGACTCGGAGGAGGCCTATGCCCTTAACGGGGTCATGTCTTAAATATATACTTATTATAATTTCGTTTTCTTATATGTATATGTAAATGAAGTACATGGAAATATAAAGGCTTCAACAGCTCTAAAGGCTAAGGCTTCAGGCTAAAGTTCGAACAGTGGATGTCGTCTGTCTGTCTGTCTGTCTGATGGTGATGACGGTGGCACGACGTGGTTCCAGACAAGCTGCACGGGTCGCAGTCCCTGTCGACGACGGAGGGCGACAACCTGAGCATATGCACCGTGGAGGCGGAGGACGCGCGCCCGCGGGGGGCGGAGCCCGACAAGCCGCACCTGCAGGCGCTCATACTCGTACGTGCTGTGTACTTAACATCGTATCACACTAATATTATAAATGCGAAAATTTGTATATAAGTGTGTAAAGTATGTTTGTTCCCGTTCAACCCTGTAATGGTTAAACGGATTTTGATGACATTTGGTATGAAGGTAGCTTATACTTTTTATCCCGAAAAATTTACCGATTCCTGTAGGGTAGCGGGTGAAACCGCGGGGCGCAGCTTGTATGTAATAAATCGAGATTACACTCACGGTATTTTATATCGTTTTAGAGTCCGCGGGGAAGTACCTTTGCCAGTAGCCTTCTATCCGGAACACAGTAATATTTGTAAGCTACTGCTTGGCGGTTGAGTACAGGCAAAGGTGCGGTAGTCATTCCCCAAGCGGACTATTCGAAAGTAGTTTTAGTATATATCCGTACACAGGCGGCGCCGAGCGCGGGCGCCGGCAGCGGAGCCCTGCCGAGCCCGGCCAGCACCATCGAGTCCCTGACCAGGGAGTTCCAGGACTCGCTCGAACTGGACACCTCTAAATATGGTGAGGTTACTACAAAAATAAACGAAACTTGATTTAGTAGTTCGCGGCGAACTAAGACCTCGCGACCCCTATATCTTCACAACCCCTGAGCCGATTCAGCTCATATTCGAACTTAAAAATTGTATTGAAACGAACTACTTGCCTACATAAATTTCATGAAGATCGGATCAACGGTTCGCAAATATACACACATATCATATACACATATACATATATCATCGGACAAATATATACACAAACATACATACAAAAGCCGATTTGTCCCAGTAAACTCTGAGACCTTCGCTTCGCTCGGTCAATTAACTTCTATGTTACTTGTATCATTCCTATCCGTGCAAGGTTGTCTGGAAGAGATCGCTTGGAGCGGTACCTGCCATTCAAAATCTACATAGTGTATTTTAGTTGTAAGTCTTGCTGTCTGGTAAGATTTACCTTTCTACTGAATCACGAAATAGTGTTTAAATGTAGTGTATTTAGAAATAGTTATTGTTTTCACGACGGGAAGGCCTAGTCCCCAAAATACGGGTGCTTAAATGCACCCAGTTTGGGGAATAGCGCTACAACCTGAAATGTTTTTGTACCTACTTTTTGTGACAGTAAAATAATTTGAATTTGAATAGTTACGTTGTAATTTCAGCGAGCGACAGATCAATAAGTGTATGCGAGACCCGCTGCGACGCTGGCGCCGCGCGGCGGCCGCACGACACGGCGCTGGACATCAAACAAGCTAGCAACGGTAGGAAGACGTAACATATTTATAGAATACTAGCAACACTCTGCGGTATCCCTCGCTGGCATGCTGCCTATGCGTTAATCGAGAATAAAAAAAAAAAAAAAAAAAAACATAATATCATTCAAATCCAAACAGCCGTTGGAAGTTGTGACACTCACCCATAAACTTTCGCGTTTATTATATTAGTGGGATTATAATATAACACTGTCAAGGTAGGGAAGATGTTTGCGTCACGGGGACCTACGACACGAACATCCTCCCAGCTTGAAAAGTGCAGTCGTGAAAAGGTAACTTTTAGTATCGCGTTAACGTTTAGTACACAATCTTTAATTACAAGATTAAACTAAGCATGATTGTAGAATTTTTGTAATACTCATAGTAATAAACAGTATAAATTTAACGGCAATTTTTAAAATATATAATATCAGAGAATGTCGAGAGTTATGGGCCACCTGAAGGCTTTGCAGTTGTTATGGGACAACTACCCGCGCTGCTATATCCGCAAGGCTCCTTAAAAAAGCTCTTTATGTCAGTTTACATAACGTCGCATTGTCCAGGGTCGTCCGTGGTCCGCGCGGGGGACGAGGAGCGCGCGCGGGGCTCCAGCAGAACTCACAGCGAAAGCCGCGCCGTGCCCACACTCGGCCACTCGAGCCTCGGCTCCTCCTCCAGGTTAGTTCTGTACAGTAACCGAGCGGGGCTGGTGCTTGTGGCGCGAGCTGGTCGTCGTCAGCGGGGGGATATGGTTCAAGGGGACACGATCAGCTCGACGATCTACGGATTTTGCTGGGGATCAAGGCCATGTTGTTACAGCTTTTTTGTCAAAAGTAAAGTTCGGCATGAAAAGTAATCTTTTAAAGGTTAGTTAGCTTAAGGAAGTAAATATTCAAAAGTAACGACCGTTCAGAAGTAAAGAAAAAGTACACATATACGAAAGTAACGGTAAGGCAACACACACTGAGCCAGTCCCGTGCAAACGGCGTCGTCACGGTGTGCGGGCCGAACACGCACTTTGACATCAGAAATATTTATTATCTGTATGTACTGAATTGTAAACTCACCTCCATTATCTGTACGTACAGACGGAGCGTGGGCGGGTCGGGGGGAGGTTCGCGGCGGCGCTCGGCCGGGGACGAGGCCGCGCTGGGGCTGGCGGCGCTGCGCACGCGCACCACCTCCGGCCACCAGCTCACGGACATCGAGATACTCGAGCAAGTCACCGTGCTCAACCTCGACACCGGTAACAGCCACGCCCATCTAAGTCTTATGCTAAATTAGGCTTATCTTACGGTTTTTCAGACTTGTCTTATACTCTGTTATAAGTCGGGTGAAATGGGATGATCCAGGACCCTACTTCGGTATCGCGTCTGTCTTATGAATAGGAGGTCCCGGCTTCGATTACCGGCAAACGGTGTTTGAATGGTGAATTTAAAAAGACTTTGGGTGTTTATTGTCCGTGTTGTTTGTGTGTGTGCCACGGCGTCCCGGTTCACATACACCTAGCTGAGAGCTATGAGTGTAAAGTGATATTTATTTATTTAAATTTGAAAAGTTCTGTTTTTTTGTCATGTTTTTATACACAGTAAACCATTTGACGTCATCGTCCCAATGCCAAGATGCTCTCACTAGAAAAAGTGGTGGTGTTGTTTTTTGTCCTATAAAAACGTCTGTTTCCCCAAACAAAAATAACAACCAACGTATCTACTGAGTTGGCTCAATAAAGGAACAAATATTTTCCGTTGGAGACTTTGGGATCGTTCAGGAATACGGAGTTTTATGTCGTTTTTGTGTTATCTAAGTAATGTGTGATGTGAACCAAAAAAAAGTTATCGATCAACCATAGTTGTCCTCATTGACTGCATCGTTAAGTTGCTCTGTAGAGCCATCTCACTCAGGGACTTTGATTCAGGTGAAATTTAACATATTATTATGTTACTAGAGTACCAATACCATAATAAAATTTCGTAACTTTACCACATAGTGCTGCTACGTAACGTTATATATCCCTGATCTCAATAACCGCGGCAGGCGTTTGGTTCCCGGCAGGCGAGCGAGTGCCGTTGTCGGTGGCCGAACACAAGCTCCCTCAGTGCATCAACCCGCTGAGCCTCCACATCATGCGCCTCACCTCCGAGTACATCGGAAGGGCTAATGATGACGATAATACTAGGTGGGTTACTACAAGGAGGTCTCACTGGACCTATACCATTCAATATGTGTATTAAAACTGGTAGGCTAGTAACTAGCCCATGTATGGTCTTAATCTCCTAAATCAGCATTCTAATGCATGGTATACGTAGATCTAACGGAGCTAAATAGTCGCTTTAAATTTGGAATGGTGTTCGTAAGGGTATCACTCCAGACCTACACTGTACAATATAGTTGCAGTCTCTGCACAGATCACACCCTAGATTCTGCATTAAGGACGCTCGAAGTGCACCACGCATCAGTCTATATACACTTATACTTATAAGAAATTACTCTGATTGATTGTTAGGCGCTAGTGGGCGTAACTTTGAGATAGCCAATGAAAACGCTGGGTCGCACTCCCCGCGACCCGCATCTTCCTCAATCTTTGGTGACTTTTTGTAGGAACAAAGAATCTCGTAATGCGGCATCTAGTGTGATCTGTGAGTCTCTGACACTTGGAACCCTTACAACCTTACAACACCAATAGGTCTGTCCAGCATGGCATGTTCACGACTATCGCTATGAATTGCCGCACAAGAACAGTTTGTAACGTTTATTGAGCACGCTTCCGGTGAATTATTAATTTTTCGGATCCAAAACACATTTTTTTTTTCAACATCATTTGACAGATAAAAATGTTCTGAGTAACAGTAATTTATGTTTGTGAAACAGTAAGTAGGTACGAGTAACAGCGAGTAACCTTCCAGCCCGCCTCTAAAAGTGAAGTCATCGTGGCGCAAGCGAATCTCTCTTGTGATCAACGCGTCGGCCTTCCTTGGGCATGCGCGCAGGCTACCCGCGCCCGCGCCCCTAGCACGCGCAAAAACTAACCACACTGCAATTAGGTTCAGTTGCATACTAACATTATTGTTTGGTATTCGGGCTGGGCTTGGTTTTTTAATTTTGTTAGGAAAAATCTTGGTTTTCTGTGTTTTACTTTGGGCATAAGATAAGTGCTTTGGGTCGCTTGCGAGCTTGGGGGCTTTGAATTAGTTATAGAAACGATATACGTCATTGTAGTGTGCGTCAATTCTTGTTTTTAATTCCTATTGTTCTTGTTTGTTTTAGATCGCTATAATGTTACTTATTTTGTATGGACGCACGGATTCCGAAATTTCCTAGTATTCGACAGTATTTTCTTATTTTCTCTGTACGACTTATCATAAACTGACAGTAATTACTCAGTGTAAGAGCTGGTATCTATCAAACCTGTGTGGCGCAATGCTGGCTTGAAATCTCTATTTTTTACCCGACTGCCCAATTTTTGTGTAATGTAAGTATGTTTGTGTGTTCTTTAGAACGTCCTGTAGCCGTTCATACAAGCCTGTTAGTTGTTTGATTTTGCCAAGCTAGATGTCGTCGCATTCCTCTTAACGTTCGGCTACATTTTGCAGTCGGGTATTTTATTTTTATTTTAACTATATTACTCGCTAATAGAAATCGATCGAAATAGAATTTGTTTGGATTTTGTATATTTTGATCTACCTGCGCGGTTTTTCCCGCTATCATACTGAAATCCATTAAATATTCTTAGATAATAAGTAGCACATTTGCCGACCGAGGGTAGACTACAGCACCGATCAGGTGTTACGAATTGAGAACCATCAACTAACACATCTGTAATAACACAACTGAAATTCCATGAAAAAAAATAGCGAGTTTCCAAGCCAGCTCTGCCAGAAGCTTCTGTACCACCTTCCGTAATTGCAATGTGCCGTGTAGAGAGACGGACGAGGAGAGCGAGTGCGTGGCGGCCGGCGGCGCCGACGACGACGGGAAGGAGCCCCAGCGGGAGGCCCACGGCCGCTCCACCACCATCAAACGGAAGACGGACAAGTTGGTACACTTGTGGTTAACCCTACAGTAGCCTTCGACCGCAGCAGGCCGTACACGTACGCATCAAAGTAGTGATCAGCCGAAACAATAACACTTCAATCGAAGACGATTGATAACCGGTGATTGATCCACTGATCACCGCCGAAAGTGGGAGGAGGCTTATGCACTGCAGCGGACTGAATGAGCTGTCTTATGATGATGGTGGGCACCACCGCGGCTTCCGCGACCGCAACATTGTGGGGCTTAATGGTTTCACATCAGTTGTAGAGTGAGTACCGTTATCACGCGGTATCACATCTCTCGAGTTAAAAAGACAATCTCTCAAGTCAAATCTCGAGACAATAATATTAAAAGCCCTAAAATGATGGTGGACACTTACTATCAGGTAAAGTGCTTGCTCGATTCCTGATCTCTTTAATTTATTGAAATAAAACATGACGAACTTGAAAATAAATATTTTTCGTCATGGATCGGTTTGAGTATCCCTCTTAGTATTTCGAGAAAAAAATCTCCAACATATTCCTTCTACTCTAAGTACGATTGAAATAACAGAGCAAAGATCGCCTGGGGAAGTAATATACTTTACCCAATCATTCAACCGCCAAGCAGTAGTGTGCAAACATTGCTGTGGATGGCAGACTTTCCAGTGAAATATTTATCATCTAATATCTCGGGGTGACGAGCGCAATGTATTGCCATACAGGGTTTTGAACTTTTAGTTAAAAATTATGGGTGATACTAAACTTTTATGGGCACGTGTGACGTTTACCATCAGGCGAACGACTTGCTCGTCTCGTCGCTCAGTACCATATAAAAGAATTAGAAGTATTCTTATTTTAAAAACCAAATCCGCTCTTCGCCCTTACTTATGAGAGTAAATCCACATTTATTTAAAGTTTGACTTCGTATTTTATGACTTTAGGCCGCCCTCGCCCACTTTAGTGAAATGCCATTCTCAAGACAACATCAACGTCAGGTGAACACGCCGTTTTGCGACTAATATCCTCATGAAGCTTTGTCAGTCGATTTGATTGTAACTGCGTTCTTAGCTTAGAATTTAAACTAGATAAACTTAATATTTATTTTGTACTGATGATATATAGGATATCATTATCAGCCGTAGACATTTTTTTTTCTCAAATTTTGGCTCCTCATATAGCACATAGCCAGTGTCAAGTTTTGTAATATTTCAAATGACGTCTGTTTTTATAAAAAACATTTCAGTCAACAAATTCAGTTACATCCAGTTCAAATCAAGCTTTAGTGAAGTGGTGGATGCTTTACTGAGTTTTATAATCAACACGAAAATACAGGAGTCAGCACTTATTTATTTATTTATTTATTAAAAACAAACGTGACAACACCCTTACAGTCCAGGACCAATACGATGTAACAGTTAATTTTCTTTAATTATATTAATCTTACTACCGATTTATATTTTCACAAAAAAAAAACACAATTTTTTTTTCTTAGACTTTCGCAAACTCATACATATTAACGAACACTTAATGGATAATAATGTATTATTATAACCCATTAAAACTTGAAGGAACACAAGTTTGAAAATAAAAAACGCAGTAGCGTATTTTTTCCACGTTGGTGCTAAAAGTACTTTGATGACTTGAACAATATTCAAAGACAATTTAATATTTTTTTTCCAACCGCAAGATGTGTATCTATTGTTTCTGATGAGACTGTTCTAGAACAATTCGTAATAGATCCATGTGTGTTATGTTGTATATAGTGTGAGAGTGGAGTGTGTTTTTTTAGCGAATTCAGAGTTTGCAATATATTTTCATACATACCAAATGCAGAAACATTTTCATGCCGAAATTGAATTAATTCTTAATTAGAATGCGTGTGTTCACAATGCGATGCGTTCCGGCGCTAACCGATAAGATGGCTTGATTAGTATCCTTTCTTCGTTTATTCATACCTTTTTAACTACACATGCTTACAGTCTATTTCTGCTTAGATGCCAACTATTTATTTTGAAGTGGTATGACTCTTACACCGCCTGCGGAAATAGTCAGTCACCTCATCGGTCAATCTTGCCAGGTATTCAACCGTCGACCGATCGATGTTGATATCTTGCATGACTTACCCCCGAATACTGAAACGTTTGTTAACTTTGAAGACAGATTAAGTCTGTTGCTGCCTTTGTCATTTGCTTAGTGCCAGCATTAGAATTAATCTGTTGTATTCAAAATTTCGTATTCAAAATCTGATCTGTTGAAGTTCGAAATTCTGAGTGACACTGAATTCCTATATACGGGCAAGCGGGACGATACCGATCGGCGAACGACTCGACAGTCTCCTCCTCGAAACGAATATCTAAAAAGAAACAGACTGTAGTAACATCGTGAGTGGCGGGTGGTAACATCACGTGACGGGGTGTTCCAGGTTGAAGCGTTTCTTCGGCAGCACCGTCCGGAAGACGGTGGACGCGGCCAAGTCGCTGGCGCAGGAGGTGTCGCACGCGCGCCACAAGGAGGACGTCGCCGACATCGCGGACGACGTGCGCGGGGAGCACAACATCAAGCTGAAGGCCAGCAACTCGCACAAGGGGCCCTACGACTTCGACGGCTGCGTGAGACACGTTCAGGTTACTCGCTCTTCCTATATTTTTAACTCCATCGTCATCAGCCCGAGGACGTCCACTGTAATCCCCGCGCTCGGCAGGCGGCTTGCTCGCTCGGGGCTCACCGTTTGCTAGGAGGACGCCGCTGCCCGCCCTCCGGTTATTCTGGTCGCAGCTTTATTTTACACCCGGGTATAAAAATGGGTTTACGATTTGACACTGTTTTATAAGACTTCTTTTATTTTATTATACAATCGATGGTTTCAATTTCCTCAAGTAAAATATGAACTCTAACCATCGTCATTTTAAAGTTCTTGGTGGATTTAACAAAACGATATTGTACATGCGCTCACTTCACCATCTTATAATGTATTTATTTATGCCAACCCCAACATATTATCTGTATATTCCTGGTAAGCGAGATGTAGGGAGGCCCGTGTGAATGGATCATTACTCACTATGAAATTAAATTAAGTTTATTTCGAATCAAATGAAGGCAACATACGTAAAATATCCATCGCTCAGTTCCCTAAATAATAAACCAGGGGCCTTATTCCGTAACTCTGGTGGCGATGGTCTTCGTTTGTTATCCTGCTCGCTCGCATGGAGCGAGTAGTTGGCGCGAGTGGGACGGCACGCGATGACCATTTTCACCAGAGTTACGGGATAAGGCCCCTGGTCGATAAGAATCGTCACCCAACCTAGGAATAAACCTGTGTTACGGCGTAACGATACCCTCCGCCGGACAAAATATATTGAATCATATTGAAGTATAACACAAAATAAAGGAAAATAGCATGCATAACTTAATGTAATAGGTACCTAAATATTGTATTTGAGACTATGTGAAATAGGTTAGTGAATGTGTGGTGTACCTCTACGAATCGTTACGTGTCGCGTATTGCGGGCTCTTTCGACTCGTTAAAGAGTAGAAGTGAGTGTGCGTGTGGTGTGGTGGGCCGCAGGAGATGGGGTCCGGGCACTGCGGCGCCGTGTGGTGCTGCAAGTTCAGCGTGTGCGGCCGCCTGCTGGCCACCGCCGGCCAGGACAAGCTGCTGCGCGTGTGGGTCACCAGGGACGCGCACGCCATGTTCCAGGTACGGCGCGGGGCTGGCTCCTTGTCGATGCCACTAACAGGGTTGCCCACTATTTCAATTACTTGTAATTGAAATACGTATTTGCAATTACTTCCTTAAAATGTAATTTATAATTCGTATTTCAAATACTGAGACTTCAAAATACAAAGAATATTTTTTTTGTAGGAAGACTGTTTTCTTTAGCAGGTTTTATTCATTCTCCAACAAGAGGCTATTTGTCTGACAGTACATTCAAAAATCTAATGTTTATGAAAGGAAACTCTGGGTTTACTGATTCATTAATCTTGTCCTGTGCTGGTCTAAATTACTTATTTTGTAATTTATATTTTAATTAACAATAGCTAAAATACTGTATTTTACATTTCAAATACCTTACTTGAAGATACTTGTGATACGGTATTTTTTAATTTGTATTTCAATTAAAGCAAGGCGTGTATTTAGCCCGGCTCGGTCACTGATAACATTTTCCCCTCTTCGCAGGACATGCGAACGAAATACAACGCCGAGAAGAAGTCCTCCCCCACGCCCTCGCAGGAGTCGCTGGCGTCGCTGTCGGCGCCGCCCCCGAGCCCGGAGGACCCCCCGGCCCTGGGTCCGTCCGCCCCGTTCTGCCCCAGGCCGTTCTGCGTGTACTCGGGACACACGTCCGACCTGCTGGACGTGTCGTGGTCCAAGAACTACTTCATCCTGTCCAGCTCGATGGACAAGACGGTCCGGCTGTGGCACATCTCGCGCGGGGAGTGCCTGTGCTGCTTCCAGCACATCGACTTCGTGACGGCCATCGTGTTCCACCCGCGGGACGACCGCTACTTCCTCAGCGGCAGCCTGGACGGGAAGCTGCGCCTCTGGAACATCCCCGACAAGAAGGTTGCCGCTTCAGCTACTGCTCCTAACCTAACCTAGGACGTAGCTTACCCGAGTGCAGTCACTATCTAACGCTAAAAAAATAACATGGTATCGCTGGGAATGTGGATTAATTCGAGTATTTGGTATAGGAATTGTTGAATGTTTTGGAAATATTTCTGTGTTCTTTCATATCAAGAGTCAAGACAAAACGAGTGTTAGAGGTATTTTTTTTAGTTCAGGTTAAAGATTGAGATAGGATAATTTTTGTCACGCATAAAAAAGTCTCTCCTTCACGAGATTGCCCAAGTTATTTCTTTAAATATATTTTTTCCTTTGCTTGTCATTTAGGTGCGAGAAATTCTTTATCCTTCGATTCCTAAGGAGTCGAAGAAATAGTTCTAAAAATTCGATTTTGTCATCGTAAATCGATTGAACTGAGTCTTTAACGACCGATTTCTAGTGTTTTCCGCTGCAATATTGCGTCAATAGAAACAAGGGAACAATATTAATCGGATAGTATAGAAGTCAAATGCTCTGACATTTTATAAGTTTCGAGATAAGAAGCAATATTTTTTTATTACGTCCATATACAAGCACAAGTAAGTTATTATGTCGTGACAATGCAGTTAGAATTTTGCTGTTTTTTTTTAAGATAGACAATGTGTTCCTAAAAGCAAAAATGCACTTAATTATTTTTTTTGGACTAAAATGTCAGTCTGATCGCTCGGTTTCAACACTGTCCAACGAGGCGTTTTCAAAAAAAAAACCTGGTAATAAAAGTACCCAATAGATGGCGTTAGATGTACCTTGAGGTTTTTCTGTCACTGTCAAGACATGAAACACAAAAAAACGTGTTTTCTGCTCCACATGTGTATTTAGACAATTTCAAGTAACGTAACTATGTATTTGACTTCATTTGAAATATTACAATAGTTGGCACTGGCTAAATACACAACGTGTGGAGCCAAAATTAACGATTTAAAAAATAAACATAAAATATTTCGACAGAAATGACAATGACAGGTAACGATAGGTCTATTACGCCATCTAGTAAGTATTTTAGAACTATTTTTTTTTTTTTGAAAACGCCTCTGGCATTTTTTTTTTTTTTCAATTAATAAATTAAAAACACAAAGTGAGTAACGAGGGCCGCGCCGCTCCCAGGTGGCGGTGTGGAACGAGGTGGACGGCAAGACGAAGCTGATCACGGCCGCCAACTTCTGCCAGAGCGGCAAGTTCGCGGTGGTGGGCACGTACGACGGCCGCTGCATCTTCTACACCACCGACCAGCTCAAGTACCACACGCAGATCGACGTGCGCTCCACCCGCGGCAAGAACTCCACCGGCCGGAAGGTCAGCGGCATCGAGCCCATGCCCAGCGACGACAAGATCCTCGTCACCTCCAACGACAGCCGCATCCGGCTCTACGACCTGCGGGACCTCAACCTCTCCTGCAAGTACAAGGGCTACGTCAACGTCTCCAGCCAGATCAAGGCCTCCTTCTCGCACGACGGGAAGTACATCGTCAGCGGCTCCGAAAACCAGTGCATATACATTTGGAAGACGTATCACGACTACGCCAAGTTCACGTCTGTGAGGAGGGACAGGTGATCACTTAATCAATCAATATTGGTGGACGCTATTCACGCAGCGCCATCTAGCCCCAAACTAAGCAAGCTCCTACTATGGGAACCAGATAACTGATATAATACATAAATACTTTTTTTGTAAATACATAGATAAAATACATAGAAACACCCAGACAAAGAACAAACATCCATGTTCATCACACAAATGTTTGTCCTGGGTGGGAATCGAACCCACAACCCATAGATCAGAAGGCGGAATTCCACCCACTGAGCCACAAGGCTAGTCTAATGGCGCAGGCTTCGCATAGATTACCTTCTATTCCTGTTAGGTACCGCACTCGGAAAGTTAAGCATCACTTTAAATGCTTCCTTTTACCCGACTGCACAAAATGGAGGGTAATGTTTTTGGGGTGCATGTAATGGTTATAGTACCTCTTATAGCCTAAACGGCTTAACCGATTTTGAAAAGTGTCATGTCGTTAGATTCTTCTTTACGTTTGGAGTGAGTGTGATAGGCTACATTTTGCAAATAGGTTTAAAAAAAAATTTTACTTGTGAATGTAAACTACTATTGAAAAGTTTATTTAAATAAATAAAAATAAATAATATTTTAATTTTCCAGGAATGACTTTTGGGAAGGCATCAAGGCTCACAACGCGGTGGTCACGTGTGCGGTGTTCGCGCCCAACCCTGATCACATGATCAGGATGATCACGGAGAGGGAGCGGGACGCCAAGATGGCCAACAAGGACGGGAACGATAAGGCCGAGGAAGTGGTGAGTTGCACAAGTTTTAAAGTTTCTAAAATGGCACAGAAGCCATCGCTGGCCATCTCCTTACGTTTATTATCCTGTTGGATTATATACAAAACAGCTTCTAAACATAAACTCTGTATAAAATGCTAATTAGCGGCAAATCCACAGATTACTCTATAGATTCTGCACTCAGGACGTTCGTAGCGAATTACGTATCGGTCAAAAGACACATTTAAAAACTCTCTTATTGGTTAATTGCCAGTCGTGAGTAGACGTAACCTTGAGCTAGGCAATGGGAGCGCGTAGAATCAGTCCCTGCAACCCGCGGTTTGCTCCAACTATAAGGCATTTTTGTCAGTTCAACGATCTCGTAATGCGGTATCTATAAGGCAAATCCAATGTCGTTTAATTCGTCCGTTCGTACGAATTATACACTCCGTTAGGAACTAACTTTATGGCCCGTTATTATCGCAAGATTCCCACGGTATGGCCAGCCAGTGGTGACAATACAATACAATATGATTTTATCAGACACAGTAAATACAATAAAATTAAACAATAACGATATATCCGACAGTATAATGGACAACCTTATCGCCTAAAGCGATTTCGCACAGGCAACCTTGGGATGGACAGGATTTTGACATTGAAACAAGGTCGTGGGCAAATAACTTCAAATCAAATCTATACTTCTATTCCCGGAACAAAGACCGAAAAGTCGCAGGGTACATCGAGTGATTAATGACAATTATGTTCGTTCCAGGTCCCGGAAGGCGGGCTGGTGTCGTCCTCGGCCCCGGGCCACGTGCTGGTCTCCGCCGACTTCAACGGCTGCATCAAGGTGTTCGTGCACAAGGCCAAGCCCAAACACAGCTCGCTGCCGGCCTCCGCGCTCGCGTAACACGACACGACACGGAGTATGGCAATACTAGCCACGTGACGCGACATGATACTTGTAAAGTCTCGATACGACACGTGGCATCACAAGTGAAGACAACACGCGGCGCCAGGTGGTATTACTGGAAGCGACGCGACGCAAAGGGACACATGTACCACACAGTCAAACGAAAACGCGTCGGTAGATCTGCTTTCCTTCGCCGTTAAACTACAACACGTGGCGCAAGACGCCAAACGATGACTTGTTACGTCACGCGAATCAATATGACACGTGTAGATAACCGTTACAAACGCGATAAGTCAAAACAACAGGCACCATAGAATCTCCACCTTGCGTTCTGTGTTCATGACGACATGTAACATGCCATGATACGATACCCTGTATCACGTAACATGTTACGACACGACCAGCGTAGTAACGTCGCATAACCGACACGCGACGACACCACGTGACACGATGCGACATATTACTGCTTGTAAGCAGTTTATTGTTATTATTATTTTACTGTCACACTACGACTCATGTTGTAACGACACGCGAGGCCGTGGTGTGACGGTCGAGTCCCCCTACTAAAAAAAAATACTTAGCGCTGTTCACATAGACCTTATTTCAACCTTCACGAACTGTTTAGCTAGAAATATCGCGAAACTTCGGCAAATTTAGATGAGGTGGCTGCATTGCTGGTGAATTAAAGAGACGACTAGTGACGACCACAGATTACATCCTATAATAGATACCGTTTTCGGGCGTTATATAACGACAAACGTACACCAAAGTTGGATGCAAACGCGGGTTGCGGGAACTGAGAGAAGCGTCCCCATTCGCTATTTCAAAGCTACGTGCCTAGCAATTAACCAATTGAAGTGAATGTTTATAGTAACATTTTGACAGATGCGTGGTGCGCTTCGGTCGTCCTGAGCACTGTATCTATGTATAGGGAGTGATCCGTGGTAGAGATAATACGAGCGAGTTTTCTATACAAACTAGATTGTTTTTAATGTTTTCGAACTTGGTAACAGTATTCGTAACTGCATTTCATTCGCAGTTTTACCTTATTAAAGTTGAACATAGATATTTACTAGACTAGTATGAGATAGTAGTTAAAATGGCCGCTATCATGTCTTATAATATACTTTATTTATCATCACAAATATGCAATATGAAACTCGTATAAGTCGAGTGAATCGTGCAATGTAGCCGCTAACGACGGGTAGCAATACTTTCAGATATTCAGTACATATGCACTATTCGTGATTATTTTTTTTGCCTTCATTTTAACCACTTCACAAAAAAAAAAAAGTATTCTACTATGAAAACTGACGTGGTTTTGACACTATAGTCGGAATAACAGACTCAATTTAACGTGAGTATTCCTTTTTATTAAAACAAAATAATTCGAAGTCTCTAAGATCTTCGAAATCCATATAACTGTATATACAAGGTGCTTCTGGAAGGTGTGGCAATATTGAAAGATGTAATGTACTCATCGTTATGAACAACTTTTGCTATGGGACCAATCCTGAAATCGTGCAAAAAAAAACAGCTGTTCCATAACATTTTGTCGATTGTCATTGACATTTTTCTACAGAACAGCCGATTTTTTTTCCGCGATTTCTATACCCTTATTATGAACGTTCGTGATTCAGATTGCGATAGCAAGCGATCTCGCTCGGACCAACTTACTCGCACAATGCTCGGTCCCGCTTGCGCACGCGTGAGCGGACCGTGACCGTGATAGTGATATCACGGTCAGAAACATCTATAATAAGGGGACAGTATTGGTCCCATAGTAAATGTTGTTCATATGTTGAGTACATTCATACCTTTCAATATTGCCTCACCTTTCTTTAATACCTTGTATAACACATATCTAGTGTATTTCCGCCGCAATATCGCTTCTAGTACAATAGGAATAAGGGATCAATTGTTAAGTATTTCAAAAAAATTTAAAATTTAGTTACAAATTTAATTTGGTTGCTTGATTCAATCGACTATACAATGTTATGTTAAAAATCAATTTATGCAAAAGTGGTTAGTGATATTTAGATAATTATTCATTTAGTTATTTATTTATTATTCAGTAGACCGTGGTATGGTCATTTTATTGTTTAGTGAAAAACGTCAAAATTATAGTATATTTTGTAGTATAGCTCTTGCCTTAAATGTTAATGTGATTAAAAATATAATATTTTGTAAGTGTACATAACTATATTTGTTAATGTTTAAGTGTTGTATAAAAATCGCGATGCCATTGTAATCATTATTAAAATATTATTTTTATGTATATTTTTATTCGCATTTATGTTCAATAAAATGTTAAATAAAACGAAAATCGGTTTTCTTGTCATAATATATAATTTTGATTCATCAACATACTTATAGGTATGCTGTTTTATATAACATTTCTACACATTAAATACATACACTACGTGTTGCTTAGACAACGGATATGTTCTAGATCATTCTACGAATCATTACGAACTTTACTTTTATGATGGGACTGGACCTCAAATAATGAAAAAAAAAACCCATACGCACACTGAAATCGAAAAAAAACAGCTGTTCCAAACATTTTGTCGAGTGTCATTAAATTTTTTTCTATGGAACAGGTGGTTTTTTTTCTCTCTTGAATTCAGGGTTGGTCCCATAGTAAAAGTTGTTCACAATCATGAGTACTACGAGCCCTTTTCGGCTTAGCATACCCTTTCCTTATAACCCTGTATAATGTTATCTGCTATCTACAAACTTACAATTATTTCATAGAAATGATCTAAAATTTATTCTACGAGTATATTCAGTTAATTTTTGATGCAGTCAGAAGTTTATATCCATTAGTTATCTATCAGTTTCCGGTTATGTGAAGGCATTATTGATACATTTATATTACAAGGTCTGGCACTCCGGGCGGTGACACCAGTTCACTATCTGCCATCTTTGTCTAACGTATTTGAATTACGTATGCTCTTGTTTTGTCACGCTGGTGACACAGGTTGGTGTCATCCACGTCGGTGCTATACTTAGCGGAGTATCTTATACTAGCTGCGCCGCGCGGTTCCACCCGCTATTCGACAGGAACGGTTAGTTACATTTTTCAGGATAAAAAGTAGCCTATGCGTTATTCCAGGGTATAAGCTACCTCCATACCAAATTACATCCAAATCCGTTCAGTCGTTACTGAGTTGACAGGGAACAAATAAACTTGCATACCTACGCACAGACTTTCGCATTTATAAATATTAGTGTGATTGTGGCAGATTTGAAAGATTTCACAAATCGCAATGTACTGCGGTGTCACTTCTTGTACGTGGTAAATCAATGGCCCTCGGTAAGTTCCTCGTTGGGTTTCCAGCTCGGTGTGCAGGAAGGCCTGCCACCCTCCGGCGGCCAGCTCAGCGCTAGGCCTTCCAAGGCGGCTTGGTAGAGTTGAGAGTCCGTTTGGTCGTCTTGTCGCGCGTCTTGTCGGCGCGGTCGCTGGTGGGCTCCTCCGCGCGGTCGGAGGCGCCCCCCGCGCAGGGCTCCGCCCCGCCCGGGCTGTCGCCGCCGCCCTCCAGGTTGGCGGGCTTGGTTAGCAGCTGGGGAAATATACAACACTACAGTATGAGTAAGTGGATTGACTTTAACAGAAAATCCCAAAAAAAAACTGAAACTCAAACTTTAAAACTAACTTTTAACTTCTGTTAACTGTTGTCCCTGGGACAATAGGTACATAACAGTAAAATAGGCTTATTCACTTAAGGCGAGGACTGATCGTGATTTGAAATGAGTATTGTCCCGCTCAAAGTTCTAAGGTTTAAAGTTGAAAATCGCAAATCATACTTGATCAGAAAACGGTAAATTGTAGTTTTTCATTGCATTTTTGCCGATTATCGGAAATATACAAATCAAATGAAAAAACTACCTGGTTCGCCGTATAAACCACTAGCCTGGATATTTAATTTGTAAAAGAAAATTTGTAGTTACCGCTGAGAATTCAGAGCATTTGATTTCAGAAGGGTTTTTCAGGGGGTCATTTTGCAATTTTTTATTTTGTAACTAAGACAGATTTTCGAAATTTTATTCGGTTAAACGTAATTTCAGTTTTATTTTTTATCTGCAGTATTTTTTGCACCTGATTAAGTAATATCGTCACTTCGAAAAAAGCGCTGAAAAATGCTAATTTTTGTTGTTTTGCGATTGGACCTCGCCTTAAACGATTTTCTAGCCAAATTTATACAGTCTAACGGAAGTGAAAGAAAAACCACAATTTTATCTTCATTTGATTTGAAGCTCTTTAGGTATATTTCCCGAAACGAGAACTCGGTGGAGAGACTCTCGTAGTGCCGGCCCGAGTGTAATCCTGCTCCATCACCAGCTCGCTGGACCGATCTCATAAAGAAAGCCACGTAGTCCACAATAGTAGTGTGCTGGGAATGGACCCGACTTCCAGTAATGAGAGGTGTAGCGAGACGACCGGCTGTTCTGGGCCCTGGGTAGGGATTTCGCCGGAGACTGAGAGCATTCACCGAACTACCCCCTCCGAGAGTGCACGACTAAGATCTTTTTCGCATTTCTGAGGGGAAACAGGTCCAGAAACCCGTCTTAGATCCATTTTCTCGATAGAAAAAAAAACGTAAAATACCTCCTAAAGAATAAAATAAATGCTAGTGTTTAGGCGGAATTAGACGGTTCATTTTTGATAAACTAAAAATCGTGGTAAGTATCCCGCGAGTACTAATAGTAATGTGGCTCATTTTTGCTTTCATTTTCGATGCTTCGTCGAAAACGACTGTCTAAGATGTTTCATCTCATTATTGATGCCCCATTGTGGTGAAACTCACGAACCACCTCGAAGCTTTCAGCGGCATCGGTCTTTCATCGGTCGTCATCGACCGGCCTTCGGGGCATTGTGAGAATATAATTGGAAAATGCTCGACTTTACATTCACTTTGCACATAACGTGTAAATAGAATTCGTTCACTGTCAATCATTCATTATAGTCACTCGTCGTTCACTGTCGATCACTTTGAATGAACCGTGTAACTCCGGGTTGTGTAACTGACCAGCTTGACGTAATGTTGCAGTTCAGTATCGCTGAGCGCGTCGAAGTTGACGGCGGCGGCGCGGTCCCGCGCGGGCACGGCCGGCGCCCGGGGGGGCTGGGGCTCGCGGGGCTCGCGGGGCTCCCGGGGCTCCCGGGCCGCCGGCGGCACCGGCGTCGACGCTGGGGTAACAAAATATACCAATCAAGCGACGCAGTTCTATCCCAGTAGGGCAAACCCGGGCGGGAGTGATCTTTCTTTGGAACTTACGTACGGATATACAACTGGCTTTTCGGTGAAGGAAAATATCGAGAGGAAACCTGCATATTTGCGGAGATGAAATTCGATAGTAAGTGAATCCGGCAACCCGCACTGGGCAAAGGTCGGGGTTATGGCCCAATCACCCTTCGAGGGTAGGCCGATATCCCAGCAGTGGGATTTTTAAAGGCTGATGTAGAAATCATTGACATGTCACCGAGCCTATAAGCATTATATCTGATGACCACTCAGCCTATACCAACCTTTTTTTAAATCAATACTGACAATGTAAAAGTGTTTTTGCGTCATGACAAGGATTGTGAGGTCTAGCTCGAATAGTACAGTTACCGCTGTGAGGTCTAGCTCGAATAGTACAGTTACCGCTGTGAGGTCTAGCTCGAATAGTACAGTTACCGCTGTGAGGTCTAGCTCAAATAGTATAGTTACCGCTTTGTGGGCGCGTGAGGTCGAGCGAGGACACGTGCCCGCCGCTGGTGAGTATAAGTAACGCCTGCCGCCACTGCGACTCCATGACACTATGTAGCTGTGAGGCTATCTGGCCGCGACGACGCTTGTACGAATCCAGTTTATTCTGAAATAATACACGCTATTATTAAAGGACCGATAATGTGATCAGAAATATTTATTGGCCATAAATAACATTGAATTTGCAGGCCCTGCAAGTAAGGTACACGGTGTGTTTTGGCGGGAACGTGAAGAAGTCATGTAGAGTCATTCTATTCTTTTCCAAAACTTGTGTTATTTCGGGTGTTTATTAACTTATTTTTTTTTTTTTTTTTTTAATGATTATGGATGGTTATAGTCCAAAAAAGAAAAACAAAATACCCGACTGCAAAATGTAGTCACTTCGGACGTGAAGACACCTCACTCGTCAAAATCGGTCAAGCCGTTTTGCCAAATCGATCGACGCCATCCGTACAAAGGTACAATTTCTACAATTCGTGTTTTTAGTAGTCGCCTTGTTTAGTAGCACTTGCCCGTAACAGTTCAGTGCTATCCAGAATTTTGAACTTCAATAGTTCAAAACCATGCGCGGCTATGCACTGCGCTCATCACCCTGAGATATTAGATGTTAAGTCTCTGTATGCCCAATAATTACGCTAGAAAAATTGCCCTTCGATCCGGGACACAGTAATGTTTGCATGCTACTGCTTGGCGGTTGAATAACCGGCAAAGTTGTGGTACTTCACCAGGCGGACTCTACAGAAAAGCCCTACCACTACTACTATCTAAGGTACATATATAAGAAAAAATGAGTCCCAATTTTTCCTTATATAACTTAGTTTAAGATATATTTTATATAATCTTTAATAGATAGATAAAACTCTTTATGGTTCACACAGAATTTTACATAAATTTTGAAAAGAGGCTTAAAAAGGTAGTGTAACAACTGGCGGTCTTATGACTGAAAGCGATCTCTTCCAAGCAACCTTAGGATGGAGAGGATTCATAGAAGAGGTGTGCAATGATGGAGATTATGTGAAATTATCTAATAAAGTTTCCTTGCCTCGAGCAGTCCAATTTTCTCGCTGGCCTGTGCGAGTTGTAACCTGTACAGCTTTATTTCTTCTCTCTGCTTCTCTTCTAGAACGTTCACTTCAAGTTTATGTCTGAAAAGTGGCGAATAAATAAGTTATAAGCTTTGAACTCAAAACAAGTTAATTAGAATCAGGTCTGTTGACCGTTTAAAAAAAATAACCCTTAGTTGATAGAAGAAGGCATTATGGGGATCATCTGTAATCTGTATAATATTTACAGCATAACTGCCCCAACAAGTAATGCAATAGGTTATTCGTGATATTTGATCCTCACTGCTCTTCTATCCTCGAGATCTGCTTGTTGAAGTTCTCCAGCAGCAAAGTTTCCTTGACGTGCGCCTCGTGCTCCATCTCCTTTTCGGTGTAGTCGAGTTGTTTCTGGAACTCGTCCAGTTTGCTCATGACGGCCTCCTCCAGCTGCTTCTGGTAGTGGCACTTGAGCTCGTTTTTCTGGGCCTCCAGATGTTGGCGGAGGGATTTGGCCTCGCTGTCTAGGGTGTCCTGGAAAATCATGTTTTTCAGACTTATTAATTTTTGTATGACATTGTCTCTTTCTTTTTTTTCTTATTCACTTCATATACTTCATGTCTTATTCATTTTCTTTCTATGACACCAAAACAAACAAAAAAACGAGGTACGAAGTAAGCTTATAAAATCCGCCATATTGGATTAAGTGAGACGTAATCAGTACCTTCAGTACTAGTAAATGTTTCTATTTACGTCCGAAAGAGGCGCTGTTCTGTTTTTACCCGACTGCGAAAAAGATGGGTTATGATTTAAACATTTTGCTATCGAATAATTATGTTTTTTAACGATAATAGTTATGCTAGGGTTACACTTACAGTATGACGCGCGGAGTTTATACACATCGATATACCTCATTAGTCAAATATTATTTACTAATTGTTACCCGCGACTTCGTTTGCGTGGACCTACAAAAATAGGTTGCCTATGTCCGTCTCCAATCCTTAAGCTATATCTATGCAAAATTCAGGTCGATCCATTCAGCAGTTTAGCCGTGATAACGCGACAAACAGCCAGACAGAGTGAAATTCGCATTTATAATATTAGTTAGGATAGACAGTTTATGAGATTAGAGGGAGTGTATGAAAATGCATTTAAGTACTTAAGTTTATGTAAACATTGATAGTCAGAATCATAATCGTCCTTTTTCCCGTGAACAGGCTAAAAACATTTGAGAAAAAGAGAGATTAATTGAATTATAAATAAAAATATACTCACACATTTTTTAAAAAGCTCACTAGTTTGGTTCTGTTTCTCACACAGCTGGCGCTCTGTCATGTTGCATCTCGCTCGCTCCTCGTTCACCTTCTCTTTCAGCAGGTCCCGCTCTTGTGTCAGGATGACGATGTCATCGGAGAGTGATTGTATCTTACGAGTTAGTTCAATGTTTTTGAGTTTAGTTTGTTCGTGGTCTAATCTCTCCTGAAAGTACACAAAGAATTAAAGGGCCATTTAAAACAGAGTGAGAGGAATATACACCGGCTTGTTTCATTAGTGTGAAAGTGTCGTATTACACCGATATAGCAACTTCGATGATATGGAGATAGGTTGCAAGTGAATAAAAGGGCAAAGGATACTTTATACTACGTTTATGAAGGAAAACTGAAGAAACCTGGAGAATCCGCGAGGCCTTGCTCTGTTTAGGGAATAGACTAACTTTACGAAAGTACTACCTTTGGGACGAAGGCAAAAGATTTTATAAACCCCAAAGAGCACAGTCTTAAATTACCAAAAATTTTACAAAATAATTTTTTAGCGTGTCTTATATGTGGGTACCGTGAATGAATGAATGAATTTCATTCATTACTGAATTTTTGCATTACTTCATTATCATGAAACTGAACTATATTTCAATATTATTTAATAATAAATAAAGCTTACCTTTTCTAAAACATCTTCTAAATGTTTAACACAGTCCGTCGACTGCTTGTTCAGTCTCATAACAGTTTCGTAGTTTTCCCTCAGAACTTCTATTTCTTTATCCTTACCGCAAATAATTTCTTGTTTGGCGTTCAGTGCCTTTTCCGTTGAGTCTTTCATTTCATTTTTATCTGTTGTGAGTTGTTTGCACTTCTCCTGGTAGTCGTGGGCCAGGTCTAAGGTCTTGTAGAGCTCCGCTTCGAAATGGTTGGTTTTCTATAATGAAACTAGTAACTTAATAATGTTTAGGAATATTCAGGATCTGAGTATTTAAATGCTTTCTTTATTTGTTGATCAGAAGAGCAAACTATTGTCCATACCAGTTACAGTGACATATGTCACCAAGAACAAAGCCTTCCCTGTAGGGACATGGATTGCAGAGGTCACAGTACCAATCAGCAGATGCCCAATCAGTGTGGCCAAAAGAGTCAAATGGTGGATGGCTCTATAGGCTCTAAGCGGTTTAAATGTAGGCTGAAGCTCAATGCTGAATGAGGCCTAAATCCTACAAAATCCTGTTCATGTCACTGTCGTGATTTTATTGGCTTGGAAAAGTATCCGCTCAATCCAGAATACAGCAATGTTTGAACACTCCATTCACATAAACTGCCTTAGATTTTGAATTCGATATGATCTAACAATAATTATAATGTTTGTATACTAATACCTAAAGTGGGCAGTTTATTAGCTATAACTATAATTGCTAAGTACTACTTTACCTTCTGGGCGTCATCTGCAACTAATCTAAAATTCTCCACCTCTCTGCACATCTTTTCCAATGCTGCTCTGTGCCGTTCCTCGGCCTTGTCTAAACTACTGGTGATTCTGAGCCAAGCGTCCTTGAGGCGAGCTATGGCAGAATCTTTGGCTCGGTCCACCTTTACAGCTACAGCTAGCTTCTCCTGCTGGTCCAGGAGCTTCTTCTGGAGCTGCTGGATTAAGGCTTCACAGTGCTGGAAGATTTAATTTCCTTAAAGTTCTTTTTTTGTTCAATATTGATTTGTAAACATGTTTTGGAAGCAAAAACACAATGTCAATTAAATGGCGATATCAATTAACAGTCAATAACAGCTACATTCTGAATTTACAAATAACAAAAACTGCTTTTTCTTTTATTGATAAGCACTTTAACTATAGCTCACCTTATATTACAAGATTGTGGAGTCAAAGATGGATGCATGGGCAGCTTGGAATAGGAACTGGCTCCAAAGTAGATAAAGGAGGCTGGAAAACTTTTACCATGCTAGTGGATACTACACAGCTACTTTATTAAATAGAGAATTGTGCTTACCTCTCTTTTCAGTCTTTCTTCCTCCAACTTAACACTATCAATCCTCTCTACTCTTTCCCTCTCCCCTCTCTCCCCCCACAGCTCACTCAAACTCAAAAGATCTGTGTCGATGGAATCTATCAATTTATGCTGCATTGCAGTCATCTTGATACTTTCTTTATGGTCAAGAGTGTAAGGTCTCATTTGCGGCATTTTGAACTCCTCTTTAGAGATATAGCTATCCGAGCTTTGAGCAGCTCGACTGTTTTGTGCTTTGTACTGCTCCAGCACTTTTGTAGCTCGGTCATAGATTTTGTTAGACGTCGGTCTGAAGGTATCTAAGTAAGTTTGAGTTGTAGTCATAGGTTTTTTTGGTGTAGAAGTTGGTTGAAAATTTTTTTCTGTGAAATTCAGTCGTCTTATGCTTGGGGATTTAATTTCATCCCGTCTTGTTTTTAATTCATGTTTTGGAGGTTCAATGGTGCGATCAACACTTTCGCTGTATTGTTTACTGGTGGACTGTAGAGATTCACTAGACTGATTTTTGTATGTGCTTGAAGGGAGGCCCTTTTCAGCATGTTGAGGTGGGTTACCTTTGACTAAGTAAATGTACCTGTCCAATACATTACTAGAAACAACTCTCCCGCTAGGAAGTTTTATGTGGTCATCATCATATTGACTTGGTTGCTCAGAATCCAGTTTCTGTGTTATGTAGTCACCTGCCGCTTTGATTATGTTCTCTGGGGTAATACTATCGTATTGCCCTTTGTATTTTGTTTCAGGGCTCTCGTAAGAATCTACTTTAGTAAGGAATTCGTCGATTTCATTCAACAAAAGCTTGTCATTATTTTTACTAGGTGTCGAAACAATGCTGCTGATGTCCCCATCCATGCTTCTTGTATCATTAGCAATGTCTGTATTGTTGGGGTAGGGTGTTAGTTTGTCTAATTTTAACGGCGGTATGGATTTGTGAGTACTTACAGAGTCGAGGCTGGTTAGTGAGAGATCTCGCTTACTCTCCCTTCTTATAGTTTTACGGCGTCTCCGACGTGGAAAAGTAAAGGATTTTCGGTCTAAGCTATGGCTGTCGAAGCTATCGATCGAGTCCAGAGTTTTGCGGCTCGATTTTAGTCCGACACTAGATATATCGCTGCTAATTTCTAAATTTTCTAACCTCGATTCTAATGTGTGCACTTGGTTGACCAACTTGTCAAGAACTTGGGCTGTACATGAAACCGGTTTGTGCACGACGGTTCTGGAGGACTCTAGTAGCGAATCCTCGGATCCTGAGCTGTGTACAAGGAAGAAATTTGGTGGAATCAGCAAGAGTACATCGGTGTCGTCGGTCTCACTCATCACAGCTGTGTATCATACGATTTGCTGTAGTAAAATATTGTGCCATTATACGAATTATTTCTGATCTAATTGTATTAAGATCGCGGACACTGAATAATTAGAAATTGAAAAATCCACAAGTTTTGTTTGCTGAAAAACAATGACAACAAACAACTACCTAAGTAAAAACAAACAGAGCTGCCAAGTCAAATTTCTCAAATTTCCCCAAATTAATTTTTCTTCCCAAAATAATGTTGTATTTTTTTTACATAAACACCTCATAAAATAATTTTCACGTCCAGTCGGGGTAGTGTTCTGTGAGGTCGTCCGACACGCTCGATGACATTACGAGTATGATGTAAATGTCATGGAGCGTCGTAGAACGACGTTACTGAACACGCCCCAGGCCCAGGGATTGTGCTCAAAATGTCGTTGGATAATTGATTGTGCGCTTCGACTGCATACAATTCGTTATGATGGTGGTCAAGGTTACAAACAAAACTTAATCGAATTTAAATAAGCCGATTCAATCCCCAATTTGAATTTTTTCCCGCAATTTCGCGACAAAATCTCGAATACTTGCAACCTTGCACCACAAACTATAAAATCCAAGTAATATACCACATTAAAAAAAGTATATGTGCACAAAGACAGTAAAATTGGTAAATATGTCAATATTCATCTACAAATCATATACATACATACAAATCAAATAATGTTATATAAGGAGGGACGAGATGCCTTTGCCCAGCAGTGGGACAATCTAGGCTAAAAATAATAAGAATATTTTTTTATTATTCTGAAACTAGATTTTATGTACTTACCTACATGTTAGGTATTGAATTGCCCTCAAAACCGTAGTAATAAACGTGGAGTGCCCGTGGATTACTTACCACGTGTTTAGTCCTATTCGCTCTTTTCGAAATTAGAACTCGATTGAAAAAGACAGACTGAGTAACTGCTCCAAGTGCGACGGCAAAGTCCGGAAAGGACAAAAAAAAAAAAAAACTTCTCTGTTTAGGGGGGAAATGTCCACAAGCAACACACACCGATTAACATCCGTTTCCGTTTACACATTTATTTACTATCTAATGATGATGATGATCATCGTTTAAATGTTTTAAGTTTTCTAATATAAGTCTCGTAGCTGCAGCGTAGGCCGCGATCGCGACCGCCGTGACGTGATCATTGCAGTTATCCATGTTCTGCTCGGCCTTAGATTCCAACTTTACAAATTGGAAGCAGCCGCATGGTTGTTGGTAATCGAGGGCGCGGGTCAGCCAAGATCGCCGTAGGAATTGGGCGTTGCCGTCTAAAGCGCAGAGCGCAACTGTTGAACAAAATCAGAAATAAACGCCACTCATTATTCTATTTTGTTAATCTTTGCTATTGGCTTTGTCTAATTGTCTAAACGCTGTCAAAATTAATTCAAGCTCATAGATAAAAGTGGGATAGTAGACCAAGAAAAAAAATAGCCTTTGACATTTTTTTAAGGAACAGCTGTATTTCTCTATGGCCTTACTTTGCTCCAATAACAGGTCGATTAACTGGAAACCGTTCAAGGCAATGTATTCCGCTTCTCTGTAAGCTTTCTCGCAGAACTTGATCCTGTAGAGCTGGTCCTCGTGAGCGGAGAATATGGCACAGTTACGGCTAAGCCGAGCGTGTAGGATTAATAATAATCTGGAATCAAAATAAATTCATCATAAAAGAGGAGAGTCTGCCATTTGCCTGCCTACTCTGCCGATTCATGAAGGGTATAGGTTACGCCGTTTTTACGCAGAGCTCAAAGCGCGCGTTATTTGAACTTGGTAAGATTATATTTATAACTAGCTGCGCCCCGCGGTTTCACCTGTTATTTTACAGAAACCGAATATTTTTACGGGATAGCCTATGTGTTAATCCAGAGTGTAAGCTAACCTCCATACCAAATTTCATTCAAATCCGTTCAGCCGTTACTGAGATGAACGGGAACAAACACACTTACATACTTATCTACTTGCACACAAACTTTCGCATTTATAATATTAGTGTGATTAATCAGACGCAGACGGATTTGTATGTACGTGGAAGTCGTTTAGGTTTATCCCGATAAACGGCCGATTTTTAGAATAAAACGTGTATACGAGGCGCTGCATGTCGGTTTATAAACTCTCCTCTAAGAAGTATCTAGAGAAAACATGTTTATACCTCTATACTTACCATAGGTTTTAACTTACCTATGGGTTAACCAATAACCGAAATCAGTACCGTTTATAATAGATTTGTAACACTCGTTGGGCATTTCGCAACGCAAATTCATATCATCTGAAAGGTTTTCTTCTGTTTGCAACAAATATACTATGCATTTGTCTGAAAAAAAGGTTTCTGTTTTAACTTCAGCGCTCAAGTCTTTGCAATTTCTAGATAAAATGACTGTAGGACATTTGACTAGCCTTGCGGGTTAGTGGAAGGCTTTCGTCTTCTCGGTTTCGGTTATGGGTTCGATTGTCCCTGCCAGGACAAACATTTGTGTGATTAATGATTGAGGATGTTTGTTCTTTGTCTGGATGTTTATGTACGTATTTACAAAACACATGTGTATTTATGTGTATTCTATATTATCTGGTGATTATTTATCTGGTTCTCACAGTACAAGCCTTGCTTAGTTTGGATCTAGATGGCGCTGTGTGTGAAAAACGTCCACAAATATTTATTTACGCGTGCGACAATCTGGTCTCGCGCAAGTGGGGCCTATATACTAAGACAATATTGTGGTGCGTCGCGCACGTCGCGGAGGCAGGCGGACACGACGATGTCAGCGCTTGTTCACGCTTAGCTGGCGTGCGTATGAGTTCATGTTCACGTTGGACGCCAGGCGTTTGCGCGGGCGTGACCTATGACTTAAAAACCGCGAGCGAATCGCGCGCTCCGCCGCTAGTTCGACAAGAACACACGAACAATGCAAACGTTTGTTTATTTTTTTTTTATTTATTCGCCCATTTCTGGGCAGGCTAAAGCCGTTAAGGCCATAGCGCCTTGTCTTCCGTATTTTTTTTCCCTATTTTTTTTTGCCTCAGTAAAGTGGTAGAGACTTTACTAGAAGCTACTATGGAGTTTTGGAAACAACATGAAAAGTCACATTTCACGATATTATACTATTCACCAACACTCGTACACTTTCACGAACATCCACCATTTTTTATGCGTTAACACTCGATATAACACAAGAATAGGAAAATAATACAATAGCGCGACTTGACTTCTTCATGATCCCGCCAAAACTCCATGCAAACGTTTGCGTATCAAACGTTTGCATGGAGTTTTGGCGGGCGAGCGACAGTTGCGTGCTTGCCTGCTATTTCCATCGCATCGGCGGTTAGCGCGTATATACGGAACGCACGTCGCAGGCCTTGGGTTCAAATCCCAACAAAGAGCTACCGGTGAATAGAATGAAAAAATCTTGAGGAAACGATACCAAGATAGTACTTAGAGTAATTTATTGTACTCGGTAACTAGGCTGGCCGGCCAAGCAATCTATGGTGAGTTCCCTCGCCTCACTTGGGAGCCAGTTCCCATTCCAGGTTCGGTGTGTTTACCATCTTCGAAAACACCATCACTTAACATCAGGTAAGTTAGAGAGTACCACTACTACTAATGTAACCCATCATTATCTTCTCCTTCATTGCACACCCCGTCTTCTACCTCTTCATCCTAAGGTTGTCTGGAAGAGATCGCTTTCAGCGATAAGGTCGCCAGTTTTTACACTAGTTCCTCTTTTTAAATGTTGGGTGGACAATAAAGAGTTTATCTATCTATATACTATGTTCCTTGATTTGTAGTCAAACACGTACCATGTCAAAATAAAAAAAATGCCCTAAAAAAATTAGTGTTATAAAATTAAAATTAGTAAGTATTAGGATTCACCCACTAAACAGGTTTTGCGCTGGAGTTCCTTTGTCCAGGTTTTCAACAGTCCCCTGATATGTTTTCCAATTAGGATACTCGCCGTGTGCGTAAGTTTTAGTTAGCAAGTTAAAATTCAGCTTTTGCACCCGCTTGGACCATGACGTGGCGTTGGAGGCTAGAGCAGAAACTAAAAATAAATGAATTAGCATATTTTTGTATTGGTTATGTACCAAAAAAGTCAATGCAGTATACAAGTAATTACTTGTGAATAATTATTCAAATACAATTTTTACCTAACTGCCATAGAATTAGGGTGGGTACTTAATATTTTTGTGTAACTTGTGTATACGAATGTATGACGTTTTACAGCAGCAAGCAGCCGGGTTAAGAAGGATTATACCCACTTCCCCGAGCCCAAGGGTCCCTCTAGATTTAGTAGGCTCTTACTACAGGCGGAGCATACCGATACCGATGCCGTATTCTAGTGTCCAGGCATCCTTATGTGTGTCGCGGTTCTGAAATACTGAAGCTCAAAGAAGCAAATTACATTAGCTATCTTTGATCTCCAATATCTAAGAAACGTGATACATTGGAATATTGGTGTACTGAATATTTTTTGTTTGTATTGAAGTCTTTTTTCTATTTAAAAGATTGTATCAGTTTCTGCGATTATTTTATATTGCGGACTTGCAGCGGGCTTATCCTCTAACTTTGAAACGTTCGTGATTCTGATTGCGAGAGCATGCCATCTCGCTCGTACCAACATAGTCGCACTATGCGCGGTCCCGCTCGCGCAACTCTCGCTATCGCTTTCAGAGTTACGGGATAAGCCCACAGGTATGTCATGTTCCCTACTAAAATGTCAGAACGCCTTTCAGCATGTTGTCTCACACTAAAATTATAAATGCGAAAGTTTGTGTGTAAGTATGTACGTGTGTTTGTTCCCGTTCAACTCTGTAACGGCCGAACGGATTTGAATGAAATTTGGTATGGAGGTAGCTTATACCCTGGATAATTGCGCAGCTAGTTCTCTGAATAAAACGACGGGACACAAACGGACAGAATGACACGGCGATGCTTTAAGGGTTCAGATAGGTATTGGGAAATACATCCTTTGTTGAAGTATAAAAGTTAGTAGTAGTGGCTAAAAAAATACTTTACTTAGTGCACAACTGTACCCAAAACTGTATGTGAGAAATACAATTATTTATTTTGATTTTAATAAGACGTGGAATAAAAGCGAATTTTCCAAAGTTTATCAACGAAGAATAATTCGTAGAACAGAACGTAAAGATTTAAAATTCTGTACTTACGGAGTTTATTCAGTTTACCGCCCTTTGAAGATTTGTTGAATTCGTTCTGTAACTTGTTACTTCGGATCAACAATTTTTCTAAGTCAATTCGTATAACATCTGGGATATCATCGTCCATTACAAACGGCACCAAATTGACTAAAACATCCCTACTAATATTAGAATATAAATCTGAAATGGCGTTTCTTGGTTTGTTTGTTCGTATTTCTACACAGCAACAGAGAGCAATTTTTTACGCAACTGCCCAATGAGAAGAGTAAAGTTTTTTGGTATGTTTGTAAGTATGTATGTTTAAAGTCCTTAAAGTCTCGACGGATTCTAAATAAGGTATCGTTCGATTCCTCTTTACATCCGGACTGTCATAGGCTACATTCTGCAGTCGGTTAATATTACTTGTTAGGTACATGCAAGAAGCTTGTACAATCTTCTTGGGTACATGGGTATTGCTCAAGAGCCGGAAAGAGACATAATTTTCTTTTTATCCCGGAAAAATATACCTACGGTGCATAAAGAATTTTCCACGCAGGTGAAACCGCGGGGCGCAGTTTTCAATAAATTTACCAGAGCGTGTCGAGACTGGGTTATGATAGGGTTCCGTAGACATGTTCCCAAAATCCTAAATAAAGCACAACATAGGTCAAATTTTAGAACCATGTCATCTCAACATAATATACCTATTTTTTAATGATATTTTAACATGAAAAACTACCAGAAAAAAGCGAACCCTAATAAAATAGAGAAAAAAAAAAATAACTTACATTTTATTTATATATTAATTTAGAATAAAACATACCGTTCAAGAGAAATAGTCCGTGTACTAAATTTATTGTAAACAATTCTTTATATTGTTCACAACACTCAATAACACGGTTCAACAGAGGTATATATACCATCAAATCTATAAATGACGGTGAGTCATTTTTTACTATTTTGATACTTTCGGCTTTTATGTAGGTATTTTCATATGATGCCTTAACTGGGTAGGAAAATATAAAAATGAATAGAAACACATATTTTAAATTAAAAACAATCGGCATATTTGCTTTGTGTCTACATGAGTGTTGGTATTACGGCCGAATGTTTCGGTTTGTAAATCCGAATAAAAGCCGTTGTTTTTTCTGCTGATCTCTAAACTTTTATTGCCTACGATAAGATTAATAAATACGTTCTTTCGGTGGGGCATGGAATTACTATAACCAAAGAAAATCTACACGACAAGAATAACAATCTCATACAAAAAAGTGTACCCTAACTAGATGGCGCTTACGTATTTAGTCAGCTAATGTCCAATCGAATCTTATTTAGTAATATATGTTTTTCTGGTTCAGTAATATAGTATTGCACGGCGGAAAAACATGATTACAAGACATTTTCTTGGTAAAAAATCATTGAAAGGACTTTTTATTTGACTCTAGGGATGGAATTTCGCAAAATCCCGTGTTATAATGGGAAAATTAAATAAATTAATTGTTATGATTAATTAATTCTATTAATTAATAATTTTCTTAATTGTTATTGTTTTAATTAATAATTACTTAGTTTAATTTTGGAGAAATAAATTTAATAAAATAAAAATGTGTTTTTTTCTGTGCATTGATTCCTAGAAAAATGCTTTTTTTTTCTTATATATACATAATTACAGATTCATAATTTAGCTAAGTACTCATATAAATTACATTACTTATTCATGCACGGTACATAGTTTGGAATTGAATTGAATACGATACAATATAACTTACATGTGATTAATTGGATTTTTAATGAGTTGATTTTAATTTCTTATCTTTTGTATGTTTTGCCTTTTGCACCTGCTGCAGAGGTCATATAAATAGATAAGAAACATTTGTTTGGTAGCATTCATCCTACTTTACTCACTTCTAACAATGACTTAATGACAATTTGTTTCTGGTGTGCCAAACTCTTAATTCACAATACATCCCATGCGTCATGTCAGTGCAGGACTTACCCCCGAATACTGAAATGTTTGTCAACTTTGATGACAGATTAAGTCTATTGCTGTCTTTATCATTTGCTTAGTGCCAGGCAAAGGCAGTATTAGAATTAAACTGTCGTCAAAGTTAACAAACGTTTCAGTATTCGGGGGTTATCCCCCATCACATATAGAATCAGAATTCCTGCTCATGTTAGTTTTAATGAAATGAATATCAAAAGTTTTAAAAAACTCACAGCAGAAACATCTAATGATTTTTGAAACTAAGCTAGATGTTTTGCGAATGCGAGTTTCAAATCTCTTTGTTATTCATCCTGCCTGAATTCTTATTCTATTTAAATAGGAAACAAAATTTCATGTTTTATTTATAATTTAAGATAAATTTAGCATAATATTTCCATAGCGTAAGCAAATCACATTTAAACATATTATTCTCTGTTTCCCATATTTTATCACGATGTCCTGACAGCATGTATAGGTGCTTGTTTAATGAATGTATCAAGTTTATTTTTAAACAGTTCACTAGTGATGGGCTCGCCGATGCCACAGAGTGGGTTTCTCACAGCATACTTTACGTAAATCTCGCCATAGATTTTTTTGAGTAGTTCTCTGACTCCTTGTGCCTGGTTGTCGGTACTCATGACGAATTTCAGTCCCGATGGTGTTTCCAGGCAATGTAGAGTGTATTTCGATGTCTTGTAGTGCATGAATCCGTCTTTAGGATCGAGTGGTGATATTTTGGCGACAAATGACTTGATGGAGAACAGCATACCATACATCAGCTTACCTTCCTGGAAAAATTGTGCAGTCATAATAATATACGTTTGCAATATGAGAAATAGGAAAAGAATGGCTAGTTAAGTGGAATACCGTGAAACGCTTATAGAAATTAGCATAATTGGTGGAATAAATGAAGGAAAAATACAAAGCACCAAAGAAAAGTCATAAAATAAGTATAATACTTACTTCTTCTCTCGACATTCCCGCTTGCTTCGATCTATTCCATTCTCCGTAGTACAAGAGCGTGCCATACCGGTCAAAAATATATAAATTGTGAATCGTCATAGCGGTTTTCACAATAAAACAATAATATAATGAATTCAAACAATTTGTTGCAACCAGTGTTGTTCCAAGTCGATTTTGGGATTTTTGGGGCTGCCGTATCTAGACCTAAAAATTGCCGTATATTGTGACAAAATCAAAAAAATTGCTGTATGTTCAAAATTTTCATTAATTGGTGTACAAAATTATGATTCTTAGCTTTTTTTTACTGGTCTCCATATAGATTTTGAATTGTGGTTAGACGTTAAGTCTCATTTTCACTTGAAAATGGTAACTCTTCTTCTCTTATCTTCCTCAGTATCGACATTTTCACCCTTTGATTTTCAAATTTTTCTGAAGTAACACCCACTGAGGTCGATGAGGTCTCACTCATCGTAACACCTCTAAGCTCAGTGAAACGATGTAACCACAAACCATTTATTAGTCCAACATCTCAAGTTTGTATTCATAGAGAGCGTATTCGTATTCATGTTTTTGAACGGGGAATTCCGGGAACTCGGTACGTTACGTAACACGAAAAATTAGTAATGGCAGTTTTTGATAACTCTTTCGTGGATTGCCGTATATTTCATACAAATATTATACGCCTTTGGAAGTGCTGCCGTATGCCGTATATTTGAAGCACAGCGTGCCTAAAAGCCGTATAATACGGCAATTGCCGTATGTAGAACAACACTGGTTGCAACTCGACTATTTTTCATTAGTCACTGCGTTCTAAAACTCAGACAGTGAAGAAAAAAAAGTTTTGAAAAAAGAGAAAAGTTTCAAAGAAAAAAAAAACCAATCTTATCGCTCAGTTTGTCTATAAATGGCCTGACCTGACATCGTGTGAAAGGGACAGGTAGATTTGAATTTCACGGGAGCAAAACAAGTGGCAAGTGAAAGTGGCTATACACGACCAGTGTATAGCCACTGTTCTGACATCGAGTACGGTTTAAAATGCGCTCACAGTGCAAACACCACAAACACTGCTAACGATCGGTTTAAATTGTTAGTACGCTTACAGCGCGCCAACAAATTAAACCGATCATGAGCGCGCTTATGTCAGATGGTTTCATTTTTCAGGTTATTTGTCTCAGCGTCTAATAATTTGATAGCACAGTTTCATTTCTATCTTCACAGAAGACTGGCCTGCATTCAATCCATTTTTTTCTAGAAAAAAAACAGATAATAACGGAATTCACAGATGACAATTTGAATTTGACATTAGCGCACACAGTGCACTACCTCATTCTTGTGAGCACCGTGAGCACGCTATAATGACGTCACTCATGACGTCATGTGTCTGACAGGAGCCTATAAATGCGCATCTTAAACCGACTGTTTGCACGCTGACAGTGCAAATGGTAACTATGTGCACATTTTAAACCACACTCATCGTGTGAAAGAAATGGCTATAATATATAGTTTCTGGGGAACGAAAGTGAGGTGGTGTGTATTTGGTTCACCTTAGTAGTTTCTTTCTTTTGCTCCGGTGAAATTCAAGTCTAGCTGTCCCTTTCGCACGATGTCGGGTCATGTAAGGGCCTCGCTACATGGCCTGACCTGACATCGTGTGATAGAGATAGCTATATATAAGTTTCTGGGGGAGCGAAAGGGAGAAGCTATAACTTTTTTAGTTAGTTTCTTTTGCTCCCGTGAAATTCAAGTCTAGCTGTCCCTTTCACACGGTGTCAGGTCAGGCCATGTAGCGAGGCCATAATACATTACATTCCATGTCCATGCTTTGCTTTTGCTTGTTCTCTTGAAAAAAAGTTGAACTTCAACCATGGTGTAATATTTGTAAAATTATTGGAATACCACTGTTAAGATACAGTAAATACAAATACTAAGTCAATAAATTGTCTTTTGCAGTTATCCAGTATGTTGCTATTTTAAATCAGCTTGAAAGCGATGATACTATTCAAACACCCAATGTTTTAAGGTTATAATTATCTAACTGGTGTTTTAGGCATAAATAAATCGATACAGAATGGATGAATACACAAGAGAACCGTGCCCGTGGCGAATTCTTGATGATTCTGGTGGAGCTTTTATCATGGGAGCCATTGGAGGAGGCATCTTTCATTCTATCAAAGGATTTAGGAATGCACCAGTTGGGTTCAGCAGAAAAATGGTGTGTATTTGGTTAACCTTCAGTAATTTTCGTATTTCGTGTAATTTTTAACATTTTTAACTTGAGTTCAGATATTACCGTAAAGCCTTCAAAAACAAGATCTTTATTACAATGGTACTAGATACGTAAAGGTGTGTCAGTAGTAACATCAGTGGTACTTCTGATATAAAAGGAACTAAACATTGTTTCATGCGTTTATTTCATAGTGCGAACTTTAATCTAGTAACTTCTATAGATGATTCTATAAACAAACACTTTATTTTGTAGCTTGGCAGTCTAGCAGCAGTAAAGGAACGTTCACCAATCACTGGTGGCAACTTCGCAGTATGGGGAGGCATGTTTTCAACCATCGACTGTTCCTTAGTATACCTGAGACAAAAGGAAGACCCCTGGAATTCTATAATGAGTGGCGCCCTCACTGGAGGCATTCTCGCTGCTAGAAATGGTTAATATCTTTTGTCCTTTCAATTTCTTAAATTACACCAACAGATGAGCCTGACAGGAATGGAATGCACAGGCATGCGGGCATATTCAAGGAGAGAATCTCCTTTTTGCATGTTCCTCTGGAATATTATTGATGTTTAATATTTATGATATAACCAAACCGTTTTTTTAAAGGCTTTATTATTATTTAGCCATGATTGTTCCACTGCTGGATGAATACATTACAGCTTTGCATTGTGGGCCAGCCGTTGCAGTAAGCCTAAAGTCATTCTACTCTCATTTTGAGCTACAGTTGTAGGACAGCTGATAAGTATATTTTTAAAATTTTTCAGGTGTACCAGCCATGGCGGGCAGCGCTCTTGTGGGAGGCATCCTCCTCGCCCTGATAGAAGGCATCGGCATCATGTTCACGCGTCTCACATCTGAGCAGTTCAAGCCACAGCCGATCTTTGAAGACCCTTCCGTGCTCGGGCAAACCCAGGGACAGAACCCCACCTTCCAATAGGCATAAGATCATTTATGATTTATAGGATTGTACAGTTTTAACAAAACTTGAATTAATATTTATTTTTATTATGTTGATAGAATTTTATTTTTAAAATGAAAGAATTTAGATATGCTTATTCAGGTTCTATCTTGAAATTTTCGTCATTTGCAGGAGTTTGTAAAACATTTTAAACCTAGCTTGTTTACGTTTCCGAACTGTAAAAGTAAACAAATCATGACAAAACATTTAGCGCTATTACTAATCCACTGTACAATCCGAGTTATCTTGCCATACGGCATCATGGACATCGTAATGTACCTTATAAAACCAAATTAGTAAAATTGAATTTACCTGTGACATTTCAGTGGGTGTTTGCATCTGTGATATTCTCAGTCCTGTACTGATCGCTGCAGCCACTTTATAATAACTAAACTAGAGATAGCACTTAAGAATTGTGCAGTTATTTGATTTGACCAACATTGTACATGAAAAGTAGGTGATGAGCGTATCTCAGCTGATTGGAGTGTACAATCTCTATCTACATAATAATATGTGAGTGATGCACTGCAAGTTAATGTTCAAAGCTCAATAAAATACAATTGATCAAAAAATTATTCTAGTTATATATTTCACAGAAGATTGCTTACAAATGTTGCGTTCAACTTAATATTTGTTCCCCATGAGTTGACTGTGACTGTGTTCGAGTTGCACTTGTGTCTGATGTGAATGTTCTAAGGTTTATATCCCATCTTTAGACTCTCCTAAACTACACATGATTTGAGCACTATGTAGATAAAGCTTGTAGGTAATGTTTTGTGAACTATGGTGAAAAATACAATGGTTTTCTTTTTCTTTATTGGTTTTATTTTGTGACAAAGTTAACCTAAATATTAATAATATATACTTGCCGAGAAATTAACTGCATAAAGTATGAGTTATTAAAAATTACATATTTCTAGACCTATTTACCGATTTAAAATAATTAATAGAAATTGATTAGGATAAGGTTCTCAGATGCAGCACTGCAGGTGTATCATGTTCAATTATTAGAAAACTGATAATTATATGAAATGCTTATTTCTATGAGATTTGATAAGTTCACCAAATTATTATAGATAGACAATGATGTACTATATCAAAAAAAAATGAACTTTACTTGTTACATACTCTCATCAAAATTTATGGGAATTTAGAATTGTTTCCAAATGTCTAATGGGGGGTCAAGGGGGTTCTTACTGTCTGCAGCTCTATAGCTTTTTTTATATTACTGAACAATGTTTGTATAAATGTATGTTAAGGTCAAGACTTGCAACTCAGTTTTAGACCAATTCCCCTTGTTCAATTGAGTTGAAACTTTGCATGCCTGTCAACTTCCGATGACAATACAATATTATAAGAGAGAACTGATCTGATGATGGAGACGTAAGGTGAAAAACCAAACTCCTCAGTAATTTAACAGTAGATTGATGGAGTTCAGACTAATTTTGATCAGCTTGCAGTACCAATGATGGATTTTATAAAAGCTCGTCTAGAAAAATATTTTTCCAATAGAACTTATTTCTTTGTATTGTGAATTAATGATACAACAAAAGACATGTTTTTTTTATCTTTTTGAAAGATCTTGCTCATGTAGTTTCATAGTATCGAAACAAAAGAACAGGGGATGGAAAGAAGAGCCTCAGTCAGCTTGGAGACTTCTAAATAAGCATTCATAGTGCTTGAGTAAACATTAAACCCAAAGCATTGCATATTAGCATGGTGATGGTTTATAGTAGGTAGTTTTTACATTTTAAATTGATCACTCACTCCAGTCAATTCTTATCATATTTCCACTGCCTCACTTCTAAATTACTTCCAAAGTTTTCGGTAATAATATTAACACGCTAACTAGTTTGTAAGTTAGCCGGTTTGTTGACTGCAGCTTCGTCGCCCATTTTTCGTATTTCCTGGATCACAAACGCCAGCACGTCCGGTTTGACTCCCAGCTCACACAGCCTGATGCAGATGGACAGTGAGTCAGCATCGAGCCCGGTGCTCAGCAGTTGTGATATCTGGTAAATCTGCTGGAAAGCCTCGCGAGCTTGACCAACTTGTGCAGTCTTTTCCGATGTCATTGTTGATTGGGTTTAGCAGTTTATTTCGATAATGAGGTGTTGGTACAGAGACGATGAGCTGATAATAATCTAGTGGAAGGCAAGTTTTGGTTTTACTTGTAATTTTCAATTTAAATAAAAGGAATAATAACGCATTTTTTTGTACAATTTTTCTCAACAAAACGAAAATCAGACTGACATCACTGACAGTGACAGCCGACGACAAATGACAATCGAAAAACATGTCTTATTTGTTATACTTTTGGCTAGACACAGTGTATCAGCCAGTGCCAAGTTTTATTCTTACCGAGTAAAGCATAGAATTTTACGATAAAAATAAGTTTCACTCATAGTCTAAGTCAACAATTTCAATACTGTGCAGTCCAAGTTATGCTTCAGTAAAGTGCTTTACTGGAAGCTTGTACGGAGTTTTGGAAATAACACGAAAAGTCACGTTTCACGATATTACTATTAGTAGTCACGGGATATCTACCACGATTTTTATTTAAGTTGAGTTCCCGATATTATACTATTCATGCAACTCATGCATAATGCTTAATGACAAAATCAACATTTCTACACTTATTACACTCGAAATAACACAAGTTTTGGAAAATAGTACAATGACGCGACATGACTTCTTTACGTTCCCGCCAAAACTCCGATTTTTGATCTAACATTGCTGATTTTTTTTCCCTTAGGTATATTTTAGCACCAGAGCTAAATTTAATTAAATTTAAATTGTGTCAATTTTTTATTATTTCAACTGTAGGCTTGGTCATAGTCTACAAGCAATGTAAGCCTCGATGAAGTCCAAGTCATGCTCCAGCAAACTGGTGGAGACTTGACTTTAGTCAGTACGTAGATTTTAGAGATTTCTATGGAATTTTGGAAACAACATAAAAAATCACGTTTCACATTTAATTCACCACCACGTTCATGAATACATAATGTGTAAACAGTTTTTGGTGCCAAAAACGGTTTATATCATAGTAAAGTTGTTTCAATTACTGTTTACACATCATCGAAATCTAGTGACTTAGGTACTAGGGACAAAGAACGTGGCGTGACTGAAGTGACTAGTAGGTAGATACGCGTAGTATATGCGTAGTATCATAAATTATTATAAAAGAGGTCGATACTCAGATTTAAAAAACCGCACAAGTCGATGTCACAGTGTCACACACGGTTTACATCTTAGACGAAGCGTTTACATGCATCACGACGTTTATTGTTTACTCGGGGCCAATGTCACGCCACCAACAACGGCGGCGGCGCGGCGCAGCGCTATCAAGATAGCGGTTTGGCTACAGTTACAAACAATGTATTACTATGTCCCTTTGTTATGGCTGACGTATATTCACTGTAATGGTATACCTAATTAGATTGTTTTACTCGCTTTCAAAGGACATTTTACAGTTTCACAGTTATGTTTAATTGCTTTTCATAAGGCAGTTATTGTGACAATATTTCATAGTGGATAATTCTTGGTATCTTTGTTCCATAAGTACTCAGTTTCTGAATATTTGCTCATTCGTGGCCCGATGATAAAATAATTAAAACATGTAAAAACATGTTGGGCAATCGTATACAAATTTAATAATAACAATATTTATACCTACCATGAGAATCTCAAGTTGAGTTAATCATTTGATCCTAAGAGCTTGACACATTTTATTTTTTGTGTTAAGGGTCGTTATGCGGCCCATTAGTCATGCGATTTATACGGCAGTCAGGACTGCCGATTGTTACTTTAACTTTTTTACAGGACTGCCGCTTGAAATTCACGCGGGAAACTTTAGTAAATATCTCTAAACGCTACGGAGGTATTTTCTATTAATAAAACTCCACGTCTGCACTCCCGAAATAGATGCGTCTTGGAGTTTAGTGCGTGGATACGTCGAACAGTGGTAGTGAGTGTGCGCTGTGCATCAAAAAATAATTTGAACTTCTTTTTGGAATACACATGGTGAGAGCAACTTTTTCAAATTTTCCGTGTTTTTTTTATTTTTTTGTGAAACACGTCAAAAATATGTTAAATTATTTATATTTCATTTATGGAGAAATTATTAAACGTTTGTGGAAGCGCGAAGGGAAATTCAGAAAACTTAGGAATGAGATCCATCTGGACTCGCGTACAAAGTTCTGAACATCAACTTAAAAATAAATTCTTCACGTTTCATCCGTTCTCTTCATTAGAAGACTACGAGGTATCTGCCCTGTTTTCGTTATGTAGCTACCTATCTAATATAATATTGTATATATTCTTTAGAACGCAGTTTTAAAGTGACTCTACAAAGGAAGGTATTATATTTCACTTGTAATAGATACCTTTTTTTTTGCGAGGGGGAAATCTTCGTAAGATACCCGAATGCTATGGGGTGCAGCCGGGTTATGTGGGATTATACCCACTAAAACCTACCCCGGTGGCCTGCCTTGACCGAGGGCTCCGGGATCTCCAAGAGAACGCACCGGAGCCCTCAGCTCCTCCCAGGACAGCTAGCAGCTGTCCTGAGACGTCTAAGCTTACGACAGCGTCCGCCACTCGACGCTGTCTTCCTCACCGGGCTCGCTTCGGTAGATGGTTGTTAGAACCCCACCTCTAACCACCTCCGAGCCCAGAGGTCTGACGTGTTCTTCGTTGCTGAAGGTCGTTTGATCGATCGCAGATAGATCGAGCGAACATTGATCGCTCTCTAGGCTAAGCTCCTCCACTTCGTCCTTTCTGCTACAGACTTTATGACCTCAGTAGTCAGTATCTATATATTTTTTAAATTGTAGGCAGTATTCTAGTAGATTGATAATTATACATCACTAGATAATTCGACTACTCAGTGACGAGACGAGCAATTCGCTCACCTGATGTTAAGCGTCACACTCGCCCATAACAGTTCAGTGCCATCCAGAATTTTGAACTTCAACAGTTCAATACTATGCGCGGCAATGCACTGCGCTCGTCACCCTGATGTTAGATGTTAAATCTCTGTATGCCCAATGATTACGCTGGAAACATTGCCCTTCAACACGGAACACAGTAATGCTTGCACACTACTGCTTGGCGGTTGAATAACTGGCAACGGCGTGGTACTTCCCCAGGCGGACTCTGCAAGAGAGCCCTACCACTACAAAAAGTATTTCATCTACTGTAATAAAATCTGTTTAAAAATAAATACGATTAAAGACAAAGGATATTTCAGATTGAAATCGTCGAATGCATGACGGCGTGCATGTAAACGTGTACTTATTAATAGAATTTGCGATTTTCGGCACATATGTTTGTAAATACAAAATGTAATGTTCTGGAAGCCAGACAAAGTCAAAAGAGCTAAAACAATTTCCCGCGGTTGTAAGTAGTAATTTGTTTTGCGGCTGTGACTGTTATTTCCCGCGGGTATTTCCACTAATAGGGAAGGTTATCTAGGACGTTGGTTAACATTGTGTCAAAAGTATTTATATGTATAGGGTGAGACCTGGATTTTTAGAGTTAGTATAAACCAAAATAGTAAGGAACAGTAATGGTGAGACTTCGGTGTCTGTCTAATCGTCTGTATGTCAAAACTTTTGCTAAAAGTACCGATCTGAATTGGAGGGGCGGGACATAATCGCATTGTGGTAATTAGGTCAAGTGGATTGAAAGGCCTGAAGTTATTTTATTTAAGACCTCTAACAAACGTGACACTGACAACCACAGACCGCAGACCAATGTGAGAAAATAAGAGAAGACTATATTTCTCTGTCTTTCTCTCTCCTCTCGGTAGTTCGACCGCGGTCGGCTCTACCAAGTTATCACGTGTGTTAGCACTGAGACTGATTAAATTTTACTCAGCCAACAATATAAGTAGTATTATAGTCATCAATTTAAACAAAATTGTGTTGGTGATTTTGATTTCAATCGTTTTTTTTTAATTAAAAAAAGGGGCAAAATGCGCGTCAATAACTACAGTGCAGTAAGGGATACACTACCGCGATACTCTTCTGGTTCTCCGATCAAAGTTCCGAATGGTAGGGGGCGGGAAGATGTGGTAGAAGTGGAACTCCACTTTTATCTGTGAGTGGAACAAACCGGCCGGTTTTTAGGACTACAAGTATTACATACCCCGAGGTAGTATTAGGTATTATATATTATGTTCTGTGCCCAGACTGAAAACGTAGCTCTATTGCGTCCGAGTATGTATGTCACAGGTCAACAAGCTCGTCAAGTTGCAGTTTTTAGACCCTTTTGTTTTTGTTATGGATCGATCTCAAAAATGAAACAAGCTTGAAATTTTGGAATATTCTAGGTACAATATAACTTTACTATACACCAAAAAGACAATTAAACTTAAAAAAATAACAATAATATTCTAAAAAAAGAAGGTAGTATAATGGGCAACCTTATCGCCTAAAGCGATTTCTTCCAAACAACCTTTGGATGGTCAGAATTATGACTTGTAAACTACGGTCGGTGGTGTAGATACATAAACAAAATAAAATACATATAAAATATATACATAATATACATATATACATAAACTATATTATGTGACATAAAATATCCTGTGCTATAGTATCAACTACTACCGTCCAAGCGCGTGTCGGTCTCCCGCTAACGAACTTGGCCGTTTTTCTCTTTCTTCAAACGTAGTAAAAGCGCGTGATTAGAAGCAACTTTACTCTTTCGGGCAGTCGGATAAATAGTGCCATGTCGCACTGTAATTATTATGTATAATCTACCTATTGCCGTCGTATAATAAGTACGTATCTAAGTTATGAAGGTTCTAAAGTACCTAAAAGTTTTTAGCATACCGTAAAATTCATATTATTATAATTTTAATGAAATTGTATGAGATGGTGGCATTTTGTAAAACGTCAGGTAAACCTCTTGAGAGGAAAAGTTTTTACATTGACATGAAGGGCTTTGCAAATAGAGCTCATTATTATGTTTCTATCAAAGTTTTACTTGGCTTGGCTACCCGGAGCCCGGGAGCCCGGGAGCCCGGGGGAAAACACTTGGTTTGCAAAAGCTTCGTTCAAAAGGCATTGTAATGTTGTTTTACTTATTCAGACGTTTTTGATGTGCGAGTTTTTAAATTCAGAAATAATCGTGTGCATTATAAATATAAACTAGTTTCTTGGCCATTGATCTATTATGTAGCTAGACTGCTACTTACTTGAAGCGATATCGAAGTTGGCATACATCTATCTATATATATAAAACAAGCCCTTTTTTTTAGGAATCAACGCACAGACCACAGCGCTCATGAACTCTAAGAACTGATTTCGCGAAATTCCACATCTAAAGGGGTAAAAATATTCATCTGTGGGTAAAATGGACATAGATGTATGTGAAGTTTTTTTTTCTTCGTGCAAAGCAAATTAAACTCAATTTGTATAATTAACTTATTAAGCATAAAAATAAGGAAAAGGATTTCTCGATAATTGAATCGATTGAATGTAGCCTATGCGAGCGAAGCCGCTTGGGTAAGCCAGTAATACATATATATACATCGCAATGTCCCATTTAATTATGGTCACTTTGCAAAACTTCAGTCAGTGACTTCGCTAGAATAACACCATATTCGCATGAATATTTGCGGGATATTTACTTCGAGGCAACTCGGACATACATTTATGCAAATAATACAATACCTCGTGGGATATTCGTCTATGATGAAAAGCAGATAATAAAGCAGGAACTTTTTTCGGAATAAATTTTATATTCAACAAAATTCAGTGAAACGATCTGTTTCAGGCTGATCAAGTCCAAACAGCACAGTCTGGCGGCGGTGAAGGAGCGCAGCCGCCACCTCAGCCAGATCTAAAAAAAGAAAACTTTGAACAAACAAAAGAAGAAAAAACAGAAACACCAACAGAAATACAACCAGAAATATTAAAAGCTGTAAGCCCAGATGCCCAACCGAACCCTGCAGAAGTAAAACCAGAATCACCAAAGGAAGTCAAATCAGAGGAAGTGAAGCAAGATGCAGTAGTGCCAGAAACGAAGGTCGGAGCGACAACTGAGGAATCAAAACAGACTACTGTTGCAGCAAATATGGAGGCAACTGGAGGGGAAAATAATGCTTTAGCTCCCAATGACCAAGTAAGTAGTCTACATAGATCAATTAAGGGGAAAAGACACTATTATATTTCGACTAAAAAAGGGTGACCACATAATATTTCCAATTGGTTTATGTAAATATTTTTATTTTGCAGGGAGATTGGCAGCAAAGAGAATCGGAGCTTTTAAAGAAGATTGACGAACTAGAAAAAGTCAAAATAGAACGAACACAAGACAGCCTGCTTCTGGAATTGAAGGTTTGTTCATTTTAAAATGCAATCATAAGATGTACGTAGGTAATAATGTGTCTACTCAAAATAAGATGCAAAATAAATAATTCAACGTTTACTTTGATGTAGGTCTCTAACATATTCACAAAATCTATAATATGTCTGAAAACGTGCACAAAAGTCAATTAATCCATAAATTGGCATTATATTTGCAGGTGCGTGAAGAAGAAATAGATCTCCTCAAAGCGAGAGTAAAGAATCTAGAAACGGAACTTCAAGCAGCACTGTCTAAGCCCAGCGGGAAAAACCACGAGATGATTGAAAACATCAAACAACAACATGAAGAGGTACATAATTATTTCTTAACTGTCAATATTAAAAAAATAACTAATAAAACACTGGTACTATAGTAGGTACTGTTGACTGGATACCCTCTAGGTACCTAGATCTGTTCTGTCCATATTGATATGCTACAAAATTCATAATAAGTATCCGTCCTACAATTTTTCCATTTCATCCAGCCGACGGATTTCTTATCTTAGTCTTCTCACCAGCCACTGGCTTAATATTATTATACATTATAGAACAATAAAATTATATGCAGTCCAATATGATATTCCTCGTTATCATCGCGTCTTTTTTTTTTGTATGTTGTCTGTTTCGTCCTCTGAAATGAACAGAGACTTTGTACAGCGTACACACCTTGGTTTCTACCAATTCAATTTTTGTTTGCTGGTCAAATATATTGATGATCTTTGATCATTTTTTTCTTTCTTTTTTTTATATTTCTTTTTCTTCTTATCTTTATTTATATATTATTACAAAACGTTATCACCACTGCTGGACATAGGCCTCTCCCAAGGCACACCACTTAGCCCGATTTTCGGCTTTTAGCTCCCAACCACTGCCTGCAGTCTATGATATTATTATCCGTTACATTATCACTTATAATGAAATATTAAGATCTCTGCACACGTTCTTCAGGCTTGTTTTGACTTAAAATGATTTTTATTGTGCCTCATTTACTTGACAATTTGAGGATCTAACTTCAGAACCGTGTATAACGTTTCAGCTGCTGAGCAAAGCCCGCGGCATGATCTTTGATAAGACGAAGATGGTAAAGAACCAGGAGTTGCAGATAGAAGCGCTCAACTCGCAGGTTATATCGCTCAAGGACATCAACCAGATCACCAAAGATTTACTCGAGATTAGGAACTCGGAAATCAAAGCTATGGAGGTAAAGTTTAATATCGCATAGAAGTTTATCGTTGAGTCATGTTAGGTGTCTTCGGCATTTACGACAGCATCGCAAGCGCTTACTGCTTCATAAAAAGTGCCACATAACAGTAACATTTTATGTAAATTAAGGTTAAAATCTATTTCTCCCGCAGGATCGTCTGCAAGCGATGGAAGCGCGGTTTAAGACGGAGAAGGAGCGCTACGGGCTGGTGCTGGCGCGAGCTCAAACCTCCTCCAATATTAACGACGACCTGCGCAAGGAGTATGAGACGCAACTTGCGCTCTTCAAGGTACAACTACGAAACTTCAATATACGAGTAATCCAAATCATAGTATAACCGTTAGCATAGGCAGGTTAAGAGTAGTCACAGCCTTTGGCAGAAAATTTACAACACTACAACAAAACACCCATTAAAAACCATTACCCTGACTTCCCAAAATGAATTTAATATCTAATTGATGATTGATTACATATGTGTATTCCTTTTACGTCGATTTTTTACCTAGCTACAACTATGAGCTATACCGTACTAATGAAATAAATAATAAATAAATGAGACTAACTGTGCAACCTTCATTCATGTTACCACTACCCCATCTAAGCCACTAGAGCATTGAGCGGCCCAAATCTACGATACATGAAAGAGCTGGGATTGCTTGGTCAAGCTACTTAGGATACCACAACGTCGTCAGTGCAAGACTTGCCGCCTCCGATAATAAGCATAAGCAGTCCCTAGGAGCGTCTAAGGCCGTGATGCTGGTCCGACGCTTATCGAGATGAGACCCTTCAAGACGCTTTGCGTGAAGTGTCTATGAGGTTTTTGTGTAAACAGTCGTGAGTGACGACGATAACAATCCATAGATTTCTAATGCCAAAAATATCAGTTTTTCTGCTATATTGTGGCTCATAGCATAATGAACTGTTTAAAACAAGTCGGAGTCCTGTCCTATCACGTCAAAATTATTGTATTTTAGCCGTGGAATGTGCGACTAATTAATCTTTTATGATTACAGCAACTCAGAGAAAAGTACGATCAGAGAGTTCAAGCCTTAGTAGCGGAGAACGAAAGGCTCAAAGGGTCCAATCCTCAGCCAGCTAACGACGCAGGCGCCGGTACTTCAGGGTAAAAGGGAAATACGCATCGGGCATTAAAGTTCCAGATATTTTGTCATCCTTTGCCTACGATTGAGTATAACTGTAATTAATGAATGAAAGTTTTCTTTTTGTATTAAAAAGAGCACTTTTCACGAAGTTATTGCTTTGAAATCTGGATTCGGCTCAATCATGAACAAAAGCTGTTGTAAACATTGACATGAACTGTGTTTAAAGACTGTTACGAGTAGGTACCGATCCTTTTGTAAGATTTTGTAGATTTTTTATTTGTAATAAAATGATAATGTGTTTTAAAAGTTATTTATTTAAACTTTGCGAAACCACAAACTAACAACTCTTATGTATGTATGTATAATCATCATAGGTATCATCCATATTAGTCTCGGAGGAAGGAGTCCGTTACTCTAAGATATTATTATCATGATATGACCCGTCATTTCATTGTCCGCCATCGTTCGCGTCATGCGATGCGGTTCCCGCCATTATTTACGTTCCATTTGACGTGGCGCGTGTTGTCCTGTACAGAATTAATATCGTGCGTCCGCGATGATTAATAGCGTGAAATGAAACATTATTGTGTCCCCGAAATGTAAGCTTGTTTCATCGTTGCAAGATATTAATTTTGTAATTTTTGTCGACGTACGCGTAGGTAATATTTACTTATCGTAAATTTGATAACATTAAACATTTTATCTTTGATCTTATAACCCTAGCCGTATCGGGAAGCAAAGTTAAACGAAAGCCGTAAATTGTGATCGCTTTTTGAACTTTCTTTTTGAACGTAAAAATATAAAGTGCTAGCCGATATACTGCAGTGAAATATTTTCGTTTAGGGTTACGTTAATCCTCGATTACACTATCGCTTGGAACTACCCGTAGTGATATAAGAATTTTCTCTCTCGTGACACCACTGGTAGTGCAAAAGTAAAAATTGTTTATCCTGTGATACTACTCTAAAGCAAGTAGTGTCTTTTACAATAGTATTGCAGAGGAGTTTTGGCGGGAACGTGAAGAAATCATGTCGCGACATTTTATTATTTTCTAAAACTTGTGTTATTTCGAGTGCTAATGTGTAAAAACAGTGAATTTTTACTCGTTAAGTGTTCGTGAACATGCACGAGTGTTGGTGAATGGTATAATATCGTGAAACGTGAATTTTCGAGTTGTTTCCAAAACTCCATAGAAGGCTCTAGTAAAGTTTTCACCACTTTACTGGGGCATGACTTGGACTTGACCGTGACTTGCTTTGCTCGCTTTTGACTGTGACTATGACTTATTTGACAATATTCACCAAAACTTGAAAAAATATGAGTATACTTGACACTGGCAAATGCATAAGACTTGCGACGCCATAATCCTCTTAGGAGGAAAGAGAAAAAAAAAAAAAGTTTAGCAAACATGGATCATGATGCTTCGTCTAAGATTGCAAATGTCAGAAAGTTTCTTATAGCGACTTGGGAATGACATATCGTACTTAACTGAGAGTCAGTTCTAAGATTCAAATGTGAGGTCCATCACATACAGTTTTTATGTAACGATTATCAATTATTGGTGCAGTCGTCCACACCGAGGGTGTGGGTTCAAATCCCAATGATGAGTTCTTGCTTTCATCATCATCATCCACTACTGAAGACGCCCACTGCTGGCAAACAAAGGCCTCCCTAGGTTTTGCGTTACCGTAGATAAAATACAGACTTTGACTTTACTATTGTATACTCTACATTGTATAATTTCATTGGTAACCTAAAATTGCTTGTTAGTGTACTAGAATAATGAAATCTACCTCCATACCTAGGTACCTTACAACTTTACGAGATACCTAACCATTTCGCTGGTGACCAGGGTCATCACTTGGTATACTGGTTGTTCGGTAGGAGACGGATATATTTTAGGATATCATCATTATGGACAAATTTAATTGCAAAATTATTACTACGTATAGAGAAGACACCACATATCGCTACTGTGTTCCGTCCAAGTGCGGCAGCCCGGCAGCACTTCACTCAGATGAACGAAACGCGTAAGCGCCATCAAAATAACGGCGCTTTCGACATTTTAGTCTCGGGAAAAATACACATGAAAAGCGTTCTACCGCTGAGTATTTATACTGTCTGACAGAACGACTAATTATTGTTTCAGCGCTTCAGTGAACTTTAGTTTATTCCTAACAAAATGGAGCGTGACCTTTGCTAGGGATAGCTTTTCTATACGTAGTAACAATAGCTAAATGGGTACAAAGCCTGAATTTGCGGGAAAAAAACAGCCATAAATTTAATCGAGGTTGATTGATAACTTTCTATTGAACAGCAGATTTTTTCTAGCGAATTCAGGATTGGTCCCGTAGTAAAAGTTGTTCATAATGAGTACAATGATATCCTAGAATATGTTCGTCATCAAACCGAACATCTAGAACAGTAATACCAGTAATACTGATGAAAGTTCTTTGTACTCAAGCAAATAGTTGTTATGTAAGCCCACATGCTTTGATAGGACACGTCAACCCTACGACATGTGATAGCGATGACGAGGGTACGCGGAACCGCGGGTCAGGGTTAAGAACATTATTCGCCAAAAATTTATCATTTAGGCACACCCTAATATAATCTATGTGAGTATAAATATTATTTAAGCGTAAGATTGGTTTTTATTGCTTAAACTCCACCGTCCATCCTGAGACCACCTGGTGAACCGTGGTACGAGCATAGAGTGGAGTTTTAAGGGTTTTACAGGTAAGTACCTAGAATAACATTTTATATGCACAGCGAGGATGTGGTGCTCTGGAACCAAAATATAAGATTAAAAAAACAACATCCACCATTTTTACATAAGTACACAAGTTGCACAGTATTCGAACAGCCCCAGTAGCCGATGTCACCTCGCGCGACGCGCCGCGGCCCGCAGCGCCAGGCAAGACGAGGTATGACGAGGTAGGTATGATTTCGAAAATGTAGATGAGCTGGAAAATAGCTAGCTTGATATTTCCCGCAGGTCAAACTGTATAATTATATTAGAAACATACTGCTAAAGGTAGATAGCCAATTATTAACTTAATTTCACCCAAATCACAACTTCAAGGAGTTGCTCTAATAGATAGGCCCCGATGGAGTACGCGCCTATTAAGCAATCCAAGTGTGAATCAGATTCAACAGAGATTTCAAGTGGATCCTAACTAGGCAAAATAGTTTTAACAGTTGATTTAAAAGAAAGATTTGTTTAACCTAGCCTTTAACAAAGAAAAAAAGATACGAATACCTACACGAAACGAATTGCCTACAACTAGGAATCTCCGCCTAATTATTATCAGGTACCTTACTTGACCATAGGAGGGAGTTATCTTAGACTTACTATGCAGTATATACTCGTACCTAGGCACGTAGGCGGGTCGTGTGCTCGCCTAGAAAAAAAGTATAAAATAAAATAATAAATAACTAAATATCTGGGACATTATTGCACACACGGTCATCTGACCCCAAACTAAGCAAAGCTTGTAATATGGCTGCCAGAGACTGATATACGTACATAGATATTTTTTAAATACATACTTATATAGATATTAACACCTAGACATAGAACAAACACAAATATTCATCAGATAAATGTTTGTCCTAGATGGGAATCGAACCCACGCCCCCAAGCACAGAACGTAGGTTCACTACCAACTGAGCCACCGGGGCAGGTGATGTACGAAGCCTCATATTGGACGGTTGCCATAATCCTCACGCTTGGCAGGCGGTTTGGAGATCGCAGAATGCTCATCAGGCGTTACTTGCGGAAGTTCATCTTCAAAACTATCTAAGTACCTACTTATAACGCCATATTGCAGTTGAAAAACATTAGAGATATGTTTTGTATGATCTAGATACTTATGTATAGTTTTGTACTTACTTATCTTCCTTTCTAGAAGATCATAGAAGACTAGTATAGAAGTTGTAATGAAATGGACCCGAGATAGCCCGCCGTAATCACAGTTTAACGAGCTGCTGTCGGGGTCAAGTGCTCCGTTACGGGTTTGACCTTAGCATTGCCCGGTAAATCTTAGACACGATTAATTTGAGTGTTACAATTAAGTTACCGAACTTAGATTATTACGTTACCTTAGTAGTTTTATGCGGATTGAGCAAGATGTAATTTTAGATCTATTGCCGAGACCTACTGGTAAGTTACGCTTGCCCCAAAGATGTGTTACTTTCCAAGGCGGAATCTGTGAAATAATCCTATCTAGATTTATTTTATAATGATGTATGTTTATTAAGAGTATAGAACTATTAAATAACCTCCCAGAAATAGGCTTATATTTATTTCTCTTGTTGGTTCACTGCACGTGGTTTTCATGTGTGTTACCGCTATAATATAGTGTATCTAATGAAACCTTGCAATTTTTATTGACATCGGAACAAAGAAAGGTTCGAACCTAAGTTCATGATGGAATAAAAAACTCTGAAGGATCCATCTACTTCTATGGAGCTTGTACAAGCGATTAGTTGCTCTACAGATCTCACAATTGTTTGCCAAACTGTAATTCGGTTTTCGAATTGAATGTCGTTTCATACGAGTGACAGTTCAATTAAAAGTTTCATATTTTTGCGCTTTTTTGGAAAGATCAAAAGCCTTAGTGAGTTGAAATGGCATATACCTATATTTAGTATCCTTATTATTAAGCTATGCATTCGATTTTTCTTCAGGCTGATTTTCAATCGTCAGATACCTGTTATCTGAGGAATAATGTGGCGGTTTGACATATTTTTCATACAAAAGCTGTCAAGCCGCCATGTTTATTCTTCAGATAACAGTTAGGTATCTGACGATTGAAAAAGCAGCTCTTAATATTATCAAGAACTGAAACAACCAACACTTTTTGGTAATTCACACGTAGTGATTCAATAATGTAAAAATGCGCGAGAGAGACAACAGCGACTTAACTTATAACTTTATCCTCGGCGTCCATCGCACACAATTCTTTCTGAAACAGTAAAAACAACTGCATGTGATGGACACGAAATTAATTATTAAGCCATCAAGTTTTAATCAGCATTACCACATTATCGGTAAAAGTAACGACGGACGCCGCACTGTTAATTGCTTTATTTTCATAAACAAGGCCCGAAGCTTCATGGAGGAACTTTAACGTGTTTTCGGAAACGCGGCCAACCAAAACTATACTGGAGATAATTAAGTAAATGTACATTCAGTTCTTATAACAATATTTTTTCAAATCCGTGCTTTTTATTTTATTTGACAGGCTGCACCCTTTATGTCGAACCTAAATTTTTACCGTCGGTGATTTTGATTGGAAGGGTATTTGAAGTTTGGTCGATTTAAATAATTTTTGACAGGAATATTTGGTACTCCAATTCTAAACAAGAATTTATAATATGAGCAAAATCAGTCAAGAGGTTGTCACGATATAAGGTCGCGAGATCTACTGTTTGTAGAACTACTAGTATAATAGCGTGAAGTGCGTTTAATTAGAAAAGTTTAAGTTTTTAGTAGCAGAACTCTTTTTTTTTTTTTTTTTTATTATTTATAGGCTTGCGTTTGACTGCCATCACGCCTGATGGTAAACGAGGATGCAGCCTACGATGGAGCACGCTTGCCTAGAAGAAACCGATTCACTCGCGACTTGAAGACACCCAAATTATAATTATCAGGAAAAACCCACTCGGGCAGCGCATTCCACTGTTCAGCAGTTCGAATAAAGAAAGTGGAATCAAACCGTTTCGTACGAGTTTTTGGTATATCTACCATGAAACGGTGTCGCTTTTTTGAGCTCCTGGCTGTCCGATAGAAGAATGGGCAGGGGGGAACTCATCGGAAAACAAATACTAACCACCAGCTACTTGCTACGGGAATTTCGAGAACTGGAAACTTTGTTTGCTGCAACTCGGCATAACTTCGCTATGCAATCAACTCACTTCTCCGCCTTAATTGCTTTCGAATGCATCAGACAGATATTTGCTATTAAATTGAAATTATCAGGCGCACGTTCAACGTCTAAAATATCCCAACGTTTTCTGATCGCACGCCTGAAGGATCTGAAGGAAAACATCAGAGGAAACTGTAGCATGGTGGTAAGGTATATTCTAATACTCGGCTGGTTAGCTAGCGAATTCAAACAACTTTAGGCCTTTTATTACGTGACCGCGATTGTACATTATCGTGTTTTGGTTGGCTCGTTAAGCTGTAGGTTACGTATGATTATTTTAATACAGCAGACCTCATTAGTACATCAGCCTTTGTGGTGGCCAGTTGCCAGTTTAGCTAATCATTTTTACAAAGTTAAAAATATTTTCATAATGTGTATCCCACAGTGTAGTGTGGTGTATTTGTTAAGTAACGAGAAACTTGCATAGAAATAGAAATTCAAAACGTATAAATTAGCAAAATTTAATGTAGCCCAAGCCCGATGTTCATTTCAGCCAGCCTGTCCACAAGTTGGCTACACGTGGATTAAGAACGCGAGGCTTAAAGCTTTGTGCTAAACTTCTGAGAACAAAGGACCTAAGGCAGAACAATCTGAAATTATTCAACAAAGCGGTTTAGCTCTAAGCGCTCGGTTTATTTTGGGACGATTTTTCGTTGGTTTAACAGAAATAAGGGAATCTTTAAAGTCTCTAGCTATTTATCTCTGACTTTTCTATAATTAACAATTATATTTTAATACAAAGAAGTGTTTTTTTTTACTAGATAACGCTACAAAGAGTTCGTTTAAAGAGCAGTGGAACTAGTAGTTGGTTCTAGCGCCGAGTTTAGTTTTTCAATTTCGTGTCTGCCATTGGGTTTCTGAGATTAGTGTGCAGATTTTGTGTAGCTCCACATTGCCTACCTTGAGTAAGACGTAAGTAAATAATATTATTGAAATAAAAACAAAATAACCGACTGCAAAATGTAGCCTATGTCACTCCGGACGTAAAAAGTAATCCAACGACACGATCCATCAAATACACTTACGCATGTATAATAAATATAAGTAAGGATAAAATTAGGAATTTTACCACGATACATTCAAATCCCTTCACTAGAACTGTTTAACCAAGTTAAATAGACAAGTTTCGTTTTTTTTTTAAATATTTGTGAGATTAAAGATACTTTGTTTTAGACTTTCGTGGTTTAATAAGAATCGTGGTAAATATCCCGTGAGTAATAGTAATAAAGATACTTTAAAAGAACTTAGTGGTTGGATACAAACGATAAAAACCTAAGACATAAAACTTTGTATCGTTACGCGCATCAAAACCACACATTGTAAACTTGAGTAAGCTAACTTCCAAAGAGATTTTTGCAGCTTAACTTCGCAAGTTTATCGTATAAAATTATATTACGCTTTTGTGTTCAGTCTTCAGAGAAACTCGCTTGATATCGTGTAATTTTAAGCCTTAGTATCAGGGTGCCATTTTTCATCTATTCAGTAAGTGACCTATGATTCACTGCATCAGCCTTTAAAACATCCCACTCCTGGGATATCCGCCTACTCTCGAAGGGTGATTGGGGCATATCCACCACGCTGGCCCAATCCAGGTGACCTATGATTTACTATGGCCTAACCATTCCGTGGGAGCCTGATTATAAATATTTAATTTAAAGAAAAACAAAAACCGGACTACAAAATGTAGCCAATGCCAAACACCAAATAAACATTTTGGTTAGAATGACTTGCCAGTGTTTCGGACACTTCGGACATGAAGACAAATCTAACGACACCTAATCCTAACGAATATTATAATTCAGAGGAATATAGCCGCAGTCGTATTAGCTCCAATAAAGCTTCGTGGTATAAAAATGAATACGTTCGTCTCGAGGGAAACATTTCGCTTGCGAGTTTTAGAACACCCTACATTACAACTTTCAGTCCATACAAAACGTCAAAAAATGCACAAAACTGGATGAATACATTTTGTCTCTCTGTCTGGATAAAATAAACGGCTGTAGAGGTCTTGTTAAAATTTGGTAAGGAGTTCTTGTATATCATAAAGACGGATATAAGATTTTTTTTGTCCACGCGAACGAAGTCGTGGGTAAAAACTAGTATTTTATAAAATATGTTAAGCCATTTAGGCTATGATGCAACACAGCAACAAAAAAGGTACTAGTTTAAAACCTTCTTCTGGGCAGTTGGATGAAATAGTAGTTATACTTTACTTTCGCGGAAAGTAAGTAACCACCTACAAATTTACTAAATTACGTAAATATGCTTTCATAGACGAGTTAAAACTTCAGTTCCATGGTCGAATCGCCTAATATAGTCTAATATCGTATACTAGCTGATGCCCGCGTAGCCCGGCCTTCGGCCTCGCTAAACTCTTCATACAAACCTTGTCCTCACAATTACGAACACAAAAAAAAAAAAAAAAATCGGTCCAGCCTTTCTCAAGTTATAGCGTGACCAGGAAAAATAAGGGTTCATTTTTATATGTTTATTAGTTTATTGTGACCGGATTAATTAAAGCGATTTAAAATAAAGCGCCAGCGTAAATGTTTTTTTGAAAGATAGCGGAGTAAACCGCGCAGCTAGTTCTCTCATAAAGTTTCTTCTCATTCCGCAGGTCGCTCCAATCGTGCATGGTGAAGGGTAATGAGACACGTACATGGGTTTGTCTTTGTATAACGGTGGTATGTAGTATATTATAATGTAGCCTCCTTGAGGCGTGAGATAAGGACCGGCACGTGACTCAGAGCTGACTCGATATTTATAAGACTCCCCGCAGACTAGCCACCGGCGACAGCCATCTGTGGTCAGCGACAAGCCACTTTTCATACATTTTGGAGGGATACGTCGTACACATGAACCCAGTCGCGGTCATTAGCAACAGTGGTGGTCGCAACACGCGACTTGTGGTCATGCAAAATGGTGTTACCGACCGCTCGTCTCCGCGGCCGACCACTCAACGTAGCCACTGCTGTCGCGCGCTACAGCCACAGCCGCTGGTGCGTCTCAACTTTCAACGCCCAGCCCACAATGGCCCAGCCACTTGAGTCTGTCGCCTGTGGCCCGTGTGCGCTAAGCTTTATACGGGTTTATTTATTACTCATCTAAGAGCAAAAGTTATTCTATTGTTATATAGGCTTTCTATAGTATTAAAAAAAAATCATACAACGATTCATTTTGAAAAGGCCTTTGTCTATAAAATAAAACGTTAAAAGTCCAGTGGACTTTTATAGTTGATGATGATGAAAAGTAGGTACGTAGTGTGCAACCAACATTATATATATAGCCAAAAATTGGAACTACACATTTCGAGCGGTTTTGTTTTAATAAAACGGGAACACTCGCGTTAAATTGAGTCGGTTATTACGACTATAGCTAGCGGTTGTTTTCGGAAAACACGGTAGTCATTAAGCCGTTCAGATAAGTTGGTTGCACTCCATGTATATGCTACATACATCAGTGTAATTGGCATCGAGTCTACGAAGTTACCCCCGGGGGGGTACGGCTCTATTCCAAGTGATTGAACACCGACATTTAATTTTAGTTTGTGTTCGCCGAATCGTGCAAACGAAAAAGAAAAATAAACATGCTTTTTTCTATTAAACTTTCGTAAGTATTTATTTGAAGTTAGTAGTTTAATTATTGTAAAAGTTACTTATTAGTTTAATTTCTGAGTAATTACTTTTAACATGTGGTGCAACGGAGTGCTCGCAAATCGAAGATTTCACAACAATATTTCATTATTTTCTAAGGTATTTTATCATCATCAACAACCTGAAGACGTATGAACATGAACATAGGCATCCCCCTTAGAGCGCCACACTGAACGATAATTGCATCCAGTCTGTCCACCTAGTGGGTATCTATTAACTTAAAAAAAACTCGACTACAAAATGCAACCCTGTCACTCCGGACATAAAGAAGAATCTGACATCTCACTCGTCAAAATCGGTCAAGACAAGACGGTTAGGCTAAAGAAAGTAATAATATATAGGAACAGACAAACATACTGTCGCGTGTGTCGAATAGAAATCCTAACTAATATTATAATTCAGAAAATATAGCCACAGCCGTATCATGACCAATAAAGCTTTGAGATATAAAAATGAATACGTTCGTCGCGAGGAAAAAACATCGCTTGCGCAATTCAGAACTCCCTACATTACAACTGTCAGTCCTTACAAAACGTCAAAAAATGCATAAAATACCTGCAAAGTGTACACGGTTTTAGACTTCAATTGTAGAAATATATTTATAATCATCAAAAGGGCGAAGAACTTATTAAAAATGACACAAGCGCCATCTAATACTTATTTATGTTGTATAGTATTAATTTTCTGTTTACTTTTGTGTTACCTATTTAATTGTTTGTATTTTTTTGTTTTGTTTTATTTCACATACTTCTGCGTGCACCACCTAGCTTGTTCTCGTGCGTGGCGTCACCTGCCGGTCCCAACGGAGAATCAGCGCTGGTTGGGTACAACCAACATCTTGCTGAGTTGGGGCTGGTTCGTGGCAAAAAAACTTTGAAGGTTTTGTTTATTTTTCACTTTTTAATTTCCTTTTTTGAATTTTTTTTTTAAACTATTCTCTATTGTCTGTTCGGTAACTTACTGGTTGCGCCAGATAAAGCCAGATCTTGAACGTACTCGATTGCGGTACATGTAATTAATATAAGGTTTCAAATACCCTGTCGATCCGGCTATGTCCTAATAGACCAATGTAACGAGAGTGCTACGATTTCGTAGCCACAGCTACGAGTTCGCTGTCTACCTACAAATATATTGCTACGAGCGTAGACCGTGCTACAACGCTGTCAAAAATATATTTTTTCATATTAATCCTGACTATATAATATTATAATTCATAGGAATATAGCCGCAGTCGTATCAGATAGGACCAATAAAAATGAATATGCTCGTCTCGAAAAAAAAAACTTCGATTGCACGATTAACACTGTACACTTCTACTGTCAGTCCAAACCAAACGTCAAAAAACGCACAAAAATGGATCAACGCCATCTAGCGCACTATTGGAAGTAACTTTATCTCTCTCTCTGGATGTTTGTCGCGTTGTCACGGCTAACCGGTTGAACGGAACTTGATAAAAGATAAAGAGTTACTGTACATCACAAAGATGGACCTAGGATACTTTTTTTATTTCCACGCGAACGAAGTCGCGGGTGACAACTAGTATTAAATATTTTTTCGTATTTAAATATTTTTTCAATCAATTCATCTTGTAGTGTACTCTCTCTCGCCAATACGAGTAAAGTTAAAGTTGTAAAAAGAACATAAATAAATGTGTTTTTATAGCTATGAAAGAAAGCTACGAAAATTGTTTAAATTTTCAAATAAATAACTAGATATGAAAAAAGTCATTAAAACGTGTTTTTCGTATCAGGTTATAAAATGGTTATTGTGGTAGTCCATACCGATAGCTACGAAAATTGATAAAATTGTCTCATAAAGTCAGTGATAATAACTAACTATAATAACGTTAAAATCATGGCATCGAAGCCTGCTAGGGGGAAGCTTCATCCAGTTCAAAATCGAGCATAGCAAGTCACGGTCAAGTCCAAGTCATGCTCCAGTAAAGTGGTGAAAACTTTACTAGAGCCTTCTATGGAATTTTGGAAACAACACGAAAATTCACGTTTCACGACATTATACCATTCACCAACACTCGTGTATGTTCACAAACACTTAACGGGTAAAAATTCACCGTTTTTACACATTAACACTCGAAATAACATAAGTTTTGGAAAATAATAAAATGACGCTACATGATTTCTTCACGTTCCCGCCAAAACTCCATTTTACTATCTTTATTTTTTCAGTGTATTTTCTAAACAAACGAAAAGAAAAAGATTGATTAAATAGAAATGAAAACTTTCTTAGAGTCTCTCAAAAAAGTCGAAGCACTTTTACGTTCATAATATCAGGTATGAACAAATATTTTATTACGAATATTTTAACTGCAAGTATTTATTTTTCAAGAGCTTTACAAACGGCATAAAATTGCTTACCGATACAAAGACCTGAATTTAAAGCTTTCGAATAATAAAACCCTCCCTCTTGGCGTTCGCGGCAAGTTTTGCCGCAAACCTTTTAGGTAAGTGCAACTTGACCCATTGAAAACGTAATAATACAAACTTAAGCACTGCGATCTAAAGTTAAAAACCACTTTAAATGAGGTACATCACTCACTTCACTTCATTTCATCATCAAAATTCATCATCATTCGTTCACTTTATTACTGTCTCAAATTGAAATGTGTCATACTGACTCCGTCCGACTGATGGGATGTGGTCACTACTACGCGTTGATTATTATATATAAATAAAAAGACCACAAACACAACCCAACACAACTTTACTCCAAAGGGCACCCGGACGGAACCCAAACTCATGAATGTAAAGACATACTTTAAGAAAATGTAGCTACAAAACTATTAGGTCCGCTCCACAGATCATATCTAGATCCTGCTTTCAGGAAGCTGGAAGCACACCACGCATCAGTCTAAATACACTTATACGAAATTACTCCTATAGGTTGATTATTAGGCGCGAGTAGGCGTAACCTTGAGATAGCCAATGAAAACGCTTGGTCGCACTCCCCGCGTCCCGCGCCTTCCTCAAACTTTGGTGATTTTTTGTAGGAACAACGAATCTCGTAATGCGGTATCTAGTGTGATCTGTGGGCCGCTCGGACCGCTCGGTCGGCCCGTCCAAATAGCGCTGGCGCGGCCAGGTCGAGAAAAGAGGTCCTAAGTGAGCTCCAGTCCGGTCCGTGGCAAGATAACAGGAATAAATTAGCATCTCTTTCTTTTGTAGGTTGGTCGGAAGCAACGATTTATTTTGCGTCGATGCGCCATCCTTAGAAAGCAGGTGAAATAAATACTATTGTATCTTTTAAACTGTTTCTCAAGGGTTGTGGATTTGATATCCGCAATGAAATAGTAATACTGCAGTTTAGTTTTGTACAAAAATTAAGCTCTGTTTTAGACTTTCGTGGTTGTTTACAACATTACTATTAGTACTCACGGGATATTTACCACGGTTATTGTTTTTGTTGAGTTCCCGATATTTCGGCACAGTTGCATGCGCCATGTTCACGGGTAGACTGAAGATGCGGGTGGATGATAAAAAAAAAAGTTACGTAATTTAGGAGTCGATATCGATAGTCGAGTCGAATCAATCGCTTCCTTTACCATCCTGGGTATATAATGGCGCTCAGTAGACAGAATTTGCGGGTTGTCAATCTCAAAATACCGAAATTTCAATCGAGGTGATGGATTTCAACTTGCCAGTGCGTGGAATCCAGTGTTAGGTGCCCTGATAAGTAAAGGTACGCGTCCACAATGTGACCAAAATACAATGCGTAGTGATACTGTGAGTGTGTATTGTCGAGAGTTGCAATCGAGTTCTAGTACCAGTGGTACCCGTAGCAAAAGACTGAGAAAGGCGGTAGATCGGTTTGTCTGCTCCTAAATTTCGTAACTTTTTTTTTTTATCATCCACCCGCATCTTCAGTCTACCCGTGAACATGGCGCATGCAACTGTGCCGAAATATCGGGAACTCAACAAAAACAATAACCGTGGTAAATATCCCGTGAGTACTAATAGTAAAAATTAAGCTATTCTTTTTAAGTACCTAGTTTTAGCTCATTCGTTTTTTGCAATACTAAAATATCTAATTTATTATTTTTTAAACGACTGCCCAGGAAGGAGGGTAATATTTTTGGAGTGTATGTAAGTAGTTATGTAAATGTGTATGTTTGTGTGTTCCTATATTCCTCCTGTAGCCTTACCGTCTTGACCAATTTTGACGAGTGAGGTGTATAGCATTTTGATATTCATTTGGTTTTTTATTTTTTTATTTTTTGGCATTTTGGTATTTGGTTTTTGGAGTCTGGTATTCTGTTTTTCTTTTAATAAAATAACTTTTTCCATTGAAATAAAATAGTATGTATAATAAATAATTACAAAAGGTCACAAAAATCAATCAATCAAAATCAACAAGTTTGCCGGCAGAAAAGTGTTAACAAAAGGTCAAAGTCGGCTTTTACTAACAGCGGCTTTTACTAAAAAGGCGAACGAAATTCGTAAAAAAATGGTCCATTCTCCGCTCACTCAGGCGAATATTCTTCGTCGCTTTATGAAGCAATCTTCAAAGGAACTCAAGGATTTCCGGCATAAACGTGGCTAAAACAGATGTGCCCACGGACGTGTACCTCGCAGCTATATGGATACTAGCTGCGCTCTGCGGTTTTACACGCTTTCCTATGTAGGATTTTCTGGGAATAGGGATGAATAATTTTGCTAACTCACTGTTACAACTAAGTTTTATCCAAAAGTTCAACCAAACCATGTTGTTCTATGATCCTCTCCATCCCAAGGTTGACTGGAAGAGATCGCTTTCAGCGATAACGCCGCCATTTGTTACACTACACTACAATCTGGTGTGAACAATAAAGAGTTTATCTATCTATCTAACCTGCGTCACGTTTGACTACAATGTTATGGAGAAAAGTGACGCATGCTAGTGCCTCTCATTCTAACTTCAACGATTCAAAATCTTGCGCGGCAATGAATTGTGCTCGTCCCCCGGATATATAATAAGACGTTAAATCTCATTATGCTGTGTAATTTCACTGGAAACATTCAATCGGACACAATAATATATATTTGTATTGTACACTACTGCTTGGCGAAGTTGAATAACAGGCAAAGGTGTGGTCCTTCTCAGGCGGACTCTGCAAATCTTATCGTTTGCAAAACCAATTGTTCACATAACGTATAAAAATATTTTTGGTTGACAGATTAGGCATTTCTCAACAAACTCCTCATTTAACCTTATGTTCAAAAATGGTGTAAACAAAGATGGCATAATACCTAAGCTGGAATGGGGAACAGCTCTTGAGTGTGGCTGTCGGACTTGACAAATCATAAGGAATTTACATGCATAACGTTTGGGCGTTTAACAATATATCGTCAATATAAGGTTAAAAAACAAACAAAAATAAAATCAGAAAAACGGATTGCTTACGATCCTATATTTAAAATATAATATAATTTAACTAAATATAATTTTCAAAAAATAACATGCAAAACCAAAGCCAAAGCCAAGCTTCTTTTGTTTCATCTTCAAACAACGTGTAAACAAGGCGGAGGGTGTGACAGTATGAAAATTGTGTTACGAGTAAACATCGTAACACGATTACGCGGCGCTGTAAGTACAGACAACTCTTTACAAGATTGATGAGTTCCGATACGGTGAATTACTTTTCAACGTCTATCTCGGTTACTGCATGGTATCTATATGTATAAAAGAACAAGCCATTTACCGGGGCCTATTACTAAGTCTACTCGTATTATACGCCGCCTGCCTGTCGGGCCTACTTTTATAAGGTTCTCCCCCGAATACTGAAACGTTTGTTAACTTTGACGACAGATTAAGTCTGTTGCTGCCTTTGTCATTTGCTTAGTGCCAGACAAAGGCAGCACTAAAATTAATCTGTTGTCAAAGTTAACGAACGTTTCAGTATTCGGGGGTCTATCTTTTATCTCGTTTGAAGTAACCTCTTGAAGTTTTCACAGAATATAATTATTATAGCGGGTATCCTGATAATTGAAACACGTGTTTTTTTTACATTTCTTGTTTTTCTTGAAAACGATAATACATACGCGTCGAACGGTGAGCAACAAGTTAAAATAGTGCAAACTCTATTGTTCAACAAGAAATTTAAAAATAATGATAAAGTGTGAGACGGGCTTGTGCTGAATGAACACTTTTTTTTTGGTAGCTTTCGCCCGGAACCCTGTATTTATCTGATATGATCTTTGATACGCTTCATAATCAAGGGCTTTTTTCTAATTGTTCGGTATTTTGAGCCTTTTAAAGCCTCGAAATTCTACTAATAAAGTACTCGAGTGAATAACAAAAAGTTAGGTAACGTCAACAACAACAATAACACCCAGTAGACGACAACTGCTGAACAAAGGCCTCCCTGTTATAATATATGTTATATTATATGTTATAAAAAGGAAGATTGCTATAACCCCCCCGCGCTTGGCAGGCGGCTTGGGGATTGCAGAACGTTTACCGTTTCCTAAAGAGGACGCAGCTGCCCGTCCTAAGGTGGTTCTGATTCCCGGGGGTATGTCCAAAACTGCGACATATACTCAGGCAAAGTCACGTAGCTATAAAAACCTTCAGAAATCAGAAATCACAAATCGTCTGATCGTTAGTTCCTACTTATGGGTTAATTTTTGTTTTAAATTTAATTTTAATTCGAATTATGGTCTATAGAAGAACGTTTTAATCAAGTTGCACTGAAATTTGCAAAGTTTAAAATAACACACGTGATTTCAAAACCACCTTACCAAAAACGACCTTACACACACCTTACAAAAAAGTAAAAGCTATTTATAAAACCAAAGTTTCAGCAGTTAACCTGTTTTTTTGTCACAGTTTTTTCATGTCAGGAGAGAATACAATGACATGGAACCGATTGTGAAGGAACGGTGTTCCTAGGCGGGCATGTAGCGTATGTTTCCTTTTTAAATTATTCAACGCCAGGTACGCTAGGACTTCAGATAAGGGTTATTCTTGCACGTTTACGACGATATTTGCATATGACGGTATGTAATGCGGACTGGAAGATAAGAAACACAGAAACCTGAAAAAAGGTAATAGTTTAATGTGGATGCTCGTGAATATATAGGATTCCAAGTACGAAACACTTTTAACAAAACATTTTTGTAGGGTAACGCTAAAATGTATCTTTTATCCAGTCTTGGCGAGATGAGCATAGAGCGTGTCGCTCGTCTGATGTGAGCGTCATGCTTACCCATCCATAACTGTTCTAGCACAAAATTTTGAAATTCATCATCATCAGCCAGAAGACGTCCACTGCTGAACATAGGCCTTCCCCTTAGAGCGCCACACCGACCCACAACCTGCCACTTGCATCCACCGAGTGCCTGCTACTTTCACAATATCGTCGGTGTGGGAGGCCTGCCTACGCTGCGTCTTCCGGTTCGTGCTTCCGGGTCAGAATTTTCAAATTCAGCAATTTGAAACCTAGTGCGGCTATGCACTGCTAACCCTATATTAGATGTTAATAATCTTTATGCCTAATAATTTCGCTGAAAATATTGGCTTAATCCAGAACATAACAAGGTATTTCTAAGTAACTTGCCACCTGAACAACTATTAACTGTTCAACTGGTAAAGATGTGGTACTTTCAGGCGGTCTCGGCAAAAAGAGTCGTATCACTATGTCTATAAAATATGAATGATTATGATAAGTTTTCACGTCACTACGTTCATATTTCCTAAAAATCTAGATACATAAAATAACAATCCCTTTTCTAGGAATCAAATCACAGACCAAACCGCTAATGATAGAGACGTGCAATTTGAACACAATACTCATCAAAATGGTCTAGGTGAACAATGAGACCGGATTTTGCGAAATTCCACCCCTAAAGGGGTAAGAAGGGTCCCTAAAGTTTGTAAGGAAATCTTTTTTTATGCTAAGCCAATGAAACTAGGTTTGTGCACTAGGCACCACACTGATATTATAAATGCGAAAGTTTGTGTCGAAGTGTGTAAGTAGATAAGTATATAATATGCTTGTTCCCGATCAACTCTGTAACGGCTCATCGGATTTGAATGAAATTTGGTATGGAGGTAGCTTATACTCTGGATTAATACATAGCCTATTTTTTACATTTTTATCCCGGCATAATATTCGGTTTTTGTAGAACAGCGGATGAAACCGCGGGGCGCAGCCAGTAAAAAATAAAGAAAGACATGTTTCAGAATTGTTCGATAATCAACCCCTAAAGAGGTAAAAATGGGTGTTTATTTTACTGTGGCCTATGCGAGCGAAACCGGGCAGGCAAGCTACTTTTTAATAAGTACATAACTAATACTTTTTCGAAATACGTCACGTATGCTACTTACATTTTGCAGTTGAGTATTTAGTTTATCTTTTTATAATATTATGTATTGTTCTCCTGTAATACGACACATTATAAAAACAGTGTGATTTATAAAAAAGTAACTTAAAAATATACCTAAACAATATTCTAAAATTATAGTTATTTTTCCCCATTATTAGCAAACAAAAAGACAGGCCGCTTGATAATAAGGAATTACCATCGCATTTGGATATCTTTAGAACCGGGGTCATCACAGATAATTATGTTGCAGACATTTTAAGACTATTAACAGCCCTGTAGAAGAACCCCATGTTCGGAATCCCTCGGGAATACCGCAGGTGGAAGCCCATTCCACATTTTGCAAAAACTGAATTAGCTGGAATAAGAACTTAACTTTTCAGCAATTCGTCACATTATTGTTGGATACTAGATTCTCGATGCCTTTGGTATCTGAGGTGTAGGGCTCGGAACCGAGCTATGAACGAGCTACCGAACGAGCTATTTGTTTCGCAAATACAGTTTCATCGCTAAATAAATGGTATAGAAACCCATATGAGAAAAATGAATAATTTGAATTATTGCTGCCCTATAATTTCTAAGGATTCCAATAGGTTCGGCAACACGAAAAGAGAGTGTAATTAAAATAAAATAAAGCTGTTCTGATAATAATTCAACATTATCAGCCGACTGCGGAACAGAGACCTCACCCTTAAGGGAGAGGGGGTCCCATAATCCCCGCCCTTGGTAGACGGCTTGGGGATCTTGTAGTTAAGCATATTTTATGTGATAAGAAGAAGAAGAAGCACAAGCAGAAGATAGATTTAATTGGACACACTCTAACAGAAATTTCAGAGATAAAACTAAATTATGGTAAACAAATAGTCTTCATTATTCAAGCCTTTTTCATTACACGACTTTCAACTCTTCAACCATCTGTTAAAAGCCGAAAGGGGCGTAAAGTTCGCAAATTCGGCATTTAGCTGCCTAATTACCGAACAACTTTACCTGTTCACTGGTCCGCCCTTATGCGCAGGTCTTCGGGTGTCCCTCTGGCTGAAATCCTTAGTACTGGAGTTACCGTCGCCCTGACAGGTCGTGTCACTTGCGATACCTCCTTCGACACGCGTACGACTTCGAAAATCACTGATTCACGTCTCATGAAATAAATTGTGAATGCCTTGTATGTTTGAAGGTTGAATATTAGCACTCGAAAAAGATTGTCCGATTCTAAACGTTGAAGTTTCAAGAATAAAAACTGTTTCAACATTAACTGTATAATATAAGTTTACTCTAAGGGCAAAATAGTTTCAGAGGATTATTTTGGGATTTTTTTGGCGGGTACTAAGTTGGCGTAGAGAAAATGTGGTGGATTCTACGTCGAGCTCGGCTCACCGGCGCCTCTCTCTTCAGCCAGAGCTCGGGCAACAACAACAACGCTAAAGCAGGTTTGTAAACAATGTACGAGTAGACATACTAGTTTACATCTTCTTAGTATATTTCTTCATTGCTGAAGGTTGTGTCTAGTTATAAGAGGTTTTTAGATATAACGCTTTAAACTCATAGCTCCACACTAGGTTTCCCTATGTCGGGGATGCCATGGAACACATACAAAGACGTGGACGAGTAACACCCAGAGCAGATATTTAAATTTATCATACAAACGTGGCCGGCAAAAAAATCGAATCAGAATCTGAAGCGCTACCATTTAAGCCAGGAACGCATTGAGCTACATTGTAGGTCAATACAGGATAGTCAAGATATGAACTCTGGAATGCCGAACTTGTACTGGTGTATTTTTCATCGCGCCGAAATGTGAAAAAGTGGCCAGCTAGTTGATACAGCAGAACTATAATTAAAGTTTTCTTGAAAGTTGAAACCCTAGTTGAGTTGGGTTGGTGGGTTGGTAAACCCAGAGGCCGGAAAAGTATTGTTATCCTAGATGGCTGTAGTGGGGGGGGGGGGGGGCACACTACCCTGCCCACTGCCCTTTGGCGGCCACACTCAACTTAAGCAGCAGTGCTGAACATAGGCCACCCCTTACACCGCCACACTAGCCGACAACGTGCCACTTGCATCTACCGGTTGCCCGTGACTTTCACAATGTAGTCGGTCCACCTAGTGGCAGGCCTGCCAACGCTTCGTGTTCCGGTTCGTGGTCGCCACTCGAGAACCTGTCTTTCCCATGGGCTATCGGTTCTTCGAGTGATGTATCTAACCTCAACATTAGGTAATACCTTTTTGGATCATCGAAATCTTTTGTATTAGCATCAGAAAAACGTCATCTTGAAATTTATTTTCAGAGCCGTTGTTTCTAAAAGGTAAATTTCTTTACCCGAAACACTTGAGACAAACGAACCGTGACTCTCAAGCGTTTTAGCTTGAATAAAAAATTCACAACTCGCTCCCCATGAGATACACTCTGTACAAATTTACACTCAAAATTAAAAGAAAGCCTTTTGTATTTGATAAGACATTTAATAAACCTTTAACGTAAAATAACCCTTATTAATATTTTAAGGTTAAGTACTCGCCGGTAATTCTAGGTGAAACTTTAGTGTTGTTTATTTGACATTGCAAAATTTATATATATATCACAATTTGACATTGCAAAACTGTGGCTAAACATCATTTGGCTTACTGTTTTTAATAAACGCTGGTAAAATTAAAGAAGCGTTGAGCGCTTTTTAAGAATGAGTTTGTAAACTCATAGATATAGGCTAGATCTTTTGTCAGACGAAAACTTTCTACATTACCCAACGATCGTCAGATGATAAAGGAAAATATAAAGACCAAGAAATAATTACTCACGGACGAGCGAACCGATAGTCACGCTATCGAACCTCGCAACATGACCATTACTGGAATAACTTGTTCTAGACCTAACAACAGTAAATATGGTACAGCGCCTGAGAAGCCTTCGTCTGTCATAAGTACCAGAATATTTCTCTCCTTGCTTTCTTAAATCGCTTAAAAATTAGACTGTGGCACTACGTCGATTAGTCATACAATATACAATGCTTAATTTTCACCTTGAATTACCCGCCTTAAATTACCTGTTCTCCTGGTTAATTGCTAATGATTTTCTCGAGCAGCCTATTAAGTAAATGCCTAGTAAATCCTTGCGTTATTTATTTTCCTACACGCTTTCCTTGTTTTGTTTCAGGTAACCACTATCTCAATGCTGAACTTTCGACGGTCTCGAGGTAATAAATTTGTGGAACTTGAGATAAACTTAGCTTGTTTTATTGCTACTAGGTAATAAGTTTTGTTAAGTTACTGGATAAGGACATTTCATTTAAGTACCTGTAAAGTGGTGGACATATAAGAACAAACGGTCACCAACCATCAGGGAGAACTGCAATTCCTGCCTGTGTGTTGCTTTCGCTTCTATTCATTAATTTTGAATCAACCCAAATTTTAGTAATAGGACTTTCGTCTTAAAATCTGAGCTACAGGAGGTGACATAGGAACAGACATACATACACATACTTACATACAACAGAAAAACTTAACTATACAAAAAAAAAAAGAATTACATCCTTTCTCTTGAACTCGTTTTTTCTAACCTTTCTTAGTTTAGACATAAGCTACAGTCTCGAGAAAAAGGACAATGGTATTTTGTCGATAGTTGTACCCGAGCCTCTATCGCGAAATAAGGTCTCACTAAAACAGGTGAAAGCAATGAAGCGAGAGATAGAAAGCCATCCGCTGAAATCCCCCGCGACCACTGAAACAAAAGATTCATACAATTGTCTAAGATAGTTGTAGACTTGGAAGAAACTGGTCTCTAGTCGTAGCTTATAATCGTATGATAAGAAATTGTGGGACATAAACTCATGTTACTTATAGCCCGCGACTTACCAGACTTACAACAGGTTCTGTATTTACCTGGGCTGACGAGATGAGGCAATCACTCACCTGATATTAAGCATCACGCTTGCCCATAACAGTTCAGTGCCACCCAGAATATTAAACTTCAACAGCAAAGTTCCAAACTCCGCCTGGCACCGCACTTTGCTAGTCATCATGAGACATTGATGTTAATTCCTATGTCCTATATCTATGTTTATCATGACTATTTTGACTCGACCAGAATAAAGCTGTATCGTTGTAGAGTTTTAGATAGACTTTGGAATGGCACTCGTCTTTATTACTACTTATTTTCATGCCGAGTTTCATTGAGTTGTGTCCTTTGTCTAGCCGAAAAAATAATAATCAAGAAAGATAGAATTATAAAACAGACGTTTTACAATTTTGATATGGAGTTGGTATTTCACGTCAATAAAATTACTGAAATTATTTTAGTGGACCAAGTTGTCTGAAAATAAACGATTATTATTATTTAATATTAAAATATAAATTATAACATTTATAATAATAAAAGTGTTGATAGATTGTATCGGTATGTTGATTCTAATAAAATATACTAATTCGCTTAGCCAAGCAAGCAATACCTAACGGTGTATTCTGACAGCCTCACTTGAGAGCCAGTTCACATTCGATCATGGAATATAGATGCTCAAATTATGCATTTAGGGGAGATCTTTTTTGTCCAAAGATAACCCTTATCGTTCACTTTACTCCTATGTCGATAAAAGCCCATCCAAAAGTAAGAACTACCGTCCCTGGGCGGAGCAGGTGCCAGGGCTTTGATGGTCGCCTTCCATTAGGACTACAGCATTGTTACGCGCTAAACTTTATGATCGCTCGAAATACAGTTACAAAACGTACACTATCCCAATAGAACACTTTAATGTCAGTAAGGATAAAGGTAATAAAGGCTTACCATTGGTTAGAGTGTTCCATAAAAGTATGTACCAGTTACTGTAGATTTCGACTATCGCCGAATATCTGGCCCACAGCCAGTAACGAGGTGGAAATGTTGTTAAAAATGGTTTGCATATTTATGCAGAACTTTATTTTTATCGGTTGGACAAGTTTTTAGGAATTTGCCTTTCAGGTTTCATCAAGATTCCAAGTGAAGAAATTAAATTGAAAGAGCGGTACGAGGGTTTGGTCCATCGTTATAGCTATATTTCATAACCGGCTAAGAAAATAATAATTTTATTCCTTTTTTAGGGGGCCGTTCAAGTATTACGAAGCACTATGGGGGGGGTGGGGGGGGTCTTTGTTTTGCTTATTTTGGATGATATGGGGGGTAGGGGAGTCTAGATGATGATTGCGTCATCGGTAGTTATTTACTTTTTTACACGAATGGCAACCCTCCAACTTAGAATCATGGATTCGGGTTTCGTGGACTGAAGACTGTTAATTTGAATTTAATATGTGCACCAAAAATTTAAAATAAGTTTGTTATGTTCGTAAGATTATTATATTTTTGTCCCTTACTCTATGTTGAATACTGTATCAGTAAAATCTAATCTCTATCCTAAATCTATTTTCTTATTTTTAAAATTATAACATTATAATTATAATATAAAAAAAAATGTATAATTGAAAAATGTTTACGTAAGCATGGGGGGAGGGGGTAAGAGCTTTGCTTAATTTTGCTGACAAGGGGGATGGGGGGGGGGTAAATAATTGTAATAAATCTGCTGACGTAATACTTGAACGGCCCCTAGCCAGTTATTTAATAAGAAGATTTTAACCATTTTTGTAGCTATCTTTCGTAATCCTAATCCTAACAGAACTAATATTATTAATGCGAAAAGTAGCTCTGTCTATCTGTCTGGTTGTTTGTCGCACTATCCCAGCTAAACGGCAGAACGGATCGACCTGAATTTTTGCATAGATATAGCTTAAGGGCCGGAGACGGACATATGCTACTTTGTTTTAGATCTATTAACGAAGTCGCGGATAACAGCTAGTCAGCTACAAAAAAGGATTTTCACGATACCTTAAAAGTTAAACAAAGGTATCACGAAACCCGAGTAAAAGAGCTATAAAGATGGTAATAGTATAATAGCCACTTACCTACAACTTCGTTTAGACATTCTGCAATACAACCTGCATTGTAATTCAAACAACTACGGATGCACGTACATAACGCGTTTTGACTCATTTGGTACGTCTTTGTCACAGAGTAAATAAATTCCAGTTAATGTTTTACGTTTACGAACAAGTATTATTATTAAAACAGAAACATAAACTATACTGCAAAATAAACCATATAGCATCACATAAATAAAGAAGAACCCACGACACCTTTTTTTTTGTAATCGGTCAAGCTGCATAATTTTTTTTCAATTCGTCTTTATTTCCAATTAGTTATTAAGAATACACTTATGGATAGTCATCATCGAAGGCTACATGAGATAATATAGGAACATACAGAAATACATACTGTAAATACTTACATACATCCCAAAAATCCTTGTCTTGAGCAGTCGGGTAAAAGCCTTCAATCGGATTTCGACAGATCGGCGTGTGCCGTAGTGTAGCGTAGCGGGTGTAGCGAAATCTACTCCTACTACTACTAGCACAGGTATGTAAAACACAGGTGCACAGGTGTAAATAAAACATTTCATCATCATCATCATCAGCCAGAAGACTCCACTGCTGAACATAGGCCTCCCGTAAGCGAGCCCGGGGAGGACAACAGCGTCGAGTGGTGGACGCTGTTGTAGGCTTAGGCGTCTCACAACAGCTGCTAGCTGTCCCGGGAGGAGCTGAAGCGTGATGCTGAGGGCTCCAAGGCAGGCTATTGGTGGGGGTTTTAGTGGGTATAATCCGACATAAACCGGCTGCACCCCAAAGCTTATATAAAATATCTTGTGAAGATTTCCCCCTCGCAGAAAATAAAATAAGGTATGATGTAAGGGAGGTGCTAACGAGAGATTGTTGGCTAGTATTCAATAACCCTGTATATTGATTTGGATTGATTTGATTTTGTGCACGGAGCTACGACGTGCATGTTCACGTTACACAGAAATGTCTATTCAAAGCCTTTTGTTGTTCGACTTTCTGTGAACGTACAGAGAACAGATGATCGTGTCAAATATTGTCTGTCAATACGATATATATAACAGTATCACTGTATTGTATCTTACATGTATCACGAATAGAGGCCCGTAGCCGAGACGTGACCGACCTCCGTACGTGACCACTTCGCTGCGATCACTTTACCTCCCTCGTAGGTTATAAATACGAGTACATACCTCGTAGATATAGTTGTTGCAATTCATGGCGGCCTGGTAGTACGTTTGCTACGTGTCGTAATATCCTTGTTTCGGATCAAATATCTTCTCTACCAAATAGATTATTTAGTAGAGAAGATATTTAGATCTATCAAAGTCTGGGTCGAATCGCTCGTATGATATTTCGCACGAAAATATCACGCGAAATGAAAGATTTTATATTGATGGAATCAAATTTGAAAACCACTTGCGTTGGCGAGTGATATGATTACGCTAATCACCTATAAGGCAAAGTTAAGATGCTCGACTTGACCTTTGTCGTTAGGTAAATTAGATTGAATCCACTTTTGTTTTTGTCGTAAATGTTGTCAGTTTTCTACTGTCCTTGCGCCACATTCCTGCTGATTCAGGTCAGTAATGAAGTTTCGTAGCTCAACCATTTGCGCTAGCTAGCTCTCAAATGCTCTTCCCAGATCACGAAATAAATTCTTGCCATACTTAGATCAGAGGTACATAATCTAAGTTGCCATATATTTCCTCTCGAACGTCGTCCTCGAAACTCTTCCGGCCAATTTTCTGCTTCAAAAATCAGTTCTTCGAAATATGTTTCGAGGATTTCCCGAACGTTCTATCTGTCTTGGTAATGTTTGATTTGCTTTTCAATGGTTTCTACCTAGCAGCAGCTTTTGTTCTAAAAGATTTATTTGACGAATTTCGCATCACGCTTTCTACAAATTTACAGGTTTGGTTACATGGCTGCATTAACAGTTTTATGTAAGGCTTATTTGCTTAAGTGTATTTGTTTATTGGACCAAAATCGCATGCAGACACATTTTTTATGTGCAGAACTTTAATAGGTCTAAAATGTTTATGTACTGTGCAGCGTCCGTATTTATCTTTATCTTCACCGACAAAGCTATGCGAAACGGTAAGAGATAACGCGCATATTTTCGTAAATGTTTACTTGTGTGAGTCCACCGACATGTTTGCCTCACAGTGCAGCACACTTGGTGGAACTTCACCCTCGTCCTTTGTATGTTTGAACAACATGTACTTTGGCTCCTTGCCTTGGCCCCTACTTGTACCTTGCAAAAGTGTTAGTTTACGAACAGTCATTTTAAACGAAACAACAACAATCAAATGAATAAAATAAAATGAACATACTTCTCTATAATACCGTTTCCTGAAAGTGGCTGGCACAGAACAATGGCGTGATTTACATTTAAAATACGACTCTATTTCATAAATTTCGGTAATAAATTACGAGATTCTCCAGAAAGTTTGCTTAAAGCGTTCCAGTCTGAGATTGGAGATAAACGTTTCAGATTACGGAGTTACATTAATATACGAGTCCCCCTAAACTTATTGAAGGGCTTCAATTACAAAGTGTTGAAGTATTCCGAGGCTCGGAGCTTGAAGTCCCGGAGTAACGTCCTGGGAATTGCACAGAGCACTTATAAAGAGGCATCAGCAACATCCGACATCCAAAAAGGTCTGACGTCATCGCCATTGTAGTACATGAACATAATTATTTCAGCATTATCAGCGCCCCGCGGTTTCATCCGCGTGGACTATCCTGTACCGATCAATAAACAAACAAACACACTTTCGTACTTATAACTTTAGTAGGGATTTAAATTAAAACTAAATCACAATATTTTACACCATTTTTAGGGTTCCGTAGTACTACAAGGAACCCTTATAAGTTCTTCATGTCCGTCTGTATGTCTGTCTGTCCGTCTATCTGTCTGTCTGTCTCAATCCTTTACAGCCTTATAACTTCCAAAGTTATAAGCTTACATGCATGAACACTTGCATAACGACAGTCTAAGTACAGACGTACAGGTAAAAAAAAATTTTTTTTTGTTAATTTAGTGTAGCTCCCATATATGTAAAGAGGGCGTAAAAAAATTATTTCGCTGCATCCCATTATGTTGGGTGTCGTTGAGCAGGTCTTTCTAAGTTGTCAATTTTGAGAGAATAAAAAAAACATAATTTTATAATAATGGGTTTTTTTTTTGTCGTACATGAAAAGTGTGGATAAAAAAAAAACACCTGTCGCCGAAGTGTGGGGTATCATTGAATAGGTCTTTTAAAATAATAATAAGGTTTCCTTTACCATTTTTTTATCAGACGGACCGCTTGCGTAATATGGGCCGGAAAAGTTGCTTGCAATGTGTCCCCCCCCCTGCCATTTCTAAACTATGCATCTCAGAAACTTGTTATCTTCCATGTTGATAGATCTTAGTAAAAGCTTTCTTTTAAAATTATTTTGGGCATCTGATAATAACTTTTTGAGATAAGCTGAAAAATCAAATGAATACTTCAAACGTCCTACACGCCTACGGAACCCTACTAAGCATTTGAATTTGAATTTCACGCGCTGAGCGAAACGTTGCACCTTAAAGATCAGGGCTATTAATTTTATTTAAAATTTTGTTACACTTTCAGATCGCATTAGACTTGGAAGGTAACCCATAAAATAGTCAATCTGTTGATTTCGGAAGAATTTTAGTTTCAATAATATCCATCGCTAAATCGAGTTTGAGATCGTGTCTTCAAAGTTTTGGGGCGATATTGTATCACGCCGTCCCATTTAAGTTACGTTAAGTTTTCGCGGGTCATCTCGGATTCTGATGAATTGTATAGAATATCAGAAGAGCTACGAATAACTAATACTAAAGTATAAGGTATTAGCTAATCTTTTGATGGAATTTAAAAAGTGGTACTTTTGAGTCTGTCTAGGTGTCAGATCACACCCTAGAGTCTGCATTCAGGACGCTCGAAGCGAACCACGCATCAGTCTAAATACACTTATATGAAATTACTCTGGTTGATTGTTAGGCGCGAGTAGGCGTGACCTTGAGATAGCCAATGCGAACGCTTGGTCGCACTCCCCGCGCCCGCACCTTCCTCAAACTTTGGTGGTTTTTTGTAGGAACAACGAATCTCGTAATGCGGCATCTATGTGATCTGTGGTCTAGGTTCTAGGTAGTGTTTGTCTAACACAAGTGTCGGACGAATTGATAAATGAGATTCCTGTTATAATCAGGGGGTAAACTATGAAAAGGTTCGGCTACTGGCGGATCTCTGCCTACGCGGAGGATGATTGATCTTAGGTCAACCTCGAATAGGTACAGATAGAAAAAGAAAGGCTAGACAAAACAATCAAGCGGCTCAGACGATTTGTAAGTGTCAAAGATATTGAGTATTTTGGAACCTATGTTTTATTTATGTACCTACTTAAAAATAGCAGTGAAATTTCGTATACGTGTAGCTAAAATTAAAAAAGTATATGGGAGGCGAGACAACAAACTGCTGGCTAACAGCAATGCTTCAAACGTAGTAGAATATAGTATTTATAAATAGACATATGCTCCACGGAATCTGAAGTCCGTGCCTTTAGTCGAATTTAACAAGTTTTAACAAAAAAACTTAATTTAAATACTAAAGAGTTTACAAAAGGAATATAATACTTATACTATTATCATAGCATACCAATACACTCCACACAAATAATCGGCATCTCCTCAAACCCGGACTCGTTTGAGCCTTTGGATTCATTATATTTGTGTACCTGTTAATTTATGTCAAAAATAAATGATTTGATTTGATAGCTATTACGGAGCTAAGTGCTAATTATAGCTAGATTTCCGTGTATACTCCGAGCAGTCCAGCTCCCGCAAGCAGCAGCCGTTCACGAGTTGACGCAAATATTTATGGTTATAGATTTATATTTATGTTGTAAATGTATATAGTAGTATATTCTACACCTAATGTACGATTTTAAGAGACGAACATCGAGTATACGATATGTATTGTGGTCGAAACGTTTGTTTAGGTAGGTTTAAAAGGACAATACCTCATTTTTACCTGGGCTTGTGATGTGTGTACGCTTAGAAAAAGCAGAATCTATACAACTAGTAGTTCGCGCCGAACTTAGACCGCGCGACCCCTATATCTTCACAGCCCCTGGACTGATTCAGCTCATATTCGAACTTAAAAATTATATTGAAATGAAGTACTTGCCTACAGAATTTCACGAAGATCGGATCAACGGTTCGCAAGTTATCATCGGACAAATATACACACAAACATACATACAACATCAGTAATAGTTAACAAAAAATGTAAAAGTTGACAAAGGGCATGGACCTCGGAGTCCGCGGAGCTAATTAAAAAAAAAAAAAAACGTACATGCAAATGCCGATTTGTCCCAGTAAACTCTGAGACCTTCGCTTCGCTCGTTCAACTATACTTAATACCAATTCTAATGAGAGACGGATCATATTGAGTCGAGTTCCAGTGTTAGAATGACTTTGAGGAGCATATACCTAGTTTTTAGTTTAATTTATTAGTAATCAAATTCAAATTCAAATTCAAAAACATTTATTTCAGGTAAAATTTTACCCATACAAGAAAATTAAAACAAATTACATAAAACATTCAAAATTCCAAAATAAAAAATAAAAATTATATTAACACATTACATTATGTCAAATTTATTTAAACAAAACAAATATTACACCATGTCAAAATTAAATTAAGATAAGATTTAGAAAATGAATAAGATGTCAATGTAATCGATCGAATCGTTTGTCAGACAAAGTCCCACAATCCACAATCTCGATAGTTTCGCAACATTGATCCGATCAACTGTCCCATATTTATGAAGAGCTCGCCGCACTGCCTCGGGCTGCCAATTTGCAATAATTTAACGATCTACGGCTTTTCTCTCGCCGGGTCTCGCCTTTATACAATCTGCTTTCCGGTTCTAATTCTTGCTCGGATAGAAGCACCTGTTGATAGATTAAATCTTTGTGATGCAATAGGATCTGTTTGGATATATTTAATTGTTATTCTATGTAGTATAAGAATGATTTTATGTTTGATATAATGTTGTTTCCATTATGACCGGACATAACCGGTGTTTCGAGTTTAAACGCCACCGTAAAAAAAACATGTTGCCGCTTTGTATTATTTTTCTAAACATTGTGTTTTCGTGTGTTAATATGTAATATGAGTAATTACAGTAATATTACATCGATTAAGCGTGCAAGAGTTTGGACAACCATTTACAGTAGTGAATTGTGTATTTCGTATTGTTTCAAAAACCGTAACATTCAGTAAAACATTCACAACTAAGCTGGCACGACTGGACTGGACTGAGAAGCTGGCTTGTTTTGATCGTGAAATATTAGTTCACTTGAAATATAACAAAACTGGCTAAATACACAATGTGTGGAGCCAAATTCCACATACAGACCATATACACGTGCTCCATATACAGATTAAAAAAAAAACAGCGGTGTTTGTTTTTTTTGCGATTTCAGTGTTGATCTTGTACTGAAAGGTATTAATATGAAGAGTATAAAGATAGAAGACACGTACGCGTAAGTACCAATATAAAAAAAAAAAAAAATGTCCAATCTTAATATTTCAATCGACGCCCGCTTGTTCCCAATGAATTTTACTATTACCTAGAAACCCATTTAAATTGAACGAATAAGATTCACCTCAACTTAGTTCAAATATCTCGAGCTCGAGAATCTAAAGTATATCTGCCACCGTTTTATGTAAGAGTCGTCTAAATTCTAAAATTCACTGAAAAATATTTAAGGTTTCGTTCACTGATATCAAGTGTCAAACTGTCTCTCACCCGGGTAATATGTGTGACCTTACATTACGGTTATTTGAATAATGATGTTTTTGTAGGATCCAGGTAAGCTTAGCTCTGCTTTACTACATATACTTACTTGTATTTACTAGGTACTTCGTAAAGCTTTAAGCTTTTAGTTTTAAGCATTGAAATTTTTTTCTCTTCTATGGTCTTAAGTCGTGAATCAGTCATTTACACAGAAGAGGAAAAAATTTTACTTCTCTCTTCTGTGGTCATTTATTTGTAAAAGGTCAATTTACACGTCAAATTAATCATCTTTAAAACATTCAAAAAAATAATTATTTAGAATTTAAAACCATAAAAAAACAAGTCATGCCGCACACAGAAATTAAATTCAATTAAAAAACAAGACTAGAAACATAATGAATCATCAGATATTACATTTATTTAACCCTTAACAATTGTAAAAAAGATTTCTCGATAAGGCATTTTATTTTAGAGAAAAAAAAAAAACTTTGAGAAACAACCCAAAGACGATAGAAAAGTAAAATTTTACTGTTCATTGCACGATATCTTCTATTCCTTCACTTTCATTATTTTCACATCTTAATTTTTTTTTCCTTTCAGTTCTTTTTAATTCTTTTCTTTCTTTATTTTTTCTCTTCTGTTTTAGCCAGTATAATATTTTGTAATATTTAAAAAAAAGAAAAAGAACACGATTCATACACGTTAACGAACATTACGACTAAAATAATACACAATTTATTAGATATTAAAGAGGCGATAAGTAAGTAATTCTCTGTTCTTGGATAGACGATTAAACGTGAGGAATAACGACGTTGACGTCAAGCCGTAGTCATTTTGGATGTTAGCAATCGATATCGATATTTGGATTTTGGATTAGTTTAGCAAGTTTCATATTATGTTAGGTACTTCATTCGTCCAAGGCCCAACCCATAACATCGCGGCACGAATGTGACAATCGTCTAAGTTCCCCGAAGGGTGGCAGGGGTGCTGAGTCATCCCCCCTTGGTGCTTAACGTCGCTTAGCGCGCTAAATGAGCCGAGTGATTCCTACTAAGTAGCGGCGAGGGAATGCAAGTATAGGCAGGGAGACGTTGCTTGGTTTTGTTACATCTTGATATTTTTTAATGTTGATAAAATTGTGGACTTCGCGTTTAATCATAGCCGGTGTAATGGCCTTGATTTGATTAGCAATTATTGGAAACACTTATAGCTAATGATTCCTAAAAATCGCGTAGTGCTCAATTAGTATTTTATACTTTACTTTATATTTATAACTAGCACCCTGCGATTTCACCAGCTATACCAAATTTCATCGAAATCTGTTCAGCCGTTACGGGATTGACTGGGAACAAACACACTATTTTTTTCTATAACACTTACATATTTAAGCACTCACATTTATAATATCGTGGTCGTATGAAGGTGGTCGTTCAGAGTGGCGGTCTAAGGGGGAGGCCTTTGTTCAGCAGTGGACATCTTCAGGCTGTTAACGATGATGATGATTTATGATATCAGCAGGATTTTGCTCCTTTTTGTATTTATTTGTGTATAGTACTGCTAGCTCAATAATATTAGTGTGATATTATGTTTTTGGGGTTTTTTTTTCTAACGCATAACCATCTAGAGTGACTACGGCAAAAACGAGAAGCGAATTCAGTGAAATCCTCTTCCAAAATAATATTAAAATTTTAAACACCCTAAAAAGTTATACGGTTCGCGACGTACCTACCTGTGTTAAGAGCGCAATGCATTTAACTCAGCTATATAGTAGGTACTGGAAGTTTACGAGTAATTAAAACTGCAGTTACCTCCTCATCTAAGTTTTAAGTGCATCTTTATGGTGTACATTGTACGGGGTTTAGTTGCTTATAGGTTTAACGGGGTGGTCTTAACCAGTGACATTTCCGAAGCCCGACGTGGTCGGTGAAATAAGTAGGTCACTGACTTAGTTGTGGAGTCATTTACTATTTTGTCCAGTGCCAGGAAATTGATAATAAAGTTTTATCGACTATTGGATTGTAAATTTGATTATACATTGTAATATTTGTAAAATTACTTGAATTTTGTAACGACCATCCACAAATGCTCTTTTGCGCGAAATTCAAATTTTCTTGCGTTTTTCGTCAATTACAGCTTAATCGTGGATTTATTGAAACCAATTTTGCACCAATAAACAAGTTGTTTTAAGAAATTACGGGTAAATTGATCACCATAACACTGGTTTAGCTACAAATCTCAAATAAGTTGATTTTCATCTTGATTTTTGGTTTAGTCAGAAATGTACTTATACTAGCTTTCAACTTGAATTTGTGGTTGATGTCATTTCTTGAAACAATCTATTTATTATCGCAAAATTAGTTTTCGTGATCCTACGATGAGTAATTAATCTGTAATTGAAAAAAAACGCAAGAAAATTTGCATTTTGCACGCTGAGCGAACATTTTGCACCTTACGGATTTTTTTTGTACCAATGCGAGAATGTGACGGCACGTATCGTATAAGGATGAATTATGAACTGGATGAACTGATTCATAAAGAACCAATCGTCATATTCTGCAAGTTGCAAAGGCTCAGGTGGGCAGGTCACTTGGAACGAATGGATGATACCAGAGCTGTGAAAACTATCTACAGATGGATCCCGCAACAAAAAAGACCCAAAGGGACACCCAGGAATCGGTAGAAGGACTATGTTAGGTAAGATCTAAGGATTTATATTATATTATTCGATGTATAGGAATGAAAACATCTTGGCAAAGGGAGGCCAGAGACAGAAGGAAATGGAAGAAGATCGTTGAAGGTTGTAGCGCCGACAGAAGAAGATCCTACAAATGCGTGAGTAAGATACCTATGACACAACTATAAGACCCGTAAATAGACTCAGAATTTACTAACATCTCACCAATTATGTAATAATCAAGCTAGCATAATGGATTAGATACAAGATTAGACTCCGTGTAATTGATAACTAATTCTGACAGCTACGGATCAACTTAATCGTACCATTGTTCTGTAGCGATTCTGATCCGCTGAATAATAATGAACACATGTCAGTTAGTTAACATGGCGGCGGCGGGCGGGCGAAGCCGGCGGCGCAACTCGGTTCACGAAGGCGTAATTATGTTAGAACATCACTGTACTCATGCATATATGCATTTTATGCATTAATTTTGGGAATATAAAATATTAGGTGTTCTGAATTCTTTGTTCGTTAGTTATAGTGTTAAGGGATTTTCATTTTGAGCATTACGCGAATGTTCAAAAAGTTCTATTTAATGTTTGAAGTCAGGACTTAACCACGCTAAAAACTATTTCATTTATTTACCTCGACGTTTAGGCCATGTTGCAATATTAGTTGTGTGTTCAATTGTTTTTAAAAGTTACAATCAATTAATTGTTAGGATCAATATACTATTATCTGTTATCAGGATCAATAAAGCGTGTTTTGGATTGTAATATCCATGAAAGTGCTTCAGCTACCGGAGCCGGCAACTGAAATGGCTGCCGGCACGCTAAAGAGTAGATAATTCCCGATTCGAGTAACTAACGGGCTATTTATGTATTTTGGTTAGTGACAAAAGGGAAACAGTTCTTCAGACAATGCTGGTCCCAGACTAGCATGCCGCACCCCGAATGTTCGCGCAAGGGACCAGTATTACGGTAGAATTAGGTTATTTAAAACAAAAACATTTCGATGACAGAACCGACTTTTTTTCTCTTATATTTTGGCTCCACACATTTTTAATTTAGCCAGTGTCAAGTATTGCAACATTTCAAGTAAAGTCAAATATTTCACACATAAAACAAGCCTAAGTCAAGCAAAGTAAGTCACGGTCAAGCCCATGTCATGCCTCAGTAATGCGGTGAGCATTTTACTAGAGGTTTCAATGGAGTTTTGGAAACAACACGTAGAATCACGTTTCACAACATTATACTATTCGCCAACACTTGTGTACGTTCACGAACAGTTCAAGAATAAAAGTTTACCAGTTTTATACATTACCACTCGACATAACACTAGTTTTGCAAAATAAAACAATGTCGCCGCGACATGACTTCTTCACGTTCCCGCCAAAACACTACAGAACTGAGTTTAGGTTCAGGTTATTTTTTTTTATATCAACCCGGAAACCCTTACAGTGACAGATTTGAGTCTGATGACAGGATCAGTAGTAGTAGTAGTAGTATGGTTTTTCGTACCTCCGGCAGCCGTATTATTAGGGTGTCCACACATGGCCTGAACTGACATCGTGTGAAAGAGACAGCTAGATTCGAATTTCACGGGAGCAAAAGAAACAAACTATTAAGGTTATAGCTTCTTCCTTTCGCTCCCCAGAAACTTATATGGAGCCATCTCTTTCAAACGATGTCAGGTCAGGCCATGTAGCGAGGCCGCTGCCGGCTCCGACTGCTCCGGCAGCGGAGGCACAGTCAAAATCAATTGATTGTAGAACACATTATTCGTGTGCGGTACATGCCATCACTGGGTCATAGTTTGGTCATCGTATATCACGTGTGACGGCCATGTAAACCTATTAAGCTTTTTTTTTTTTTTTTTTTTCTCTTAAATTTTGGCTTCGCACGTTGTGTATTTAGCCAGTGTCAACTTTTGTATTATTTGAAGTGAAGTAAAGTATTTCACAAATAAAGCAAGTCTCAGTCATAGTCTAAGTCAAGTAAAGTAAGTCACGGTCATGTCCAAGTCATACCCCAGTAAAGTGGTGGAGACTTTACAAAAGGTTTCTTTGGAGTTTTGGAAATAACACGAAAAGTCACGTTTCACGACAATATACTATTCACCAACACTCGTGCACGGTCACGAACACTTAATGAATAAAAATCCACCATTTTTACACATTAACACTCAAAATAACACAAGTTTTGGAAAATAATATAATGACGCGACATGACTTCTTCACGTTCCCGCCAAAACTCCTATTAAGCTTTTACCGTTGCGTTGTTTGTTGCCCGTCAATGTTATTACGTAATTTAATGATACTAGGGGAAAGCGCCAATGAAGGCTTTATTTGTTTCAAAATTTCATTTGTAAAATTGTGTATTGGATATGTAATGAAGAATGTAATTGGATTTTGGGCACTCAAAATATATATTTTGAGTTTTTACTATTTTTATTTTTACCGTACAATTACATACGCATGGTTTGCGTTCATCATATTATATTATTATGCATTCAAAATTAAGCATAATTCATTACGCCAAAGTACAATAAAAATAACAAACTTAAGCGAAACAAAGATTGTACGTAGGTGAGTATGTATGTATGTTTGTGTGTTCCTATAGTCTAAACGGCTTGGCCGATTTTGCCGAGTGAGGTCTCGTCGGCTCCCTCTTTATGCGTTCTTTTAATAATTATATAAGCTTACCTAGAGTGGGAAATGCGCAACCCGAGTCTGGCTCGCGGCTGACAATGCTAGCTGCGCATTTGGTGTACCTCAGGGAAGTACTCTAGGCCCAACACTGTTTCTCATTTATATTAATGAGCTTTGCACAAACTCCATGCCTGGTATAGATCTTTTAATGTTTGCGGATGACACCATGTTACTGTGTCACGATAAATCTTGGGCTAAAGCGAAGCAGCTGGCGGAAACTTTCCTATCGAACGTAACAAGATGGCTTGAGGATAATCTGTTAACCCTGAACATAGGTAAAACAAAATATTTGTGTTTCAGCAAAAGAAGTACAGGAGGTCCGAGTTACAATTTTGACATTAAAATTCATACATATCCATGTAACCGTAGTGCATATCCATTCATAAGTAGTCCATGTGACTGCTCCAAATTGATGCGTGTTAATTTTATAAAATACTTAGGGGTTCTATTAGATGACAAACTTTTATGGCAGCGTCATATTAACTCCCTGGCTTCTAGGATTAGAAAATTGATCTACGTTTTCAAAACCCTTAGAACAGTTGCAGACTTTAAATTAATACTTCAAACTTACAGAGCATTGTGTGAGTGCCTTATCAGATATTGCATCTGTGTTTGGGGTAGTGCAGATAAAACACACCTCATTATGGCTGAGCGAGCACAGCGCGCTGTTCTAAAAGTAATGATGTATTTAACCTTTAGACACCCTACTACGGAAGTTTACGAGAAAGCAAATGTTCTGACGGTACGAAAACTCTTTATTTATGAGAGTATACGGAGACACCACAGAGAAATGCCACAAAACAAGTCAGTCTCCAACAGTAGAAGCCAAGTATGTCGTGCTCCACTGATTAATACCAGGTACGCGCAAAAACAGTATACGGTAGTAGTCACACGTCTATACAATGAATTAAATAAATCTGGAAAAGTTGACCAATTAACCGACAAGGAACTTAAAAAAAGTACTTTGACTTGGCTTAAGGGGTACGACCACAAAACTATTGAAGCTATGCTGGAAGGCTTTTATTTTTGAGCTAATATTATAATATAAAAATAATTTTATTTTTCCAAATATTTGCAGTTGATAAAACCATAACATACACATACATGAACATCTCCGCAAGCCCATTTTATTCGAGAATAGACCTACATGTAGGTGTTCTGTACATATTTACACCACACACACATTTACAAACATAAAACTCTCAAATGCCCTTACATGTCTCACTCTCACACACACACACGTACACACACTCACACGTACACACAAACGCGCGCGCACGCACGCATACACACACACACACACACACACTCACACGTAAGATTGTTTTCTTTTTATATTTATAAATATATTTTTTTGTTTCTTTGGCTATTTCTTGGCATAGTAATAATGTAAATTCTAAATTAATGTTTAGTTACCTTAAATTTAACCTTATTCTGTTTTGGCATACTTATGTAGTAAATAAGAGAGGCCATTGGCTCCCGACACACAGTCTATGACTAGTTTGGGAGACTCTGGGATCAACAATTTAGTTGTAATTTTTGTAATGCCCAAATAAATTTGATTTGATTTGATTTGATTTGATAATATGGCAGTTCATACCGCGACAGAATCGGGTTTCACAAGGCAAGCTTGTTCTAATAAATACCGCGTCATGTGAACCTATTGTGAATCAAATACGATAATATTTTACAAAATCGATTATAGGTACAAAGAGTAGGCGAATGACGAATTTCGTCACGACAATATTTCATTTTAAAAATATGTCACATTCAGCAGTTACTGAATGGACATAAATTTAGTTCTCAAGAAAACATCTATCTGGTTAGCAGTAGTCGCACCCAGGCGTCGACCGATGAAACTGACAGTCTAATAATAAATCCTGCTTACAATACGAACATTGACATGGGTCCTTATAAGATAGAAAATGGATTTATAGCCAAACGTGCACCAATAGCCGATCAACACCTGCTATACAATTCGGAACCTTACTCTGCCACGAATATGGTCATCTTCCCAAGGAACAAGCAATAAGGTGGAATAATGCCACCCTATTGAAAAGTCACGTCGAAAGTTGAAGGTGTTTGCAAAAGTAAGAAATTAAATAAACTGTGGGCCGAGGGGCGAAAATCGCTCGATCGAACGAATGATAAAAGTGCAGAAGTGCTATTACACTGACTTATGGTTGGAGACTTGTGATCGTAAATAAATCGAAATGTTTACATCTGGAGACAATGTTTTCAATGCTCAAGTTGTTCGATCAAGATCAAGTTGTTCGATAACAAGTTTCGTTGTATCTGGGAATTATTTTCACGACAAGACTTAACGCAAAATGTTCTGTAATCTGAAAGATAGGGCAAAATCTAACCATCTTTAATATCTCTTTAATTCAACTTTTGTCTTAAAATTAGGCTAACTGCTGTGCAGTGTCGCGTAGAACTTGGACAAAGCAAGAAAGTAAAGTAAACAGCTAGGTAAGTAGTTCTTTATTTGGAACTACTGAGCTTTTCTTGTCCCTACGGTACCTTTAAAATTGATAATGGAACTGCTGAAACTAACAATTTACAGTAGTTATATTAGCAGTAATTCTGAGAATAAACTGATATTGCGCTTGTTATGAGTCGGCGTAAGACATATACACCTTGTCACCTCTTTAAAAAAGTATAGCTATTTCTAAAGTGCTACAAAATGAAATAGAACATCACAAATCGGATAAGCTCACGCATATCATGGGGCGACCGTGTACAATAAGTTACCAAGCTGTATCACCGCTGCTCCGAATCTCGCTTGCTTCAAGTCTCGCTTGAAGCGCTGGCTTATCAATCAGACTTTTTATAGTATAAATAATTTCCTGGACTGTAATGTAAATAAATGTACGGTTGTACAGTGAATGTAATTCAATATTATGTATTTTGTTAATATTATGTATTTTATTGTTCAAGTTAATTTAATTTTTAATATTAAAAATTATAATTTTTTGACATTATTTTTTACCACCTACCTATAAGTTTTTAATTGACATGTAAATAGTACTTACGCAATAAATGAATATGAATATACACGTAACAGACAAGGACAACTAACACCCCGACCCAGAGCAGATATTTAAATTCATCATCCACACACCTACTCGACTGGAAGGGATTCGAAATGCACACCTGCAGCTAAGGCAGACACCCTGCAAAAAAAAACCAGGAGGTTCATCAAAAATTAAACGCACATCTACGACGTATATGTTTTTCGTTAAACAAATTTTTGTAGCACCATTTCTAACGAAATATTCTAAATATTTTCACAATCTGAACTCGACACACCCAGTGAGGTAAACATTGTTTCTTGAAGCACCATCGCAGCTAGATCTCAGTCGTTGTGCACTCGCGGCACGCTCTACCAGTTTGCGCGTAAACGGGTTTATGTGTAAAATAAACAAAGTAAGTAGAAACATCAAAAATCTATGTGTATACGTATACAGTAAGTAAGTTCGTGGAGGCCGAGTGGCTAGCCCTGGTTCTTACAATTTAACGTATCATGCAATCCAAGGCAGCGCTCAGTTGTAAATTACATCATAATGTACAACGTAAAGTGTATCATATCCCCGCGTGATAAGGTTCACGGTCGCGCCGCGTCAGCGGCTGAACCTAACAATCATTGACTAATTACCTATTTATTAATTAACAAATTTTTTTATAGACTACACGGTACGGGCCACAGAAAAGAAAAAGAAGTAAAAAAATCTTTTCTGTGGTACGGGCCCAGTCCGCCGCCTTACAGCATCGTGGTCTACCGAGCTAGGGCCGCTATTCGCGTTTGTCTAAGAGAAGAAACTGCTTTTCGTTCTCTCTCGCTTGGAAATTTAATATTTTTAATGAAATAAAATTACTCAGAAAAAACAACTTTTGGAAAAACTTATTGCTACGTTTTCTTTATTACAAGATTTAAGTCTTAAACAATTTTGTATACAGATCCGTTCCAGTTTTCATTTATTTAAATGAGCGACAAGATGTTGAAGATTATAATTAACGACAGCAGCGTCCTCTTAGCAAACGGTGAAAGATCTCTGCCAAGCGTGGGGATTATGGCAATACATCCAAACCATGACAAATCTTAGGTGGTGCCACAAAGGAGGAGGCCTTGGTTCAGAAGTGGATGATGAGTCTTAAGAAAGGAGCCACTAATTTACGGTTTAGTAAACCGAAATACCTTATTACTTAATCGGCCAAGTTCGTCAAACATACGCACATCCGGTGACGGCCGAAAAACTGAAGCAGCCAAAGTAAGTAGTGTCCAAGCTGACAGGATGTGAGCTCCGGTTACCGGCCTTTGATGACAGGATGTCGACTCCACGCCTACCAGGCGAGCGATGTAACGCACGATGTGTGCTTAGGATCAAGAGCCCGGAGAATGGCAGGCAGTTAACTCTAGATAACTTAGAATGGCAATGCAATAGAAGTGGCAATGGACACGAAGAACCGATAACCGATGGGAAAGATCGGTTATTGAGTGGCGACAACGAGCCGGAAGACGCAGGTTAGGTTGGCCTGCCCTTCAACCCTTAGCGGGACGTCAGTGCAGGTCTTATCACCCTCACTTAGAATTATAACAGATCAGTGCCACCCAGAATTCGTATTGTAATCGTATCGATGATAACTAGCGTCGCCCGATTCCTTCAAGTAGCACTAATACGTACTTATGTACTTACATACTACTTAACTCGTTTGTTCTCAACTCTATATTGCATACATATAGGTAGGTACATATACGCTTAACTCCATGTATATAGATACAATAGCATTTGAGCATGATGCGTTAACCTTCAGACTATATTATGTACTAGTAATGGATGCCTTTATTAATCCATCAATTCCAATAAATATTAATAGGACGCTAATAGCACGTTAAGTGGCAACATTATCCTTCGAACATCCCGAAATGCTCCATTACTCCGAACTTAGTATAATATCCTGAAGATATGATATCGTCAATCCTTTGATCTCAAGCCACATCAACCGTGGGGGGCAACCGGGAGGATGTTACGTACATTTTAAATCGGATTTCGCGCCTAGGTCCCTTCAGACGTCGATATTTGTACCGTCATCTCATATTATATCATCATTATCATCATGCGGAAGACGTCCACTGCTGAACAAAGGCCTCCCCCTTAGACCGCCACACCGACCGACACTTGCGTCCACCGGTCGCCCTCGACCTTCACAATGTCGTCGGTCCACTTTATGGGAGGCGTGCCTGCGCTGCGTCTTCCAGTTCGTAGTCGCCAGATTAAATATATGCGCCCTGATTATATAGCAGGTATCATTTAAAAGTGCCCAAATTTCTGCAAACTTTAGTCCCAGAAGTCTTCTTTAAACCGATAATAATCAATTGAATTTAAACTGTTACCATTTTTCTCGTTTCGACTTTGATTTACGTTATACATATAATATAGCCAAACCTATACGAATTTAAAATTAATAAAAAACCCGACTGCAAAATGTAGTCTCTACTCATAAAATTCAGTACAATCAGAATGTAATATAGGAAGACACAAAAAAAAAAACAAAAAACATTAGTCTCCTTCTTCGACAGACGGGTAAAAACACAGGCATGAGCATGTTTTTTACATCCTACGCAAGCACGTCGTTATTTTAGTTATTTTTTCAAGTCAAATATAATGTGATAATTTAAATGTTATTTTAAATCTACAACTTTTCAAAAGCAAACGTTGAAAGTTTCATGAAAAACGGAAGTAACAGAATTTCTATAATCTACAATAATATGACCCTTCCCAACCTCAGGGTGTGATTGTGTCAAATATTACTTTAATGAAATGGGACGGTTCAAGTTAAAACTTTGATTGTTTTGAATAAATATTTGTTTTCTGTGTGGACGAAATTGAAAATCTTGTTTGAATTCTGAGAATACTACAAGTTTTAATAATACCTTTCACAGGGCTGTTTGTTTTGCATTATTCTAAATCTGTACAAACAGCCTTTGAAACAAAAAAAAATACTGTTTCTTAAATAGCTTTTTCATAATGTAACTCTAAGGCCCTTTAATTATTTTGAATTGTAATATAAATCAGCCATATGTAGGTACGTTTTAAATGGTTTAATGTTTTGTTGTTTACGCAACAATGGATTTGAATATGTAGACACCACAGACCATAAAACCTGTAGACAGAGCGTATTTATTCTAATGTTAATAATAATATAATATAAATCCTAATATTTTCGTGAGGGATAAGGAAAATATTTGGCTCAAAATATAGAATCAGATTAATTGGATCGACGATGATTGGCCAACAGGCCAACGATTTTCTCATCTCGGCACTCAATAGCCTACGTATTTAAACGTAATTATTCCACGTGGATAAATGATTCAGTTTCACTATTTTCCCCTCCATCGGTGAACTATTTATACCTGCTAAATTTTTCGAGTTTTCCTGAGCTTTCTCACGGGTTTTCCCGCTACAATGCCGCGACGCTTGTGATAGAGCCACAGTGTAAAACCACAGCGGACCGAAATGCATAAAATGAAATATTACTTTCACGACTTCAGCTTTATGTTTTTAGGATTGCGTTGTAGACACGGGAGCCCTTGTGCGAGTAAGATCGCTGTGCCCGTCTGTCACTCTATGTTATGTTATCATAACTTCAAAATTTATGAGCTAAGTACATGAAATTTTGTAGTCATAGTCCTCAGTTTTAAAGGATCACATCATCAAGGTACCGTACCCATCATGCTGGCCGCATTACCATGCTTAAGGCAATGCAAAAGCATTGCCTTAAGCATGGTAATGCGTAACATAAAAATGTTACGCTAAATAAACGCCAGCAAAGAAATAAGTTAAAAATAGGACAAACATATCTATAGTATATCTACAATATCTTCTTATTATTTATTTATTTCATTACTACTATTTTTACAGGATAGCATTATTATTATTTTACAATAGTGTAGTTATTTCAACTTATAAGAGTTCGTTTACTGCTTACCTTGTACACTGTGGTAACTCCGCAGGGAGACCATTTGGAATGCTTCCTCTATTGTTTCGTAACAAAAACTCTGAAACATAATGAAATCGTCTCGGTGGGTGCACTCCGGCGGTTCGTGTGAAGGGAGTTTTACACTAGTCGTTCTGCGAACAGTAAACCTCGAGAGTAAAAGCAACTTTTTTGTCCGCCACGCAATACTAAATTATAGAACAAAAAAAAACATATATCCCAACATAAGATTTATAAACTACATAAGTAATGAAGGGCACTAAATAGAAAAATCACATTTTTATCAAAGTCATAATATAGTGTTAAAGTATTCCACTATAATATTCCTTACCTATAGGTTCGGGTAGGCCACCAACTAGGACGTACCTTATTATCAATATACTTATAACTATAACAAGAAGGTGACATATATTTATATGTCACAAATCTCAAATACAAAAAAGTACGTCCATACTTTGGTACAACGTTTATATGTTGGCATAATTTGAATAATTTCCATGCAAAACTATAGCTCTATATCACAGAAGAGGAATTTTTTTTACCTCTAGATCTCTCTTCTGTGCTCTATATCCTAGCACGTCATTTTTATATTTTTAAAACATTTTGTTCTTCACGTACATATTAAAAAAATCAAACGGCATATTGTCGGCGACACAAATATACGCCAATGTGCAAACAGCCTAATAACCATTTATTTTAATGTCGTACATTCTTTCTGAATTTACCTTTATTCTCTTTGTATTCAAAAGGTCAATTTTATTTGTTCACAAATTAAATAAAGTTACGAACATTGCAATTGCTTATTTGATTTACTTTGGTTTGGAAGTTGCAATAAGGTTGCGTGGAAATTATTACTTCTTTGGTAACTTTATCAATTTAGATTTTGCTTGGTTTTAACTTGAATGGTATGCACATAGCTTAAGGTACATAGGGCCGATGCCCACCTAAGCAACGTAAAATATGATCTGGCAAATTGTCTGGCGCGTAATTTGCCACTCGTATCTACGGATGGACTATGGAAGCTCTTGTACAGAGGAAATAAGCCACGAGGTGTCACGTCACAGTCAATGTCCTGCCTTATATGATTTATTTATTTCATTACAACTATACTTACAGGATAGCATCTAATACACTAGTGTAGTTATATATGTCAACATTTTAAATATATAAGAATATTAGTTCAGAACATTAAATACATGCAATGTCAACTAAATTATACCATTATTAAATTATTATACAATCAATATTACTTATTTTTATAGCACATCACAAACAATACAGATACAAGATATTTAATTAATTTATATTTACGCTGCCAACTGATGGGCTTGAACATTTGGATTATCTATAGACCTTTAATGGTCTCTGGATGATTCAACTGTTATTTTTATGTAGTAGGTTAAGTAGTTTAGGTAGTTGTAGTTTGTATGTATTTTGCTTAGTTAATAAAGGCACTTGCACGATAAAAAAAAAGATCTAACAATGTAGATATTTTTGCACTTAGCTATATATATGATAGCATATGATATCGAAATGAAACACGGTGTACTGGAAAATATGGCCACTTTTAGGGTGCCGTAGCAAACTAAATACTGTAATATAGTTTCGCTGCGTCCTTATTTCTGTCCGTCTGTGTGCGACCTTGTTTTTATTAGGAGAAGTACAGCACTAACGCTACTGGATTAGATAATCACTCCACTATAAGGAAAACAATAAAAAGTTGTAAAAAATTAAGGGAGGAATATTTTTTTTTAATTTAATATTTGTGTCAAATGGCCATTTTTTTATTATTAGTCTACCAATATAATTCTCATGAGAAGTTAAACAAAGTGATCCGAAAAAAACGCAAAAACAAATTTGAATAAACTAAAAAGTTGATACTTATGTGATGATGATTATTTCTATCTCACATAACCACGGAACCCATTAGAGTGTCACGTCCAGTAGGTACCGATTTTTTTAATTCAACATGTTACAGTTTTTAGTAAATAAGTATTTCTCATTTTTCAAGCTCAACTTCGTTTCCTTCGTTGCTTTCCTTTTAAGGAACCCTTAATTTATTTTTAAACCTCTCGTTATTTGGCGCGGTCTAATGTCACCAGTAATTTCTTGAGAACTCCATACATGCTGTAAGTAAAAACTAAATAGGTTAGGTTTTTTCATTACCTAAGTGGCGGCTTTTGCCAGCCAGTATCGCTGAAAAGAAAAAATGCAATCGGGAAATTACCGGCTGTATGGAGGTGGTATAAAGGGCCGAGCCTGTAAAAGAACAGCCTAAGAACCGAGTTTCGAGTAGAGTAGGAATGAAAGAGCGTCGTTATTAAAGCTTTGCTTAGTATTCATGTGCACAGGCTGTGAATGTAAGCAGGGCTAGGACTCGTCGACGTTTATTATAAAATCAACCAGCCCACACAAATATTGTTTCATTCTATTAGGGTTTTCGCAACGTGCGTCAATTTTACTAGGTGTTTTAAGAGAGACGTCCTACCGTGAGGTGTTGGCGCAATATGTGTTTAAAAAAAAACATTAAGTCTCGTCCATAGTGGTCTCGCTTGCGCATTTTTACATTATTGTAAAATAATAAAATAATAATAAAGCCTATTTTATTTCCAATCCAATAACTACATGCATTACAATATATTTAAAAAAATCATTCATTAAAAAAAACTCCATCTTATCTTTAAAATACAACACTAATTGTATAATATATATCATTTTATCTATTTTGATCACATGAATTTTATTTTAACAATCACTATCGATACTGTCCTTTTTCTCGTTGATCGGAACCCCTTCTCGGGTGTAGGCCTCCTCCAACTTATTCTTGACCTCTCTGTCGTTTGGTTCTCTAGTTTGTTCGTGCTACAGCTTTTATGTCTTCTATCCACTTTTTTATAGGCCGCCCTCTTCTTCTTTTTCCTGTCGGTCCATCCGTTGTCTCTGAAGTCCATCTTTTGTCTGTATATCTTGCTTTATGTCCTGTCCACCGCTATTTCAGTTTTAGAGCATAATGTATATAAAACTATAAAGAGAATTTCCAAAAGTATTCTATTTTCAGGTAGTTGATTGAATCAGGCAGGCTTAGGATTAGGTAGATTATTATAAACTCAGTTATTCTATTTGCAATGTAAATATAATTATTTTACTCAATAAGAATACAACTTAGTACAGTACAGTCTATGCACTCTTACTATGTGAGTGAGATAGCATGACTTTACACCCTTTAATAGAAAGAATGAAAGAAATAAAATCATTTTATTTTGCAGCAACAGTAACATTAATGAATGTAGAATCGTGGGGCAGGCAGGAGAGCTATATAATATTCCGCTTCAAGTTGTGGTTACATTTCTGGTCTTAAAAATAAAACATATTATTGTCCAACACAAGCTTGCCTATCTGGCATGCGAAATTTTTTACTAATAATAAAAATAGCTAATTAATGTTACTTTGTCATCGCTCAGCATAATGCTGTTTAGCAAACAGCGCTGAGACTTCCTTTAAAGCCAGCTTTAGAAAGAAAAGACGAACAATAACACAAGGCAAGGCAATAAATAACTATAGCTTTTTTTTTGGAGTGACCACGAAGTTTCTGTCCTAAAACTGTGTCACCGGAGGTGGGGCAGCTGCGTCCATTTAGTAATGGCGAGCGTTCTGCGATTCCCAAGCCACTTGCCAAGCGTGGAGATTATAGCAAAGCCCCGGCCACTCCCAACAGGGAATGCCTTTATTCAGCAGTGGCTGTCTTTATGACTGATGATGATGATGATCACGGAAGACTGCATTTTACCTAAGGTATGCTCATCTAGGAAACTAAACCATCGAATACTCAGCCACTCAGCCGACATAAAAAGCAGCTACGTACCGTAAAACGTTTCAAAGTAAAGGGTAATTTTATGCTTAGTCATTCTGTCACGTTAGTCCTTATTCCATAATCATATAAAGCTGAATTCACTTTGAACATTGCTGACTGAAAGGTTTGCTCCGCGAAATAATCCGGTAAGAAGTATTGATGACTGCAGTAAAACCGGCTTTGTCCATATTTCTTTTTGATTTATTTTTACGGGTTGGTAAGAGGATTAGGTACGGTGTTTTAATATGGATGCTTCGCCTGGATGACAACGAATCGGTTTCGATCTGACCGATAATGCGAGTTGCTTTGTAACATAATTGAAAGGATCAATTGAAGGCTTGTTGGGTTAGGGCTAAGCTTGTTTGTATTTTTTGTTGGCTATTGAATTATTTTATACAAGCTCCGCGGGCAGCCGCGGTTTCGCCCGCGTTGTTCTTGGAAAAAATAATGGCGATCTTGTAATTAGGGTACCAATATTTTCTGACGCTATTTTATTCGCTGAAAGTGCGTCAGCGACAGCAAAACTTAATATTAACAATATTTTTAAATACCTACTACTCGCGGCCGAGACGACTCTTTTAAGTTTTTCCAAAATTTTACTAGAAGCAACAAATATATGCTATAAAACCCCTGAAGAACACTACGACATCGGTATTTAAAGTAGTTTGCACAATTTTACTTTTGTGTCGAAAGTTGTGTTGTACGACGCTTTGTGATCTGTTGCAGTCTGTACCAGAATAAGGAACCTTTATTCCTAAAACATTGGGCCAGTGCTTACGTATTTCATTTCTAGTTTTAGTACAATCGTAGACCAGCGGAGTTGCACAAGGCTATCTCGTTTCGTTTTCGGTTCTCGTTATTACAACAAAATGTTATCTCGTTTCAAATTAAGTCCTGTACAAGGATGGAAATAGTGTTTGCGAATAAGAAAATAAGGGTTCAGATTTTAATTTGGGGTACCGTTTCGTTGACATAAATTTTTGTGCACTCCTACACACTTCTCTCTTCAACAACGGGGACGAATACACATGCTACGATGTATTTGTTTGCAACACAGAATGTTATAAAAGAACTCATCATCAGCCAGAAAACGTCCACTGCTGAACATAGGCTTCCCCCTTAGAGCACCACACCGACCGACGACGTGCCGCTTGCATCCACCGGTTTCTCGCGACTTTTACAATGAATAAATAAACAAAATAATAATAAATAACAAAATAATAAAATAACTGAATAGTAAAATATATTATTATGTCAGTACTTTTATTTTGTTCAGTAAACGTAATTTATTATTAAAATAAAAAGAAAATAACTGTCTGCAAAATTTTGCCTATTTCACTCCGGACGTAAAGAGAAATCCAACGACACCTCACTCGTCAAAATCGGTCTAGCCGTTTAGGCTACAGGAGGTAAAACTTATATACCTACTTATATTCTTACGTAGCTTTTATACATACACTAGCTGTTACCCGCGACTTCGTTCGATAGCCCCGACAACGTTACCCTCCTTCTTGGATAGTCGGGTAAAATTAGACTTGAAAACATGTAAATTAGAATTTTACAAATATGAGAAAATATCATTATGACTACGAGTTAACGAGAAAACGATTACATTTGTTTAATAAATTAAAAAAATTAACTGACGGCTGAATTTTGCTAAGTACTGATGTCAAAACCAAATATATTAAAAGTGCAATTTTCCACAACAAATTGCTTAAGTTTTAAATCAGGTGAGATTTAATTTAAACTAAAAGTATTGTGAATAAATAAAAAGCTTTTATATAGGAAGTGGTCCTTGTTGGTTTGAATTAAGTCCTTGTTTCTATTAAGCTAGGGTCTATTCTCTTCTCTTAAGTCACAGCTTCCGATCCAGGTTTTATTTATAAACCCTTATATAGGAGAAGCAAGGAGAGCCATTGCTCCCAGCGGATCGGTTACTCCTCACCTTACAAGACCTTCCACTTTGGATCCAACATTTAGACTGTAAGTTCTCAAGTGAACTGCCTTTGGGTAATAATTTGACTATACTCAAGAATTGTTGGTCAGGTAAGCATACTGTACAAAAAATATGTTTGACTAGCTGCGCCCCGCGGTTTCACCCGCTTCTTTACAGAAACCGAATATTTTTCCGGGATAAAAAGTAGCCTATGTTTTAATCCAGGATATAAGATACCTCTGTTTCAAATTTCATTCATTTAAATTTTCATTCAAATTCCCGTTACAGAGTTGATCGGGAACAAATACTCTTACACACAAACTTTCGCCTTTATAATATAAGTGTGATATGCGATTGAGACCCCCCCACGTTTGAACTGTCGGTCCTTACAAAACTTTATAAAATGCACAAAACTTAATCAACGCCATCTACCGAACTTATTTTATGTTAGAGTAAGTAACTTTGCTTCTGTACCTATCTATATTACTTTTTCAGCACTAAACGGCTGCACCGACTTTCAATGATAATTTAAAATCTGAATCACGAGACCGGGCATAGGCTTTTTTAAATAAAAAAAACTATTAATTTTCAGTTAAAATACGTGGGCAAAACCGGGAGCTAAGACTGTTATGATTAGTATTGATTGACTGTTATAATTAGTATTGATTAGTAACTTATTAATTAGTACTAAAATCTAAATTGATTCACATTATGATAATGGTAACGGACGTAATCAAATTATAGGTTAAGCAGACAATTTTGGTTAGTAAATTAATGAAAATATATTAGATTGAATTCTGCAAATTGGTTTGTTAGGCGCTTACAATTTACACTGAAATGCATAGTGAAGAAATTTTAAGCCCTCTAAATATTTTCTTTTTCTGTGGGAGACATCATCAAACACTAATAATATTGTTAGCTATATTGACGAGTCCACAATTACAAGTATTATTAACATTTTATATAGTGAAATATTTATGAATGTCATGACAATAAATTATAATTCAGATTATATGTTTACCCGACTACGAAAAAGGAGGGTTACTATAAACAAAGATGAATAATATTAGTGACACCTGAAAACTTTGTTTCTCAAACAACCCGCAACTCGGAAACTCAAAAATAATGAAAATCGTGCTAAATGTTCCGTTAGTACTAAAGTAAATTTAAAATTTAACAAACTACCATATCTCCTCTTAAAAATACTAAATTATGAATTCACGGGCCCAAAACTTCAAACTTTAAAAAGCCTGAGACGAAATAAGTAAGCGGAAAGATGTTTCGCAGAGTTGGGAAATTCCCCCAATATGGCCGGATGGTACAAAGTTTGGCCGCGGCCCGCCTTGCCTTTGAATATTTTATTGGGCGCGGTTAGGGGATTCTTTCTGAAGATGTTCTTGAGACGATGAATGGCGTTTGATTCAGGAGAATGGCTTCTTCCGTTCTTTATTAAAAAGTTTGCGGGTAAGACATGGTACCTGCAATACTTTTGTACGTTTCTTTTTAATATCTTGAAATAGAACCAATATTGGAGAAATGTACTTGCTTATTGGTTATTGTGGTCTTCGATAGTAAAATGCTTTGGCTTTTCAGAGCTCACACAAAAGAAAATATGAAAATCTTTTGGCAGTGACTTATTAGCGATGTTAAAGAATTAATTGTATTAAGGACTTGATTGTATTGATCTACCAGAACAAAATGTTCATGTTCATGTTCAGTAAGTTGCGAATAATAACCAATATTTAAAAAACAAAAAATAATAACCCATATTCTGTTCTTTTTACACGACTTTCCAAAAAAATGTAGAATGTTTTTGGAGTGCATGTAAAAATATATATACTTACAAACGTAAGTGTATGTTTGTGTGTTCCTATATTACCTCTTGCAGGCTAATTAATTTTGTCGAGCGAGGTGTTATTGGTTTTCTCTATATGACCGACGTGTCAAAGGCTACATTTTGCAGTCGTTTTTTTGTTGTTGACTTTCTTGCAATAATAATTCTTGTCTATTTTCTTCTGCTTGCACTCCCGTTTCAATTTAATTGAATCGGTACAAAGCCATCCCGAGGAATAAGATTATTCCAGATCTTCCTAATTTCTACCGGCATTTGATCCGATGCTTCCACCGCCCGGTCACGTATTCACTTTTTCACCTTATTCGAGTGAATTAATTCATTCGTATCAAAGCGAAAGTGGGTTGTGCTGATGAAAGTGCCTCATTTACATTTAAAAAGCGACTTGAGCAGTTATTAACAAGGTCGGAAATAGATAATATGTAAATTGGATTTGCGAGCTCATTTGGTGAAATAATTTTTGATGGGTCGTTTCTTATGGCTTTATCTGAACCGGTTTCAATTTACTGAGAGATTAGATTTCAAAGAGAAATCAGACAAATTGTTTGTGATAATTACTAAAATTAACATTTATAACATTTATTTCTTATTGGTTTTAGGGAATTCTATAGTGTCATTAGGAGCCGTGGTTTTTTTCGCTATACTATTGGAAACGACGTTTTTTCTTAGATGAAGATACAGATAAGAAGATACCCTATCCTGTGAATACAAGGTTCTGGCTATCTTTACAATAAATATTATTCAAATCTGTTCAGTTCTTATGTCGTTGTGTGGTAAAAACATACTTACACACAAGAAAATTTGAATATTCATTATAATATACAGTGGTAGTAAAACTTATACATTTATTACATTTGTGTGCTTTTTCCCTCCTGATCGTGTCGACGTGTGCGAACGTCTCAAATCGGTAATTTAATTTCCTTCAAAACGTAAGGGAGCCAAGCACAAATAAAAAACACTTAACGCGTCCCATCTGTTTGCTTTCACTTCAACCCATCAAATTAAACTTTAATAAAACATTTCGTCGTCGCAATCGTACGGAGTTGTTGCTCCAAGTTCGGAACTCTGGTAGAGAGAACTTATGTAATTGTGATAAATATTGCCCCGAGATACAGTTTCCAAACGGGACTATTCGTACGTAAATTCACTAAGTTCTTCGCTATTATTTAATAAGTATTGGAACCAGAGATTGCGTTTGATCGTATTATAGAAACTTCTTTGTTAAAATTTACACGACGTAAAAAAATATGTGCAAGGTTATTTTTTTTCCAAAATTCATTTAGGTACTCTTAAAAATTTGGAAAATCAATCCAATAGACTATGTGTGAAGACGTATAGTGTAGCCAAATTCAATTTTAATAAAATATTAGTTGACTCACACCAGCTGCACGGAGTGAAAAACGGGATCCAGGGAAGGGAGGGACGCGAGGATGTCCAACTATCATAAAAAATATATTATAATTATATTTTTATATTATATGGCTAGGCCATATATTAACTGCGAAAGAACCGTCATTCAACGGTTAGCCTTACCTTAGATTTTTTACCCGACTGCCCAAGAAGGAAGGCCATGTTTTGGGGCGTATGTAATTAAGTATATAATTATGTTAGTATGTTCCTATATTACCTCAGTTGCCTTAACAGCTTGACCGATTTTAAAGAGTGAGATGTCGTTTGATTCTTCTTTATATCCTGTAAAGAAAAAAAAAAGAGAATAAAGAGCCAAAAAAAAGAGAGAAAGAGCGGGAAACAGTAGCCTGTACAGGAAAGAGTAGGGTTTTCGTGTTTCTTTTTTTTTTATTGCCACGTCAGTGTTCACATGCCGTTTTCAATATCTACACGTCCTTACACGGGCTCGAGTGCTTCGAACGTTATCGAGGCCGGCTTGTCATCAAAATATGCACATAAATTTATTTAAGACGTACCTGTGACCTTATTCTCGTGTTTAATGATATTATATCACATTCGATATTCAGAACTGTATTTTTTTTGTCCTTTTTGTAAGATGAGCTTTGGTAGTGGTAAGACTTTTTTTCAGAGGCCACACCTATGTCAGTTATTCATCTGCCAAGCAGTAGTGTGCAAACATTACTGTGTTCCGGATTGAGCTTTAAGTTTAGTAAAAAGCAAGTTTTATTCTGCTGTCAGGCTAGACATTTTGACCACAAACTCACCTGACGTGGTCGTGATTGGCAACAGATTTTCTACATGGTAGCAGCCAGCCGAGTACCATGCTATGGTTATCTCACAAATCTCTCCGGTAGCTTAAGCCCATTGTTGGGATTTAAACCCAAGCCCTGCGGCGTGCAAGACACGAACACGCTAGCCGCTTGGATCGCAGCCTTATTTATCGCCGAATTCTTAGACGATATGACAATATTGGCGTCCATTCCCACTAACCCAAACTTAGTGCTATTGCTGTCTTTTACCAATAGAAACACAAGAAAAAGATAGCATCCATTTTAGTTCTGTCAAACGAGTTTACCGATTACAGCCGCGAAGAAAAACGTACACTAGCGACACTTTAAACTTGTTTTAAATCCGCACCCGCTACGGTCTTGTCTAAGTTTGTATGGAGAATTAAGATCTGACTAATTTGACAGCACTAAAATTTATGCCATCTCTATCTTGTGTTTCTATCTGGTAAAAGACAGCGATAGCTTCATTACGTTTAGTGAGTGTACGGTGGATATGCGGCCATAATATCACTAAAATATCACACAGCGCGAGAATACTTAAAGCACCTCAAGATACTCGAATATCATCACGATATCGCGGCATCGGCTGAATTTCAAACGGATCTTAAAGCGGATTCCAGCCGGATGGCTCTTATGCCGCGATCGTAATGAACAGGAAATGCCTTTGCACTTAATGCGAGATATAATTGAAGCGAGGTATTTTGGAATTGATGAAACAGTCGTCTTTAGGAAGCTTATCTGTATTTATACAGTACAAACTGCACTCCGCGAGACCAGAGAGTCTACTAAAACTGCGACTAAAATCACCGGAGGACGGGCAGCAGCGTCTTCTTAGTAAACGGTGATAGCCCCCGTGATGCTCTTCACTAAGTAAATCCTGTCGAGCGACTCGTAAGTGTGCCACGACACGTGGATGTCGCCAAATGTCCCGTAGTGAAAACTGGGCATAAGATTCCAATCTCATTCTTAGGCACTTTAACTAAAAATGCTGAATACAAAAATGAAACTATTACGTCAACTTTCACCGAATTCGTTGCGGAGTTGTTACGTGTTTTTCCGTCGAACCTCTTAACTTTGTGATAGCTTGACAAAACCGTCACGTACGCGATAGTGATAAAACCGAAACTTTTTTATGAATTGAATAAATTTTGTGAGCCTTATCGAGACGTTTTTTAAAAGGTATGTTGAACAATATATATTATGTATTTTGTTGGTTTGTTGTATTATCTAATGTGTGTTCTTTTAGACGACGGTCGTTTACCAGATTATCGATTAAAACAACTTTTAATATGGAATAGACACTGAAATCAAGGGGGGAAAAACAGTTTTGTACTTACATTTTTACTTACTTATGGAGCAGCTGATTATTTCGCGATTTCAGATTAGGTGACAGAAGAGAAAAAAATAATTAAAGTAAAAGTTGATCATGATGAAAAGTACCTACAATAATATCCTTATTTTACATAGAACATAGTCGTCTAGCCGAACAAAGAACACATACTGCTGTTTGAGATGTTTCTGAAACATCTACGTCAGCATTTTAACACACTTGTGCTGGGATATCGGCCTGCCCTTGAACGGTGATTGGATCGTATCCATCATGCTGGCCCAGTGCGTGTTGACGGATTCACATACGCCATCGAATTTCTTCTCCGGAAATAATTATGCAGGCTTCCTCACGATGTTTTCTTTCACCGAAAAGACAGTGGCATATCCGTAAGTAAGTTCCAAAGATCTCATTGGTACGGGCCCGCCCGGGTTCCAACCCACTACCTCACGAATGTGAGGAGAGCGTGCTCCCACTGAGCTACCACGACTTCTCTTTCTGAAACCTAAATTTTACATATTTATTTAATAAATTTTTTTTGGTTGTCGTCTTCGTAGAATGTTGTCTTGGTATATAATTTATTTTCAATATTACAGAATTCCAAATTTGGTTTCATATTATTTGAGGAAGTGGTTAAAAGCAAACAAACATTTGCATAAAATACTTGTGTTTACATTTTGATATAAACACAGAAATCATCGAATATTAAAAGGAAAGAGAATTCAACCGATCGCAACCGGTTTCATTTCAAAAAGTCTGTATTAATATCCGGTTTCATTTACAAAACGAGCAAAGCGTTTATCGCTGAGATATGATTCTATTATTTCATCGTTTCGATCCAATGAAGGTTTCAAAATATTTGCAATGCCAATACGTACCTTTACATAAGGTTGATTAATTTTATTTTAATATTTTTTTTACCCGACGTAACCAAAGTAAGAGGTTTCATAAAGACATTTCAGTCTAGTACAAGTGGCGCATTGGTGAAAGTTTCACAACTCTGGGCATGTGGCCAGACGTATAACAACGAAAGGTGGTGTACTATAATACTAATGTGGTGGCACAGACTTGGTTGGCGGAGTCCCAAAAATAAGATTGTCAGATGGGAAGGGAAGTCCTTTGATTATGCCATTTAGGTATCGATGCTTTCCTGCACCGGTAGCTCAAACTCATTGCTGGGAACGAACCCACGACCTTGCGATCAACGTGCTAGCTTGAGCTAATAATCTTTTCTAAAATAAGCTTTCCCGCGGCACGAAAACTTGTCAATAGACTAGGCTGGCAACACAACCTATACGAACTTATATACCTAGTTAATTTGGTTTCTAATTATTTTGTTATGTACTTAATCCAAACATAACTAATAATTCATGCTAAATTTATCGTGTAAGTTACACTGAAGCCAACATTACAATTACAACATTAACATGTATCAAGTTTCTGATTGAATTATCGCTGTAATTACTCTGAGATCCACTTACATCAAAGCGAAATACTTAGCTGTGATAACGGAGGAGAATTAAAGGAAATATGTGACTTAATAAATGGAATATTTTACGGTATTTAGAGCAAGATTTTCACGGTTAATGATAATTATTCACGGACATTATACGTTTAATTTTGATAAATTACTTAGTTTTTTTAATGGTGACAGGCTTTTGATCACAACTCGTCTGATGTTAAGTGAGTTGTAGGTGAAGATGGTAAACACAACTAGCGTGGACTGAGAACTGGCTCACAAGAAAACACTGGCTGCCGAAACATAACGCGGTGATAGACTTTCAACTTGAGGGTGATAGCTAGTCAGCCGAGTACTAGAAAGTACACTAGTATAGTGTGATATGGTTTCCTCACGATGATTTCCTTTCATCAGTAGCTTAAGCTCATTGTTTATTTGAACCCACGCCCTGTGGCGTACGATCCAAACGCGCCAACCGCTAAGCGATCATCATTTTAAAGAATTGTTATTCCCAATTTATTTTTATGTTTTGAAAAGTATTTATGTGCTCTATAATCACGTTGTCGCTGATGTATGCTTTATATTATTTACTATACTATTATATTATTTACTAGACTATTATATTATTTAATAGACTATTATATTATTTACTAGACTATTATATTATTTAATAGACTATTATATTATTTATTAGACTATAATATTATTTACTAGACTATTATATTATTTACTTTACTGTTATATTATTTACTAGACTATTATATTATTTACTTTACTGTTATATTATTTACTAGACTATTATATTATTTACTAGACTATTATAACAGGTTAACTTTTATTGCACAGCTTTGTCAAAATCTTATAGGTATTTGTGATGCCTAATTGTAGTGCTAGGGCTCTTATGTATAGTATGTCTGGGGCAGTGCCACTTCTTTGCCTCCATTGTTTCCAGCGAAATAACTGGAAATAAAGATATTTAGCATCTAATAACACGGAATGATGAGCATTGTGCTTTGCCAGTTCAAACCTCTGGACTGTTATTGGCAAGAGTGGCGCTTAGCATCAGGCGAGCGATATGCTCGTCTCAACTCTCAGTATCATAAAAAAAGTCAATGCAATAGTGGGTATACCTTACCATGAAGAGCAAAATTACTGATCGTAAAGAGATAAATAATATCTCCGATCCCTTCCGAACTTCAACATATTGGGTGGCAGTGCACTGTTATGTGTTAGGGTCATTTACCATCAGGCGAGCGAGTTGTTCTTCTCGTTAATCAATAGGTTAAAATTGCCATCACTTTTTATCCACTGTTTTTACAACAACCGCTAAGCCATGTCAGAGGCCTTCAGGCGGTTTAAAGCTCTGACATCAGGACTAGCCACTCGGCCTATACCATAGGACATTGACATTGACTGCCCCGGTGGCTCAGTTGGTAGTGAACCTACCTTCTGTGTTTGGGGGCGTGGGTTCGATTCCCATCTAGGACAAACATTCATGTAATGAATATTTGTGTTTGTTCTATATCTGGGTGTTAATATCTATATAAGTATGTATTTAAAAATATCTATGTACGTATATCAGTCTCTGGCAGCCATATTACAAGCATTGCTTAGTTTGGGGTCAGATGACCGTGTGTGCAAAAATGTCCCAGATATTTATTATTTATTTTTATATTGGTAATTTTCCTATTCGAACTAACTTTTACTAAATAAAGATGTACAATGCTGAGCTGGCCGCGTCGCAATACCCCGATCAATATGTAATTTAGGCAGGGAAATGATCCGGAGCCCATGGGACGGCAAGCATCCACGTGATGCAAAATGCCGATGGAAGGACGAAGGTTAAGTAATAATTATATCATGCCATGGTATAGGAAATACCTGGGGAAATATACTGCGAGTAGCTGTCGAGGAGCTGACTTGAAAGGGACGCGCCACTCGCGCGCGACGCGAAGCGATGACGCAGGGAACTGGTTTTTTTTTTCAGCGAGCTTATTTTTATTGTTTTTCAAGTAAACGTGACAAGGATAGATAGGTTTTTATAGATTCCCCAAAGATAAAATTTTGGTAACCTACTAAACAATTGACATTCTTCAAATAAGTAGTTGCTTTATCATTGTATTTTTTTTCAAATTAAGTAACTTATTGATGTGTAAGTACCTAACATTATTCAAATGTAATTAATTTTACATAGTTACATACATCTGATCATGAGGTTTTCGTTTGCAAAAACTTCGCAACTGTCTCACTCGCACTATTAACACGCGGTGACAACCTTAGATTACACGCACACAATCACGCGTGTACAAAAACGATATGTGTGTAGTATCTGTGTGTAAGATAGTTAGAACGCGGCGTTTATATGGAGATCTAGTAGAGTGTCCGGGGTGTAGCCATAGGCTATAGACGATTGGGGTTACATTATTTACCTACATTGGAACAAAAATGCTAACTCTCTGTATTTCTTTTGTCTTAATGCCAACCATGAGGGAATTACAAACCTGAAAAGACACGTAAGTGGTTTAGATAGATATGAAAAAGTACAAAAGCAAAATATTATAAATTATAATAATATATGTGTCTTCAAATCCAGAGTAAACGGGTCAATTCTAGGTAAGCGTGCTCCATCCTAGAACACTTCGTTGCTGAACGTCCGACAAGGAGAAGAATGAAGAAGGCAAGTCATTCATGCATGTACGTTTAAACTTTGGAAGTTATAAGGCTGTAAAGGATTCAGACAGACAGACGAACATAACAAACTTATAAAAGTTCCTCGTAGCACTACGGAGCCCTAAAAAGATGGACAAACAGACGCAGTATAAGCTTTTAATTGGTGGCCTTATCGCTTAAAGCGATTTCTTCCACACTGTAGCATATTTAGGTTAGCCAAAAAGCAAAACGCTATTTCTGTTTCCAATGATTTTTTGTTCGGTTCTATTTTTTTTTTACTTATTCTCGTTTCTAATGACCGTTGACTTTCGATAATAGACTTTTTACCATAAAAAAATGATATTAAAATTAAGCCAGTAGAAAAATAAGGATGTGTGTAGTATCTGTGTGTAAGGTAGTTAAAACGCGGAGTTTATATGGAGATCTAGTAGAGAAATTCGAAATTGGAAGGTATCTATTTTTAATTGTAAACAATCGTATTTTCTTAATGAATTATCAAATAGTCTGTGACTCGACTCAATAACAATTTGGTACAGAAATAGGTTACAAGTAACTCGGAATTATGCCTAAAAATAAAAAGGATCCTTTATGACAGCACCTGACGTTTGTGTAACTAACCCCGGGATTCTGAAACGTTTGTTAACTTTGACAACAGATTAATTCTAATGCTGCCTTTTTCCGGCACTAAGCAAATGACAAAGACAGCAATAGACTGACCCCCGAATACTGAAACTTTCGTTAACTTTGACAACAGATTAATTGTAATACTGCCTTTGTCTGGCACTAAGCAAATGACAAAGGCAGCAATAGACTTAATCTATCGTCAAAGTTAACAAACGTTGCAGTATTCGGGGGTTAGTCTGTTGTCAAAGTTAAGAAAAGTTTCAGAATCCCAAGGTAAGATTGATTTCAAAATCTTAACATATAAAACAAAGTCGAGTTTGTTCGAACACATATAGCTCGAGAACGGCTGGACCGATTTTCATGGTTTTTGATTTGTTGTATTTGTCTCCGCCCCGAATAGCATAATAGTTATTATACAAGAGTTTAGCGACGCCGAAGGCCGAGCTTGCATCGCGTACGAAGTCTAGTAACATAATATATAGCAACAAGTTTTGGGTAACTTCTCGAAGGCTACGAGTGATCCGCGTAGTAAGTGGCCTAAGTTCTAAGTTCAATCCCTATAAATTGATGTCACCAATATAAAGCTGTCATGTGCCAAATACTCCCCTAATGGAGTGTGGAAGGTATTAAACCCAGGTATTTCGGCGGCGGGATTACGTTAAATATCTCTCTGCTCGATCTAGGGCCATTCCCGATCATTTTTTTACGTTTTCATAAAAAAGAACAGGTTAATCTGTACATAAACATAATTTAAATTTAAATGGCAATAACTCGGATTATGTATTGAGCCGTTTAATTAATAAAAATTGTAAAAGTTATTTTTTTACGTCAAAAACAACACAATCATGACATGATTACTACGCTTGTCGCCAGCTTGGATATCGCAGAACGCTTACCTGGTTGCCTGGAAGAGATCGCTTTAAGCGATAAGGCCGCCAGTTGTTACACTAATTTTAAGTTGTTTTTAGTCTTATGTTTGTCATTTACGGTGTCAACAATAAAGAGTTATCTATCTATTTATCTATCTATCTTGCCGTTTACTAAAAGGACGCTGCTGCCCGTCCTCCGGTGGTTGGTCTCAGTTTTAGGAAATACCCGCGTCCGTGTTTATGATGAATCATTTATAAAAACACTAGTTGTTGCCCGCGACTTCGTTCACGTGGACATAGAAAAACTATTCTAAGTCCGTCTTTGTGATATACAGTAACTCCTTATCAAATTTTATCAAGATCCAGTCAGCCGTTTAGCCGTGATAACGCGACAAGCATCCAGACATAGAGACAAAGCTACTTCCTATAGATCGCTAGGTGGCGTTGATCCATTTTTGTGCATTTTTTGACGTTTTGTATGGACTGACAGTTGTAATGAAGGGGATGCTGTATTGCGCAAGCGAAGTTTTTTCCTCGAGACGAAAGTATTCATTTTTGTACCTTGAAGCTTTATTGGTCCTGATATGACTGCGTCTATATTCCTCTGATTTATAATATTTATTTTATTCTGTATTTCTTTATTCGCAAGTGATGTTGGTTTCACAAAAATAATAATTAAAATCAGCTCGAAGTATGTCTCCGAAAAATTCTGTAACGAAACTCGGACTAAAATTATTGTTTTGGTGTTGTAAGCGCTTTTGTCATAATCCCGCATCGCCTGCGATAATTAACAAACTGGTTGTAATGATAGAAACTAAGTTAAGGTTTCATCGTACCTTTTCGAGTTACGACTGTTGGTACTTAATGAGAAAAGTTACGGTGCTAACTTTGTAATTACCAAAATTACATTATTAAATTATTTGGCGGCCATACATGACAAGCCGCGGAATAGAGAAACAGGTAAAAAAAATCCTCTTCTGTGTGACAAGCCCTCGCTGCGCGCGTTGTTCGAAGTTGGTAAGATCATAAAATACAAGGTTATTAGAAAAGGGTAAGTCGAAACGGCTCATAGTACTCATCATTATGAACAACTTTTACTATGGGATTAACTCTGAAATCGAGAAATAAATATCAGCTGTTCCATACAAAAATGTCAATGACACTTGACAAAATGTATGGAACAGCTGATTTTTTTCTCGATTTCGGGGTTGGTTCCATAGTAAAAGTTGTTCAAAATCACGAGTACTATGAGCCCCTTTTGGCGTAACATACCTTATAACCCTGTATAACCTTGGTGTTCTAAGCGTTCTTTTTGAATAAGTCGTGGTCCTCTCTTAATGACATCCAGCCAGCTATCTCGATCGTTCTGGGCTCAAAATTTTATTCGGCTGTATATATCAGACAGACATTTCTTTTCTTCTCAAGTCAGATATTTCAAGGTTTAATACGAAAATCCAGATAAAATTGTGACAACGTCCGTTATTGAAGTGGTGGTGAATGCGGCGGGTATTTGCTCAGCAGATTCCCTCCTCGTGCTCGAGGCTAAAGTCAGGTAACTTAGGATTTGCCGACCTTACTCTTACAACTACTTAGGATTTTTGATGACAGCAACAATTTTAATCACAGTTGGCTATGAATTTGTTTTTTTTATGTAATTAGAATTTTCCGCATTTTTGACTTATTGACCGAGTGAGCGAAGCGTTTGCAACGTCTCTGCAAAATTTGTTTTTATCTGTCCGTATGTTGGAACAGGTCGTATTTGTCAACCAATCCTGACGAAACGTGGTATACAGGTTCTACAGTTTTATATTTTTAAGTTTTTAAGTATAATTATTGCTACTACAACGTATAGTCTTTACCGCCTTTATATAATAACTGTAAGTATCGGAAACTTGCAACAGATAACATCTAAAGATTTTAGACAGACAAGTCTACTAAATTAAAATCGACTCATAATTTAAACGGTGAGTTTTGATTAGAATAAAGCCTTGACCAAAGGAATAAAGTCATGAAGCGTGAATGTTTAAATTTGTGAAGTATTAGGAAGTTCGCGAGTTGTCGAGTTTGTTGGACTTCGATCAGATTTAATTATCGAAGGTTACGCTTTAAAGATCAAGTTGCAAGAAAATTGAATAAACATTTTTCTTGTCTTGATAAAATTATGGAATTCCTACGAAATGGCACCTGCAACGTAGCCATTTCTACGTCGTAGTTAAGCTACGACGTAGAAATGGCATGTCTACATTGTAGCTTACCTACGACGCGTCTTAGACATAATTATCTTGCCTACATCGTAGCGTTAGTTACGACGTAGACATGGTATGACGACTGTATCCATTGTAGCTTAACTATGACGTAGGCATGTCTACATTGTAGCTTATCTACGACGCGACTTAGACATAATTATCTCGCCTACGTCGTAGCGTTAGTTACGACGTAGACATGGTATGACGACTGTATCCATTGTAGCTTAACTATGACGTAGACATGTCTACATCGTAACTCTGCCTACGGACGTAGACATGTCTACATTGTAGCTTACCTACGAAGCGACTTGGACATAAATCTTGCCTACGTCGTAGCGTTACTTACGACGTAAGCATGTATGACATGTCTGTATACATTATAACTTAATCTACGACGCTAGGATTTCTACATCAGAGTTTTTTAGGCATCCTTAAACTAGGAGAGCCTTGTAGTTTCGCTATGTCCGTCAGTCTATCTCTCTGTATGTCACCGTCCTTTTATTCAGAGTTTGTTGCACGTATAGATAATTGTAAAATATTGAATACCTAGTTGTATTTTTGAGGGGTAGGACCATATATGGTCTGTGTAGTATATGGATGTGGTCGTGGTAACTTAGTGGGAGCACGCTCGCCTCATATTCGTGGGTTCGCGGGTTCGAACTCGGCCCTGCCCGCACCAATAAGTTCTTTGGAACTTGCGTACGGAATACGGATATACAACTAGCTTTTTTGTGAACGAAAACATCGTGAGGAAACCTGCATATTTCCAAAGAAGGAATTTAATGGCGTATGTGAATACGCCAACCCGCCCTGGACCAGCGTGATGGATATGGCCTAATCATCCTTCGAGGGTAGGGCAATATCTCAGCAGTGGGATGCTTAAAAGATGATACAGAGAGGATAGTATAGGTCGTCGTGTCTACATTATGAGCGTAGGCAATAAATACTACATGATAATCTAGATTGCCTTGTTGACAACCTAGGTTGCCTTGTTGACAACCTAGGTTGGTTTGTTGACAACCAAGGTCACCTTGTTGATAACTTAGGTTGCCTTGTTGACAACCTAGGTCACCTTGTTGATAACCTAGGTTGCTTTCGCATCCATAACGACGTGCTACTGAAAAAGTTTTCGGAGTGAGGGTTTACTCCAAATGTACTAAAGCTATTTTCTAGTTATTTTTCTAATCGGCAACAATATGTCCAGCTCTCCAACTACCGCTCAGATCCTTATGCGACCTGCTCTGGTGTGAGCCAGGGCAGTACATTAGGTCCGACCCAGTTCTCAATTATGATTAATGACTTGCCGAGTGGTATGGAGTATTTTATAGTTATAATTTTCAATTAATTAATGTATACGACTAATTTTATTATATCTGATATGTAAAATTAATATTATGAAGAAATAAATTTATAGTAACTTTAATTTAGTATGACTAGGATTTTGAAGAATTTTGCTGGCTCGTCATACGCCTTGGCGTTGCTGTAAGTGTGACAAGCATTGAATTATAAATAAATAAATATTAAAAGATTTCAACAAGAAAGAGTGAAAAATTTGACATCCTGTGATAAACAGATACAACAACTTTTTTGGAAATTCATTTAAAATAATGTGTAAATGCGCGAGCGAGAACTGTGGACGGGACTAAGGGCCTTAACCTTTAAACTTTCGTAACATTCTCCATTCACACAGATATTTTCCTGCATAGCTATTTAGATTTTTTCTACTCCACGGTTGGCATTTCTCACAAAAGGCCCGCAAGTTCAATACCGCCTTTGATCCAGCGCCAGTCGATATATTAATCGACACGAACAAAAGCTATTTCACTGAACCTTTTTGCTTTTTCATTCGTACTACAGAGTTATTTGTTGTTGTTTTACTAAAAGAACTAAGCGCGTTTTGTTGTACATAACTACAATTATGAACCATGTGCTTACCAAGAAAACTGACGTAGTTTTGACACATTTTATTTTAATAAGACGAGAATACTCACGAATCCTACACCAATGAGGCGACATTTACAATAAATTAATTTAAAAATATAATTTCATTGCTGACTATAAAGACAATTATAGAATTGACATGATTAAATAATAACAATGTAAATAATTGCAATAAAGTTAAAATACTAATAATAATAATTTAATAATTGGAATGATGTAATAATGTAAAAATGGGAAAATATTTTTTGTATTTTACGGGGAATTGGATTAAAAGCTGTTTTTACTTTTACTTTTTACTTACTCACGATCAATTGAGTCGGTTATTTCAACTCTAATTTCGATCACATTCGGTGATCTTTACCAAGGAATGCTATAAGCTGCGTGCGCGGCACGGTTATATGATAGTATAGGATAGTCGGAATGACCGACTCGTTTTAATATGAGGATTCCCGTTTTATAAAAATAAAGCTTGTGCTTACCGTTGTTAAGTACATTTTAGTCCATTGCTATTTTAATTATAAGTGCGCTGCTAATAATACGATTGTTACATACCTAAATAGATATATACAACTCTTTATTGTTCACACGAGAAATGATAATTATGAAACTAATGAAAAAAAATAACAAATTTCTTGATTATAGATTTTTTGGTTTTTCTCGTCGTTTGCTTTTACTTAAAGATGTCATAGACATTTTATTCGCAACTCTTCGAAAAATTGTGTGCGGTAATTGTATTTCATTTATTTACAAGGCAAAAAAGTACAAGTACAAACAACAAGTGTAATTATATGTAAAAGTGTATATGATGGCTTAAAGTGTATTTACACGAACAAACCTTTCGATTATTAATGAGTTAATGAGTGAATACACAGATGTAATAAAGATGTCTCTAATAAATTTAAATAAAAAATCGCGTGCTATAGACACAAAAAAGGTGTAAGCATTAATTACCATCAGTCAGAAGACCACCCCATTATTAAGGCCTCCCCCTTAGAGCGCCACACTGAACGAACATCCACCGGTTGCCCGTGACTTTCGAAACGTCGTCAGCCCACTTAGTGGAAGACCTACCTACGCTACACTTTCAGGTTCTTCGTCGCCACTCAAGAACCTTTCTCAGTTACGTAGTTGTCTTCCCTACATCATTCTTAAAATTTGAACTCAAATGATTTGAATGACTTGAACTTGGTGATTTATACCTAATTAGTTTTTTCTTCTTTTTTATTAAATATAAGAAGAATACCGACCGACGACGTGGACCGACGACATTGTGAAAGTCGCGGGCAACCAATGGACGTAAGTGGCCTGTTGTCGGTCGGTGTGGCGCTATAACGGGGAGGCCTATGTTCAGCACTCGACGTCTTATGGCTGATGATGATGATGAAGAAGAATTCAAAAAGAAAAAGCCCGGACGAAACCTTGGAATTAAATCTTATATTTTTTATGTACAGTTCTGTATCTATAGCGAATTTTTGTATTTTGCCGCTGCAATATTGCGTCCAGTAAAAAGGAAACGGGTTAAAATTATTTCGCATCAGAAACATGATTTTGAACAAAACTAATTTAGAAAATGAATTTTATTATTAAATTTAAAACAATCACTAAAATAAAAAAAAAAGTTGACAATCGTGGTAGAAAAGTCGTTAAGTATGAAATATCGCAGCCGCGTCCTGTTTTTGCACGACAAAAGGGGTAGAGAACATTTCGTCACGGTACGGACGCAGGGAGAGGTTTCGCGTTAATTAATGCTGTAAGCTGTATACCCGAGCGTGTCTGCGGTGTGTGGTCGAATGGCCGCGCTCTGGGTGGTGTAGCTCGCGGGCTCGATGGGAAACCTTTTAAATTGGAATACAGTGTATACGAGTACTCGTACAATGGAGGGAATGGGACACAGTGTATTTGTCTATAAAAGGTCGAGCCGAATGTGGAAAGATTTCAGTTCGAGTAGTATATTTTTATTTACTCGAAGACCGTTGTGGATATAAGTATGTATCTTGTATTCTTGTGTTGAGTTCGTCTCACAGTAAAAATCAAATCTAAGGTGAAAAACGTTTGCTCAAAGGATTTCTGCTTCTTCGTTTTGAAGGTGACAAACAATTATTTTGAACATATCAAAATTGGAGTCACTTAGTGACTCCAATGAAAAAGTGCCACTGGATTAAGCAATCCAACTTAGACGATCAAAGAAAAAAAAAGAAAACAACAACCAATACAAAACTCTCAACATAAAAACCTTCCTTTTGATCATAAATTTAGTACTAATCTTCTAATCTTGTAAACAACACCTACTAATATTTATTTATATTTATTTTAGAGCTTTAACGAACCCCAAAATCTATTGTAATCAACAGCGCGATCGACACATGCCGCAATTAAACTCAGAGCAATTAAACTGTTCATAAAGTAGGAAATTGAGCGCTTTAACTACCTCAAGGTGTTATTATTATACGCTAGGGGCTAGTGATTACAAGATATATCATTTCATAATCTCGCAAGCAAACCGATTTTCGTGAAGACTGTTGACTCAAAAATTGTCGGCTTTGTTTCTAAGGCCTGAGGGCCTAAAACATAATCGCCACGCTTTACATGTAGCTTGGGAATTGTAGAACGCTCACCGTTTACTATGAGGACGCTGCTGCCTGTCCTCCGATGGTTCTGGTCACATTTTTTATGTCATACGCGGGTCGGGTAAAATGCTCTGTAATATCACTGTAAACATCGCTATACAATTTGGAACAATATTTTTTGATAACTAGCAAAAGGTCGGTTGGACTACCGTTCCTCGTTGGGGTCCCCCAACGACCCCGGGGTAGTTTTCCTAAAAATTTACCGTACATATTTTGCAGGAGTACGCAGTCCTTAAATCTTGCTTTCAGTTAAAGCTAGTTTAAGCGTAATTTGTATACTGCATAGGTATTTGGCTGTTGTTACGGGCGCAGTGTATTTTAATGGTTTAAATTGCCAGAGACCAAAGTTGCAGTGCTAACTTGCTCCCCAGTGCAGTAAGCTCGGCTTGCGACAGTATACAATACATATGCTAGTATGGGCCCATACAAGGTTTGATATTAGACATGGTATGACTAAACGAAAACCAATATAATCTATACATAGGTATACAAGAACAAGTATTTTTCTAAGAATCAACGCACAGAACAAAACGCTTATGATAGAGACGTGAAATTTAATGGGGGGGTCCATTAAATTTCACATCTCGTCAAAAAGTTTGTATGAAAATAAAAACTTTTTTCATCCTAAGTCAATGAAACTCGGTGTAAACAGTAAAAAAGAAAGAAAGGCATGCCTCAGGATTTTTTGAAAATCAACCCCTGAAGAGGTGTAGGTGAAGGTGTGAAGAGGTGAAATGGGGTTTTCAAATTACTTTAGAATCCTATGCGAGCAAAGCCGTGCGGGCAAACTTAGAATGACACAAAATAAATAAACATGGTGCACAGAATTCTCCTTATAATTATATCTTTGCATGGTGCAAAGGTGCATTGCTATTCCTATATATGAGCTCCTTTGCACCAGGTACAGTTAGGGGTCGGTTATAGGTATAAATTTGATATTTATTATTTGACTATATTTAATTTTTATTACTTGTATTATTACTTTTGAATAAAGATCAATAAATTACACAAAATAAATGATCTGGCTTATTCTTTCATCGTACAGTGGGGATAATCCAAAAAGTTTTTTTTTTTTTGGGAAAAACAATATAGCAATAATTAGACTATAATTAGCAACTAATCTAGTAGGCAAGGTTAGGAATGAACCTAGAAGAATGGAATTATCTGAAAGAATCAGTAGGCTATTTATAGCTGATATGATATAGCTATAGCAAAGCAATCTTCTTTTGGATCCTGTACTATTTAGCATATCAAATATCCTAAAATATTTAATATTTATGTGAACATTCTTGAAATCACACCTAGTGACGTTATGTTCGGTATAAACAAGTTGAAACCTAGTAGCTCTGTAGGACCCGATTGCTTTCCTCCTTCGGTACTGAAACAATTGAAGAAGCTGTTTTGCATTCCCCTTTGCCACATCTTCAATACCGCATTAAAAACCGGAATATACCCGCCACAATGGAAGCTATCGAGGGTCAGTCCTATACCAAAAAGCTCTAACAAATTGAGTGTTGAAGAGTACCGTCCCATTGCAGTGCTGTCGTCACCAGCGAAGGTATTTGAGAGCATACTCCACAAACTCATTTATGCACAAGTGGATAAATATCTTTGCGACGCGCAGCACGGCTTTAGACGTAAAAGATCCGTTGATACTAACCTGTTGACAATTGTGGAGTATATATCCACTAGATTAGACCGCGGTTCTCAGGTAGACGTCCTTTACTTTGACTTCCGGAAGGCGTTTGATAGGATTGATAACGACATTCTGCTGGCTAAACTCGCCGCAATCGGCTTTGCTCCAGGGCTTCTCCGGCTCCTTGCGGACTATCTGCGTGATCGCCAGCAGTTTGTGAAGCTAGGATTGTTTGAGTCAAGACCCTATCACACGCGTTCCGGTGTAAGTCAGGGCTCAATACTGGGGCCTCTTTTGTTTTTGCTCATGGTGAACGATATCCCTTCCATCTTGAAGCATGCCCAATGCTTGCTGTACGCTGATGATCTGAAACTCTTCACAGAGGTGACGTCAAGTGCAGATTGCGTAGCTTTACAGCGGGACGTTGATGCAGTAGTGCAATGGAGCTGCCTAAACGGCATGGAATTCAATTCTTCCAAGTGCCATGCTATGACTTTTGGCCGAATGAGGTACCCAATTAATTACGATTACAAAATAAATAGTGTTAGCATAACTCGCTCGATTAATATGAAAGACTTGGGTGTCACATTCGACCAAAAATTAACGTTTCACGACCATATAAATACTCTAGTGAAAGAATCATTTAGGCGGTTGGGTTTTGTACTCAGAAACTCCAAAGATTTCCATAGTCAACACGTCATCCGCTTGATCTTTGGCGCATTAGTTCGCAGCAAATTGGAGAGCTCAATGTGTGTATGGAATCCGCATGAAGTTACGTATAAGCTTCAGCTTGAAAAGGTACAGAAGGCGTTTCTCAGGTACTTGTATAAGCGAGTTTACGGATACTATCCTTACTTGTACCCGACGAAATTCCTTTTGGGCTGTCTAGGCTATAATTCGTTGGAGGTCAGACGAGAAAAACAGCAACTCATCGTCATGTGCAAACTTTTACGTGGGGATATCGACGCGCCTAGTCTGCTTGATAAAGTGTGTCATTTGTTTATACCGGACAACTATTATCGGTGTCGACGGCACAAACTGTTCGTCGTGCCGCGCTGCCGTACAGCGGCGCGTTCTTTTTCGCCCATCCCGCGTACACTCGCCGCGTTCAACGCTCTCCTGGCCGCCAATCCTGACAGCGATTTGTTTGATGATGGATGGTCGGATATAATGTCAGTGTGCTTGAATTATTGCGAAAGGGACGGATGATTGGATTTTTTATTTTATTTTTTATTTTTTATTATTTGTAAATTTTTATATTTTGAATGTAATTGACATGCTTTTTTATTATCTTTTGTGACTGTGTCTAATGTTTATGTATAACTTGACTTGACATGAACTTTGACTTGAATGTAATCGACCATAAATCATTATTGTTCCTATAATTAATTAATGTCATTGGTGTTTTGTACCGTTTTAATTAATATGTTTAAATAAATAAATAAATAATAAATAAATAATCGTGTTTTTAGAGATGCAAACCCGAGGTTAACTGTAAATTAAATCATAAGGCTGCTGTTTTTCCCGACTGCTCAAGAAGGAGGGTAATGTTTCTGAGGTGTATGTAAGTATATATGTTTGTTTGTTCCTATAATACCTCCAGTAGCTTAAACGGCTTGACCCATTTTGACGAGTGAGGTGTTATTGAATTCCTCTTTTTACCGTAAGATAAATATACTACATTTTGCAGGCAGTTTATTTGATTTTCTTTCTATATTGCTTGTTAACTCGACTTTGTTTGATATATGTAGATTACTACCTGTTATCCGTGACTTCATTCGCGTTGACATAATAAAGTATCATGTCCATCTTTGTGTTAAAGTAACTCTGTATAAAGTAACTATCAAATTGTATCGTCATTCGTTTAGCCATTTACGCGACAAACATTCAGACGGAGAGACAGAGTTAGTTTCGCCTTTTATTATTAGTTAGGATTATTTAAAACAAATGTTAATGGTTTTCATTAGTTGTCTGTCTACCATAGTTGTTTACAAAGTTTTCCTGTAGTTGCACTGTAATGTTAATAACAGTGCAGTATAATGAAGCAGTTTCCATACCGTTTATCCGCAGTAGTTGGTGCTTCCTGTCCTAAATTACATGGTTTTATTGGAAGTTCCGGCGCCGTGATTTACAATCGGTTAGGGACTGTTTGTTTTGGCCAGAGGCGTTTGTTTAGTTTCGCACCTTAAGCTCGGAATTGGATAGTTTGTTTGCAACTAAAAGAGTGCGAGGAATTTAGTTGAGATTTCTTATTCAAAAGATAGATTTTACTATTCATTGGTTTTTAAAAGAGGAGACGCTTAAAAAAGCACCCATACATGTCCCGCCACAGTTAGGGCTGCAGGGCATTTGTTGTCGCCAAAAAAAAAAGTCAGTTCTCCAGGGTTGTACCGTCAATTGTTGTATATATTCTGAAAAAAGATCACTGAACTGTTGTTAGTATACTTACGTCATCGTGCGTCTGCGTCATTGAACCTGGGGGTTGAAAAAGAGCCTCGAAATTCACTCTGCGCGACCAGAGAAATAGTCATAGCTCCGCAACGGAAAGAGTTACGTAAGTTATTTGTACGTTGACATGTGGGCACTAAGATGCTCTAAAAGGTGAGTTAAACAAAAATATAAATAAGTTGACAAGTAAAAAGTTGTGCCGGGTGACAAACCAAACCAAAAAGGTACCAAACGTTCTAAAACTGCTATTTTCATGCAATGCGCAGCAATCACAGGAAAACTCAGCGCCAGAGGCGCAGCTCTTAGCTTTTTACTGAATCAAACGAGTGCCAAAATGTATCCACACATCGAGTGAGACGCTTTCGTGAGCTCCGTAGACTTGTAGGGTTGGGCGCGGTTGTAAGGCCACCAATTGCGTCGACCAGTCCACAGAAATATACAACGGCTCTTGATTCGGTACAAACCGAGCTGTTCTGGCAGGCCTTTTTAAATACATTTTCACGTTAAAACGCGCGTCAGCGTAGTGACACTACCTCCCCTTTTTTTAGAGTTCCGTAGGAGGAACCCTTATAAGTTCGTCATGTCCGTCTGTCCGTCTGTCTGAATCCTTTACATCCTTATAACTTCCAAAGTTTTAAACGTCTATGCATGAAATTTTGCACAACTATAGTGTCAATAAAGACCTCTAGTTTCAAAAATTTTAAATTCTTTTTTTGTTTGTATAATAAGGGTAGCTTTCATACATGTAAAGATGGGATGAAAAAAAAACACTGTACCCCATCTTGTGGGGTGTCGTTGAACAAGTCTTTTTAAGGTGACAACTTTGAAAGAATAAAAAAATCATAATTTTATATAAATAAATTTCAAAAATCGGTGGAGTTTTGTGGAAACAATCACACATACATAATTATTCACAAACTTTAGAATTTATTATATTAGTGTGATAATAAAACTGCTCCACAGAAGAACGAAGTACTAAAAACATTTATACCAAGTTTGTAAGACAAGTTCCGGAACTAATAGCCAGTGCACGGCGTCAATGTAATTATGTCCAGAAAGCGAAGTTATAATTACGTTGGAGTAAATACGTTACGCGCCTTGCTAACGATCCTATCATAGTAGCTTTGAGTGGACGGTTCAATGCGTCTTACACTATATTATAACATACAACATAACGTGTGCTTAATAACAACCAATTATCCCATATAATTGGTTGTTAGTTCACTATCTAGGGCCAGCGCCCACCGAAGTGACGTGCCACGTGTTCTGGCAAATTTCCAACAACGCGTGGCAAGTGTCACATCATTTACAAGGAACACTTGTCAGATCACTTGCCACATCAGACGGGTTACG